>LR738712.1:245709014-245946378 GCA_902687465.1 Secale cereale
ACACACACACACACACACACACACACACATATATATATATATATATATGAATTAAACTCAACAGAAATGATGGTAATAAAATATAATTGTGAATATTTTTTCTTACTCACCTCAAATTGTCTTTTTGAGTAGCCCCGGCTATTCTTGGCTGTTGCGTTGTAGATGAACTCGTAGATGTAGTATCCACAGTAATTATTCCTGGCTTCCTGCCACAAGCACTTTACAAGAAATAGAGTTCAATCAAACTGATAATGAAGCATTATAAATGCATTGATAAAAGTATAGCTAGAGTCAACAGGAGATGCGCGGAACTAGCTAGCTAGGAGTACTTACTTTCGGGTAAATCCATCGCAATTCCCGCGGCATTGCCGGGACTTTTTTGGCGAATTCTTTCCAAACCCTGCGAGACAAAGAAACCAATTACTTCCCGCACAATTTCAGACGAAAACTCATCTGTTACAAAGGGATTTCAAAATTTTAACTTATTTGAACTACATACTACTTCTGTGTTCAAAATGCACAATTACAAAGTGATATTCTAGATTAAAGGCATCATCACAATAGTTGTGGAGAAAAAGTCTTCACTTTTTCTTCGCTTGTGTCCTTTGCTTATTGCGCCGTAACCATGAATAATCTTCATTGTTTATCAGGGTGCTTGGGTCAGCCTTGACTTTGAAGTGGGGAATTTCATGAAACTTTTCATAAACTTCGGAAATGTCTGTCTTGTCCTCCACTCCCATGATGTCTCTTTTTCCTGAAAGAACTATGTGGCGCTTTGGTTCATCGTTTGATGTGTTCGCTTACATATCTTTTCTTTTTCTAGTTCTTGTAGACATGTCCTTCACATAGAAAACCTGCGCCACATCATTGGCTAGGACGAACGGTTCGTCTGTGTATCCAAGATTGTTCAGATTCACTGTTGTCATTCCGTAATCTGGGTCTACCTGTACCCCGCCTCCTGACAGATTTACCCATTTGCACTTAAACAAAGGGATCTTGAAATCATGTCTGTAGTCAAGTTCCCATATGTCCACTATGTAACCATAATATGTGTCCTTTCCCTTATTGGTTGCTGCATCAAAGCGGACACCGCTGTTTTGGTTGGTGCTCTTTTTATCTTGGGAGATCGTGTAAAATTGATTCCCATTTATCTTGTATCCTTTGTAAGTACATACAATCGAAGATGGTCCCTTGGACAACGAGTACAGCTCATCACAAACAGTGTTGTCACCTCTGAGACGTGTTTCCAACCAACTGCCGAAAGTCTTGATGTGTTCACATGTAATCCAGTCATCACACCGCTCCGGATGTTTGGAGCACATACTGTTCTTGTGTTCATCGACATACGGGGTCACTAGGGTAGAGTTCTGTAAAACAGTGTAGTGTGCTTCAGACCAAGAATGCTCGTCCCAGCATATTACTGACCCCCCTCCAAGCGTGCCTTTCCCAGTTAGTCTCCCCTCATACCGCGATTTAGGGAGACCAATCTTCTTAAGGCCAGGAATGAATTCAACACAAAACCCAATGACATCCTCTGTTTGATGGCCCATGGAGATGCTTCCTTCAGGCCTAGCGCGGTTATGGACATATTTCTTTAGGACTCTAATGAACCTCTCAAAGGGGAACATATTGTGTAGAAATACGGGGCCCAGAATGACAATCTCGTCGACTAGATGAACTAGGACGTGCTTCATGATATTGAAGAAGGATGGTGGGAACACCAGCTCGAAACTGACAAGACATTGCGCCACATCACTCCTTAGCCTTGGTATGATTTCTGGATCGATCACCTTCTGAGAGATGGCATTGAGGAATGCACATAGCTTCACAATGGCTAATCGGACGTTTTCCAATAGAAGCCCCCTCAGTGCAACCGAAAGCAGTTGCGTCATAATCACGTGGTAGTCATGAGACGTTAGGTTCTAGAACTTTTTCTTTGCCATATTTATTATCCCTTTTATATTCGACGAGAAGCCAGACGGGATTTTCATACTGAGCAGGCATGCAAAGAAGATTTCCTTCTCTTCTTTGGTAAAAGCGTAGCTGGCAGGACCTTCATACTGCTTTGGAGGCAGGCCGTCTTTTTCGTGCAAACGTTGCAGGTCCTCCCGTGCCTCCGGTTTATCTTCTGTCTTCCCATACACGCCCAAGAAGCCTAGCAGGTTCACGCAAAGGTTCTTCGTCACCTGCATCACGTCGATTGAAGAGCGGACCTCTAGGTCTTTCTAGTAGGGTAGGTCCCAAAATATAGATTTCTTCTTCCACATGGGTGCGTGTCCCTCATCGTCATTCGGAACAGATAGTCCACCGGGAACCTTTCCAAAGATTACCTGTAAATCATTGACCATAGCAAGTTCGTGATCACTGGTACGCATGGCGGGCTTCTTCCGGTGATCTGCCTCGCCTTTGAAATGCTTGCCATTCTTTCAACATTGATGATTGGTCGGAAGAAATCGATGATGCCCCAGGTACACATTCTTCCTGCATCTGTCCAGGTACATACTTTGGGTGTCATCTAAACAGTGCGTGCATGCGTGGTATCCCTTGTTTGTTTGTCCTGAAAGGTTACTGAGAGTAGGCCAATCATTGATGGTTACAAACAGCAAGGCATGTAGGTCAAATTCCTCCTGGTTGGCCTCATCCCACGCACGTACACCTTGTCCATTCCACAACTGTAAAAGTTCTTCAACTAATGGCCTTAGGTACACATCAATGTCGTTGACGGGTTGCTTAGGGCCTTGGATGAGTATTGGCATCATAATGAACTTCCGCTTCATGCACAGCCAAGGAGGAAGGTTATAGATACATAGAGTCACGGGCCAGGTGCTGTGATTGCTGCTCTGCTCCCCAAAAGGATTAATGCCATCTGCGCTTAAACCAAACCATACATTCCTTGCGTCACCTACAAACTCCTCCCAGTACGTTCTCTCATTTTTTCTCCACTACGTCCCGTCAGCGGGTGCTCTCAACTTCCCGTCTTTCTTACGGTCCTCTGCGTGCCATCGCATCAACTTAGCATGCTCTTTGTTTCTGAACAGACATTTCAACCGTGGTATTATAGGAGCATACCACATCACCTTGGTAGGAACCCTCTTCCTAGGGCACTCGCCGTCAACATCACCAGGGTCATCTCGTCTAATCTTATACCACAAGGCACCGCATACCGGGCATGCGTTCAAATACTCGTACGCACCGTGGTACAGGATGCAGTCATTAGGGCATGCATGTATTTTATGCACCTCCAATCCTAGAGGGCATACGACCTTCTTTGCTGCGTACGTACTGTCGGGCAATTCGTTATCCTTTGGAAGCTTCTTCTTCAATATTTTTAGTAGTTTCTCAAATCCTTTGTCAGGGACACCATTCTCTGCCTTCCACTGCAGCAATTCCAGTACGGTACCGAGCTTCGTGTTGCCATCTTCGCAATTGGGGTACAACCCTTTTCTGTAATCCTCCAACATGCGATCGAACTTCAGCTTCTCCTTTTCACTTTCAAACTCTCTCCTTGCATCAACAATGACCCGGCGGAGATCATCGTCGGGCACAACATCGTCCGGTTCCTCTTGACCTTCAGCAGCTTCCCCCGTTGCAACATCACCATATTCCGGGGGCACATAGTTGTCATCGTCCTCTTCTTCTTCGTTGTCTTCCATCATAACCCCTATTTCTCCGTGCTTGGTCCAAACAGTATAGTGTGGCATGAAACCCTTATAAAGCAGGTGGGTGTGAAGGGGGCTCGAGTCAGTGTAAGACCTCGTATTCCCACAGATAGTGCATGGACAACACATAAAACCATTCTGCTGGTTTGCCTTAGCCACTAAGAGAAAATTATGCACGCCATTAATGTACTCTGAGGTGTGTCTGTCACCGTACATCCATTGCCGGTTCATCTGCTTGCATTTATATATAAATTGTGTCAAAAATCACTACATAACATCATGGATACATAAGTGATCAAATTAATATAAGTTCATCATCACATTAATTATATTCAAAGTACATGCATATATAGCTCACCACGGTGGTGCCGGCGACGAGATCGGCGCGGGCGATCGACGGCGGTGAAGACGGGAATGAGACGTACGACAGACTGCTCAACCTAGCCAAATCTCAAAGAAAATGGATCTTCGAGAGGAGAAAGCTTAACTAGTGTGGCTCGGGCATTTCATCGAGCACCTCATGTGCATATATGGGAGGTGAGCTAGAGCACCACACAACTCCCCTCGCCGGTCAGAAAAAACAGAGCAGTGTGGGCTCGCCGACGATGGGGTATATATAAGCAAACAATTGGTCCCGGTTCGTTACATGAACCGGGTCTGAAGGCCACCCATTTGTCCCGGTTCCTGTTACGAACCGAGAACAATGGGTGTGGGCCAGGAGCGAGGCCCGTTGGTCCCGGTTCGTGCCTGGAACCGGGACAAATGGGCCCAGACCAACTAGGACACATGCCCAACGAGGCCCGGCCGGCCCCCTGGACGCACGAACCGGGACGTATGCACCCATGGCTCCCGGTTCGTGGATGAACCGGGACTAATGGGATCGGAAGGCCCGAACCAAAGCCCTGTTTTCTACAAGTGTGTGGCACACAATTAAATGAGGAAAGAGAGGATGTGGTATCATATCATGATACTGTGTCATATTTAATGTTGTATTACTACTTTGTGTGATGCTTGACAGTTAGTAAGGCAACCTAAGATGCTAACCTATGATACTATGCATTATAGAAGTAGTATCCTACACTATCATATGCACGATACTAGTATATATGATACTCCCCATTACAACCAGCCTTATAGGGCTCAATTCAAAAATCTCACCAACCAAGGTTGATGGTGAGTGGTGGAATACTCTTTGTAGTTTGCGAAAACACCCAATTAATGCTTTTGTGTTCCTCAAAAAATTATGTTTTCCAATGTATTAATTGCAATACATGCATGCATATATAAAGTACATGCATTGGTCTAATTTCTCTTAATATTTTCATGCAATGATTTAGTGCACCTTGGAATCTGGTGTGATGGGGAACAACCAAATTGAGCCTTATAAAATGGAAAACCTAAAGTTTCGAGATAAGCCTGTAAACCCGAAAGGAGGGAGTATATATGCATGATACTAGTATACTAGATCACTACTGGCGCGCGTTGCCGCGCCCATCCATTTTGACGATAAAACGATAAGTCTTTTTATAAATATATGTGTCATTTGGCCATAACTTTACTCATAAGCTATTTATTCAAACCAGGATGCCATGTGTTACTACATCCGTCCATTAATGCAATAGAATTATATTAATTTATGTAAATATATCAAGGCAATTTTGGCACAAATTTGAAGTGGAAGGGTCTACTAAATAAGTGATTTAACCCATCAAAATAAGAATTTACACTCCATTTTCTGACAAATAATAATGGTGTAGCACCTCTATTATTGAGTTAATTACAAAAATTTAATTCATTATCTGATGAATCTTTTTTTCAGAAACTCCAAACATAATTTGCTCCAAATGTGGTTTTTTGACTTCCTGGAGAATACAGGATTCTCTAGTGAAAAGTACATATCAGTTTATTTTTTGGCTTGTATTGGGCTGGCCGTATCACAGTAATGAATAGCAAAGCTGAAGTTTTCGGCTTGTATTGGGCTGGCCGTATCGCAGCCATGTCGTGGATGGTGAACAACACGTATCGGTGTTTTTTCTTGTAAAAAAAAAATCAGAAAACACGGTACTCTGGTGATACGTGTATCGTGACCATATCAGCCATATCGGCGAATCGACGACACATAGGACGACGATACTCAACTTTTGCACGTGTTGGTGCTTCGTAACCTGGAAGTACATCCAGCTAACCTCCAAAATCATACAAAATACGAAGAAGTAATATGTGTCATACCATAAAAATATTCGACCTTTGCAGATGGGTTGATGAAGAAGATAGGTAAAGGTTGCAACTGCTGAAGGGGCGTGGAAGGGAGGGACAGAAAGAAGCGGAGGTGAAAAATATGTGGAGAATTTTAGAGATAATGAGAAAAACATATGAGTAACACACCTACAATTGTGGGGATGGTGGCACGAGGGTGCTAGGAGTTCTTCGGATGCTTACACCTACGAAAGATAGGAATTTCCTGTCATTCTCATTTCAATAGAATAGTACATATATGTAGGAAAATATGTACGGAAATATATTAATAACATATTAACAATGGAGAACTGGTATGCATAGCGCAATTGCTCAATCCAAAACTTATAGTACATGCAAGAAGTACTTTCAAGTGGATATGCTTTTGACGTATGGCTACCTATTCCTAATATGACATCTTCTATTTTGTTTTCTCATCAAAATAGCAGTTTCCAAGATAATAAGTTGCTTATCCTTGCTTGAATGATTCACATCACAGGTAACTTGAAGGCAATGATTTACCAGATGGCTAAGGTTATTTACTGGTGTACATATACATAGGCTAAGTGTATGATCTTGCATCTCCTTGATCTCCTGAAATTGACCAGAATAGGAATCAAGGAACAACTGAAAGCATGCCCATGTGATTCAGTGTAACCTTTGGGGAATGCATATTATACGGTAGTTGCTCAATCCAAAACATATACATGCAAGAACACATAACGTGTAAATAACTCCAGTACTTTTGAAAGCCTACCAGTCTAACTTGAAAAAAGAAACTGCTCCACATACAATAGTTGTCATGCAATTTCTGTACAAGGAAGCAATCAAACGGTGCTCATATCTTAAGGCCTACCCATTTATGGCTCAATTTAAAGTGTCATACATAAATCGCAAGAACTATGTCGTATGTGTAGCATGATTGCTTGAAACAAAGTTACTACATATGTAGCATCTACAAACACTACCACTCCTATTTGAGCTGAATTGACATGTTTTAATGTAAAAATGGTGACGAAAATTCTCGGTTATGGACTAACAATATTACTAAAATTCACATGTTCTCATAAGCTGTCTTATGTCCACATCAAAGCCCAAGTTTCTACATCATGCCCAGATCTTCCTATTACAACTCAAAAGACCTCGACCGAGCATCAGAATACATAATGAACGAAGCCAACCCACATAATCCATTAATTAATATGTTGAACGACTCAATGCTTAAACAATGTGAATGATGAAATAGTACCGGAGATGTAGTCAGGAATGATAAAACCTCTTTCTTGTGTCTGAAAAAAATTGATAAATCTTCCATGGTAAGTAAATCCAGTTCATGGTGCCAGCTTCCATATGTTCGTGCTTGCAAAAGCTGTAGAGATTAAAGAGATCGCACGATGTGTACAGTGCAGAAGAGTATATAGTTTTCTTGTCGGATAGAACAACATCAGAGAATAAAATATGGACAAAAAAGAGCAGTCGGTACAAATTGATGAGTCTTCGGAAGCCAGCATGCACCATCCAGATCGGGAGCCAACAAGCGAGATGATGGGCAGGGTTAGGCTAACAAATTGATCCCGTGCCACAAACTGGGGCGGGCAAGTATCGAAGAGGTCCTTATATCCGGCGAAAGGACCCAGTTCACAGCAGTGGCGGCTCCAGGAAATGAAGGCTGGTTATTCATCCAAATTAGTTTTGGCTCTAAATGTAATAAAGGAACCAAACAACACAACACTAGCAATATATGAACAAAACAACACTAGCATAACGACAATAGCAATATTTCAATGTATTAGACCATAACAACATGAATACATAAGTACCTTTTGATTGATAAAGTGATGACATCCTTCTTACAGTATAACTTTGTGGTCGCCTTTTTAGAAGAGATTGATGACATCTTCATCATTCACTTGATCGAAAAATTCTCTCTCAACAAATGTAACCAAACAATTGTTCAAATATTCATCACCCATTTTGTTCCTTAGCTTATTCTTCACATAGCTCATTGAAGAGAATACTCTTTCAACACTAGCAGTAGCTACTGGCAGAATCAATACCAACTTAAGAAGCTTGTAAACAAAATGATATTGTTCATGCTTGTTTGTCTCAACAAGCATAACTGAAAGCTGACACAACATCATGAACACTAGCAGAGTGATGTGCATATTTCACAGCAACACAAGCAGCAATTTGTCCCCAAAACTTTTACATGGAATACCCACCTTAAGACTAATAAAATCCAACACTACTACGCAGTAGCTCGTCGCGTTAAAATCCAGCACTAGCAGCAATTTGACCAATTTGACTGCACTACAAATCCACCTACAGATAATAGTTAGGTGACACATGAGCCCACAGGAATTAGGAAGTTGGAAGTAGGAGAAGAGGAGAATAGAACCTGGTCCGCTGCCGGTGCCGGCCTGCCGCTGGTCGCCCGTTCAGCCGCTCCGCTTTGCCGCTGCCTACAGTCAGTACTGGCCGCCGCCGCTGGCCGCTACTCGCCGCTGTCGCCGTCACCGGGCGATGGCCACCGCTGCTAGCCGCTACTCGTCGTTGCCGTCGCCGCCGCGCGCTGGCCGCTACTCGCCGTCTCCGGGCGTTGGCCGCTACTCGCCGCCGCCGCTGCTAGCTGCAAGCGCTAGGTTCGGTTGGGGACTTGGGGAACGAACGAGTGGGGGCTGGATCGATTGAACGGGACGAGTCACGAGTGTGGTATCCCGTGTGGGCTGTGGGCTGTGGGCCTCTAAACAAGACATGTATTAATTTTTTTGGGCCAAATCTTGGGTATTCATATGAATACAGGTGAATACGCCTGGCGCCGGCGATGGTTCACAGCACCGGCGGCTAGTGTCATGGCGGCACATGGAGTAGTCCCTGCGATGTGGAGTGGAGCTGCTGGAGGCGAGCTCGGGAATGGAATCAGTATATCCTGGGTACCGAAGGATGGGGATGAGCACGGGGGATAGCGATGTTGGAGGCACGTGTGTTCACCTGAATGAGAGGTCGCGGAGGGGAATGGATATGCGATGGTCTTCCTATTTGTGCATCCAAAAACTTCCTTCCTCCTCGGGTCACGACGCCGCATCACACGAATGATCATCCAACTTGTTCGTCCACCGCCGCCGTTGCCGCCCGCCGCCATTTCCATCATCAGCCCTCTCTCTCTTTCGACGGCGGCAATGGCAGTGGTGGTGGCGCATAGGGGTTTTTCACCCTAGGTCTAGAGATCCGGAGGGGTGGGTGTGGTGCCGGTTCCATTATCTGCTCTCTCTCCCTCCTGTCTTTCTCCGGCGAGAGCAACATCGACGGTGCACTCTATCTAGACAAGGTCGGGAGGGGTCGGGGTTGGGAGCGGGTTGGGTGCGGGAAAGGGCGAGGGTTGCGGGTAGGGTTGCGACGACATCGACAAAAATCATGATCGTTCGTTTTGCATGAGACGTTAATCGATGTCACCGAATAAGATGCTTCCAATTCGGCCCTCGGAGTAGCGGCCCAGGACAGCCGGCCCAGGAACGGCCCAGGAGGGAGAAGACAGTTCTCTGGATGGCCCAGAACGACTCATAAACCCGATCTGACGGCTGGAAATTATTCAAACGTGAAATCTGACATCCCTAGCCTGAGAGAGCTCGATTTAGGCTCAGTTTTACTGTCCTTAATGATCGACAATACCTCCGTAATGCGCACATGCATAGTATCATAAGTTAGTATCTTAGGTTCCTTATTAATTTCCATGCATGACACAAAGTAGTAAAACATTTAATATGACATGGTATCATGATATGATACCACACCCTCTCTTTCAGCATTTAACTGTGTGCCACATCATCCAAAAAGTCTAGTTGGCATCCATCATACCGCTTGATACTCCCATATTACGACCAACCTTATTAGGGTGGCCATAGTGGGGGTATCATAGCCGGTATCATGCACTCGGGAATAGAAAATATGATGATGTGGCAAAGAAGGAGTAACATAGGTAGATACCGTAAAACATATATATAATAAATGTTATACTACTTTGTGTCATGCATGGTCATAAATACGGTCATCTGTGATGTATACTCCCTCCGTAAACTAATAAAAGAGCGATTAGGTCACTATTTTAGTAATATAAACACTCTTATATTAGTTTACAGAGGGAGCTAGTACTACTCTATGATACTATATATGCAGTATGAAGGTACTTACGTAGTATCATACACTAGTATCATATGCATGATACTATATATATAGTATATGATACTCCCCACTATATAAGGCTGGTCATAGTGGTTGTATCATAGCCGACGATGTCATGCACTCGAAAATAGCAAGTATGTTGATGTGGCAAAGAATTAAATATATATAAAGAGGGTTAGAGTAACATATAGGTAGATACTATATCATGTTAAATGCGATGCTAATTTGTGTCATGCATGACAATAAATATGATCTATATATGATACTATACTCTATGTATTATTATATGCCCTATAATTAATTAAAGGTAGTATCATACACTAGTATCATATATACCATATATTCATGATACTAGTATATGACACTCTCCACTATACTCGTGATTTCTTACCGTGGAAAAAAATTGGAGGCGAAACGATGGACTCATGTTCTCATTCGAACAAAAATATGATGTTAGGTAATGTAAATGTTTTCAAAGAGCACACGGTTCACTCACGAAAGCCGTGTGTCCACTAAACCGTGGCTGATGCACCCCCACCCCTCTGCCACACGCGCGATCTGAGTCGTGCGTTCTGATTGGCCAGAACCCAAACCCCACAGATCGTACGTCTGCACCGTTGGATTCTCCTTGATCGAACGGAGATCCTCATCCCTTTGGATAACACATGTACATGTTTTTTCAAATAGCCCCTCCCAAAAAATGTTTTCAAATAGCACACGGTTCACACACGAAAGCCGTGTGCCTACCATACCATCGCGGATGCCCCCCTTGCTGCGCGCGTGATCTGAGTCGTGCATTCTGATTGGCCAAAACTCAAACCCCACGGATCATACGTCTGCACCATTGGATGCTTCGAGATCGACCGACAATCCTCATCCTTTTCGACAAGAAATACAGTCCAGCTCGGAATTGATTTATATGCCAACATGCACGATAAATGCCAAAAAATGTCTTACATATAGCACACGAGACCTGAAATGCGCCCGCAAATCAAACCCGTGGTAAAATAGTGATTGGTTTACGTGGGAAAAATTTAGAGGCACAACGATGAACTCACATCTTCATTTCAAAATTAGTACGTCATCATTTCAAACGAACTTATTCTGTTTGTGCACACGAGCGCTTAGATGCAACCGTTTGCATAGGCCTTTCCGCGCGAGCGGCGACCGGGGATATTTTTCACCCTTTTCACCTAGGCCGCCAACACCCTGAGTCCCCAACACCCCTACCGTCCGCCCGCGTTTCACTCAACTAGTCCACCGAATCTCCTTCGCCAGCTCCCCCTCCCCCAGATCCACAACAGAACCCTCTCCAGTGCTGTCGTGCTCACCCCGTCCGTGTGACCTCTCTTCGACGTCAAGCCTACCTCCACCGCCGTTCCCAACATGCAGTGGTCCACACCTCGCCATCTTCGTTTGTTCACCAACCACCCTCGAGCATATCGATGCAGTAATCCTCGCCTCTTCTGTGGCCCGGCCGGGTTTGCATTAAGATGCATGTTACTTACTGCTCTCCATCGTGGTGAGGCACATTTCCTCGCAACCCCTCTTCCAATTTCGTTATGTATGTTCCCAAATTGTCTATAAAATAACGAGAGCATATATATGTTCATTATCTACCTTCCTTACTACATATAAGTTGTATTTGTTCCAATAAGTTACTGCCTATTTATAGATCGCGGGCACCCGAGTCACACAAACTTAACAAATTAGCCGTACATTTTTTGAATTATT
Source organism: Secale cereale (assembly GCA_902687465.1). Lineage (NCBI taxonomy): Eukaryota > Viridiplantae > Streptophyta > Magnoliopsida > Poales > Poaceae > Secale > Secale cereale. The sequence continues at coordinate 245,720,822 of LR738712.1, forward strand.
GCATGGAATGTTTAGAAAGCTTGATACCAAGTTGTTAGTTTTATGCTTATCCTCCTTTCCTACGTTTCGCATGTGTTCTCTGTATATGCCGAGTAGCAGCGACAACACTCATTCAGGCAATGTATCTTCATTTGATTTGGACAACCCTAGGTCATCAGCAGATTGTGAGGGATCCAGTAGTCTTGAACGGGATAGAGCTGCAGCAATTACCCTTCCAGCCAGGACATGGAGGAACGCTCCAAGGAAGCCAACACACCAGCCTAAAGGTGTATATGATGTAACCGAGATTGATTTAAAGTCCTAGGCTCCAAATAAACCAGATAAAGCACGCATGAGGTTTAGGAGAGTGTGTGGATTTGTGGGCAGGGCAAGGCTCAACATTAATCTGCCAGGGTTTTGGAAGGCTGACACAGAAACACGGCGAAGGATAGTCCGGGAGATCATGGATCACTTCAACGTTCCAGAGCAGTGGAGAATGCAGGTGGAACACGCTGCACTGAAGAAGGCTAGGGATGCTTGGAGAAACCGGAAGCACGTGTTGTACTGGAAGTACTTGAGTGAAGGTAAGGACCCAATCCTATGATCAACCTGTGATCAGCCGGCCCGACTTTGTGTCGTACATGCCATGTCATCCTCCGCCCCAAAGCAGCCAGTGGCAAGGCCTACAACTGCTGATGAGGCACCACTGGTTCAGATGCCGGCCACTAAAGTAGCGGGGGGAGACCCAGCTGCAGCACATGCTCATCACACCAACCTAGTGGAACAGACTGCTAAGCAGTTTGATGCTTTGAAACCGCCTGCTAAGCAGTATGTAGGTCCAGAACCGACTACTCATCAGTCCGTCGGTCCGCAGGCGCGTGATCAGCATACCAATGCGTCAACACTTCCTGCTCAGCAAACCAACGCGTTGGCACGACCTCCTCAGCACACTGACAAGTTGGCACCACCTGCGCAGAAAACCGGACATAGCTTCAACGCATGGTTAGCTGTCCGATGCCTCTGCTCCTACATCCCAGCAGTCCGTCGCAGCAGCACCGCCAGCTCAGTGGTCCGGCATTGATAAACCGTCTGCTAAGCAGTCCGTCCAAGCTTCACCATCAGCTCGGCAGTCTACCTTGCAGCCAACCACACTTTCTGCTGGAAATGCTTCAAGTACCAAGAAGGAAGTGGACAAAAAGGCAACACCCACGACCACGAGGAAGTGCAGCGGGAGAGTGAAGAGGAAAGAGAACGATTGCCTCTTACTAAAAGCACTAATCGCCCAGAACCAAATTAACAGCAGCTTGTTTGAATCGGGGAGTAATATTATTTCTGACGCCATGGATGATGAAGAAGTAGAATTGTTCCTTGCTAAAAGTAAACCAGACGTACTTGAAGCACGCAATTACGTCCATGACCTGCCATTTCTTGTTGGTGAATACTTTGATGACTGTAGCTCCAGTTGCCGCGAGTTACATGAATATTGCATGGATCAAATGTCAGCAGGTCATCATGGTTTGCTAGTCCACTACAATAGAGATCATTTCCGACACGATGCTGGTTCCATCAATGTGAGTTTCGAGGACTCACATCTCTTCTTCAACTTCAACGTGCTCGATGCCACTCTTGTTAGATGCAGGATTTTGTAAGTACTTAACAAACTCTGATCAACTTCTCCATACAAAGCTGTAAATGATAAATAGCTAACTGCTTCTTATTCCACTTAGGGGATTGAACGCACAAAGAAGAAAAAGGGAGAGTGTGTATTTCATAAATCTTGCATTAGCAAAAGACACATTATTAGATGGTAAGGACTGACGGGACTGGGCCATTAACACGGTCGTCCATATCTTTGAAAACACGTCCCATGCAGAATCATTCCTCGGGCCATATCATGAACGGTAAGTCAAGTAAACAACCACGCATACACTGATTGTCTTACAGATTTCGACATAACTCGTAAGTTCATGGCTTTCTTAATATGTAGGAATCACTAGATATTGGTATTCATTGTTCCAAACAAGAACACAGTTTACTACATCGATTCTCTCAGAGAGTCAACAAACGCCCAAGATCTGACGCATGTTCAGCAATTCTTGGATAGGTATTGAATTATATGATGTTGAAATTAATTTGCATTAATTTCTGGTTCAATAATTCATGTTGTCAAAATTCTTCATCATTTGTAGTGTGCTCACATTGTGTCAAACTAAACCAGTGAACCTGTTCAAGAGGGAACTACCTCTACATCACGAGATTGTTTCTCTGGTAACACACCGAAATCCATTATTTTTAGAAATTTATCCAACAGTTTGCAAATACCTTTCCTTACGCTAGTCAAATGATCAAGCTTGTAAATAAACCTCTTTCTATTTTGTCCAAAGAAAAAATAATACATCTAACACCGGTTAGGTTGTTCCTAACGGGACAAAGACATGACTAATTTTGTACAAAAAATTTCAGTGTCCTCAGCAAGAAGCAGGGACCAACCTCTGTGGATACTATGTTTGTGGACACATGATCTCCATCTGCAAATCTACTGATAGTTGTGACAATCCTCGCGAATTAGTACCAGTAAGTCTATCTTAATTAATATCTTCTACTCCACTCATATGACACATTTTGATCTTAAAAATACTACAGCTCATCTTAAAACCGAGGACCCCTGAACCACTCCGGCTGGTGAATTGCTGATGGTTCGGAGATTTTTCAGCGACTTCTTCCTGGATCACTACATCAATCCCACTGGTGATAATGAAGAATTCAGCATGTGTTCTCCTGAAACATTGAGTATGAGTTAGCCGCTAAACATATAACGCATGGATCCATTGTTTTCCATCTGATAAGGTCTTCATATTTCGTACACTATGATTAATTATGTAATCCATATATGTGTGGACAAATCATTGGAATTTAGCTACCATATGTTCAATTGCAATTGTTGTGATAACTGATGAATGTTCTTCTCATGGACACTATTTGTTCAATTGAATATTGTGGCGAATTTGCTTTTTGCGTGTCGATTCAAAATGGGATATATTTTTTTATTTGTTCAATTGAATATTAGGCGAATTTGATTTTTGCGTGCCGATTCAAAATGTGGTAGTTTTGTTTTAACCTGGCAATTGCTCCGCACACAGTTCAACTAAATGAGTGTGTGCCATCCACATCGGAAATCATACGTCAATCGTAGCAGAACCATCACTGATACACAACATATCGCAAACGATTTTCAGCGCTACTATGTGTGCGTAGGGTCTCCGGAACCGTTTGTGATATCGCGTTATCGCACAAGAGAACTGGGAGTAAACCGCGCCCAATGAAAAATACAATCCCAGTCGTAATTTTTTCAGGAAACGTGTGGGATCCCAAACGAAAAGGACACGACACTTCTCGGGGATATACCCCGCGGTATGACCCGGCTGGAGTTATAGCCCGGCTGGCAGTTAAGACATATGTTAAACCAGATGCTAAACCGGCTCACAGATAAGTCAGATGATAAACCAGATCATAAACCGGCAAACAATCATAAACCAGCAGACAGTGATAACTCGCTGGCCAGGGTTTATGAATCCCAAGACGTTATGAATCCCAAGACGTTATGAAGCCCAAGACATTGAGAAGCCCGTGAAGAGAAGTCAGAATAGTTAAGTCTTAAGTCCGAGTTGGACTCTACATGTAACACGCCCCTTCAACTTATATAAGGAGGGGCAGTGTCAGGGATATTACTAGAAGGTATAAACCGGCCAGGAGGGTCCAGATTACACTGACAAGGTTGTATCATTACAAGTCCAGTAGAATATGTAACAAAGATGTCATAGCCCATAGAGGTTTAGGGCCCATGTACAAAGCCCACGGTATGTAAACTGTCGTACCATGTAACTTGGGATGTAAGATAGAAAGAGTAGAGACCGAGGCAGACACGTTTATGAGCCGGCCGTGGGACTCTGTAAACCGGACCGGGCGTCGCCTCCTGTATAAAGGGTCGACCCGGCGACGGTTCAAGGACAAGAAACAACAGCTCGAGACATAGGCAAGCGGATTTGCTCCCTGGTCATCGACGCCCAAGCAATACCACACCAAACTAGACGTAGGCTTTTACCTTCATCGAAGGGGCCGAACTAGTATAAACTCCCCATGTCTTTTGTCCGCTTTAACCCCTTCAAGCTAACCCGTACGATGGCCTCACACCTAAGTCCGCTAAACCGGACATCTACCGTGCTAACTCCACGACAGGCAGGCGCCCACCATGGGGCTATCGCATGATGGTTTCGATTTCTTGAAGGGCTCAAGGGTTACGTAGTCGGCCGGATGAGCAGGAGTCGTCGCGGCCGAATCTACATCGACGATGCACGCTGGGGCCTCGAGGCCGATTCGATCGAATACGAGTACCGGGTACCCTTCGGCGGCATCCATGTCTTCATCGGCAAGATCGGCGAACCGGGACCTGAGTCGGACATCTTCCCCAACATCGTCGAGCCGGCTCAGCATGCGAGATCGGCCCGGATTCAGCCCGCCGTGAAGCGTGTTTTCGTTGGAGCCGTGCATGGAGTACAAGCCGAGGACGGATCGGATTCTGGTGGCGAGACAGTTGTCTATTCCGACGATGAATCTTCATCTGGAGAGACCGAATCTTTGTATTTGTTGCAGGACGGCCGGTCTGAGGGTGTGTCTGATGGCGATAGTATTCCGGACCCCTTTGATCCGCCAAATCGGGTGGCTGTTTTCATGGCCAGATCACAGTCTACGCAGTAGCCCTCGATGACCGGGGCGTTCACCGCAGAGGCAGCGGGAACCAGGGCAGGCAACCAAACCCTGTCGTCCTATGACGTCCTATCCACCTTGGTCCACGATTTGACGGCGCTCGCAACAGCAGAAGTAGCCCCTGCCGACAAGGCGCAGCATGATGCAGAGATCGTTCAGCTGAAGAGCCGGATTGAACAAGCTAAACTGGATCTGGATGCGGAGAAAGCCCGGATGGCTACAAGACAGGCAGAGCTAGATTCCCAAGCCTTCCGGCTCAGGCTGGATTAGAACGCTCCCTAGGAGGCAATGTACAGAAGGCAACAAACTCGTGTACCGCCGGTTCATGAGGCGGGGAATCTCTTCGGCACCAGGAGCGGGAGCTAGTAACCGCCCAGAGGTAAATCGGGGAGGAGCTCCGGGGACTGGCGCGTCGGTTCAACCGCCAGCCACATAGCGGAACCACCAACTTGTGCCAACACCGCACATTCCCACCCCTCCCGGCCATTATTCTAACCCGTTGGACAACATTGTCACCGCCGCTTCACGACTCGCCGCTTTACCCATGGAGGGGACATCCCCCATAGCAATGGAGGCACGACGGGCTAAGGAGTTGCTGGACACGGCGCTGACACAGCAGCAGGCGTATTCTTATAGCCGGGAGAGGATTCATTCACCCCCCCGCCCGAGCCGGAGTTACACAAGGCACTGGGATGAACCGACTGTATCTAGCAGCGAGCGGCGACGGCACCGTCATAGGCAGGATAATCCGGCAGGGGCAGAAGCACACGCCCAAGAGGTGGTAAACCAGGCTAAACATACTGCCCGCGAGGACGCCCGTCAAGAGACGCCGTTTCACCCCACCACCGCAGAAATGGGAGTCATGGCCAGTTCCTTTGGGGTACAGTGTCTCATCCCTACTTTACGAAGCGTAAAATTACCCAAAGACTTCAAAGGCCCGTGCAAAGTACCCAACTACACGGCGGATCTGGCTCCAGAGGCATGGGTTGAAAGTTATGAGATGGCTATGGAGATGCTTGATGTGGACGAAGCTGCGTGCGCCAAATACTTCACAATGATGCTGGAGGGTACAGCCCGGACATGGTTAAAGGGTCTGTCACCTAACTCCATCGGATCATGGGGTGAGTTGCGTCGCCGGTTTATCAGTAATTTCAAAGACACGTGCAAGCAGCCGATGTCTGTGGTGGACTTAGCAGCATGTGTTCAAGGAGAGCAGGAGACCACAAGCTGTTGGGTGCGGTGAGTATCAGAAATTCTGCACTCTTCCAATAGTATCAATCCCAATACGGCGATAGTAACGTTGGAGAACAATTGCCGATTCGAGTCTTTAAGGCTGAAGTTAGGACGGCTCAAGCGCGATTGCAACGAAATGGGAACGCTCATGAGCGCTTTAGTGAAATATGGGGACTCTGATAACACCAAGTACCCAGATGCAGACGGAGACAAATCTGGGAATGCGAGCAAAAACGGTAAACCGGCGCAAGCCAATCCGGCAGGTACAGGTTATAATGGCAAGGAGGGCGGCTCAGACTTTGTAGCCAATACCAATGTTCAGGACAACGGGCAGCGCCGCAAGGGTAGACCGCCCCCGCGCAACGGGAGGCCACCCTTCAATCTAGATCAGCAGTTAAGTGTGCCTTGCCCAAGACACGGTACAGAGGAAAACCCGGCTACGCATCTTTGGAAGGATTGCCGTATCATGCAGGAGGTTATAAAACAGGCCAAGTATAACCACGGGCCCCCTGCGGCGGATCAGGTTCTGGCTTTCAGGGTCTGGGTTACCAGGGTAACGGATCCGGATCAGGATATCATGGCGGTAACAATAACCACAACGGTAACGGTCAGCATCAGCATAACCAGCAGCATGGTCAGGGTGGTTACAACAACCAAGGCAATCAGCGGCGTCAGCAGCAGCAGCAATCCGGATATCAGAATAATCCGAAGGAGCTAAGCAGTGGGCAGTATCATGTTTTCACCACCAGTTTGTGCAAACGAGATCAAAAGGTTCAGAAGCGAGCAGTACACGCAGTTGAACCGGTGATACCACGTTTTTTACGTTGGTCTGAGCAACCCATTGTGTGGAGCAGAGATGATCACCCGCCACGGGTTGATAATTCGGGCAGCTGGCCTTAGTGGTGGCACCATAGGTGGGTGGTTACAAGTTCACAAAAGTGCTTATGGACGGCGGCAGAAGCATCAACATCCTATACCATGAGACCTTCCGACGTATGGGATTGACTGATAAGAAGCTCCGGCAGTCCAACACAGTATTCCATGGAGTGGTGCCAGGTAAATCGGCTTACCCAGTTGGGAAAATTGATCTGGAGGTTACCTTTGGGGATGAGCAGGATTCTAGATCGGAGACAGTGACCTTTGAGGTTGTAAAGATCAGGAGCCCATATCATGCTCTATTTGGGAGACCGGTTTACGCCAAGTTCATGGCTAGACCGTGCTATGTTTATCTGCAGCTTAAGATGCCGGGTCACAAGGGAACCATCACAGTTCACGGGAGCCGCAAGATCGCATTGGAATGCGAGGAAGGAGATGCAGCATACGCTGAGGCAGTTTGTGTTACGGAGGAGCTAAAATTCTACAAAGACAATGTTGATCCGACAGATATGTCCCCGTTGAAGAAGCCAACTACAGAGCATGATCCGGCATTAAAGTTTAAATCGGCAGAGGAAACCAAGCAGGTTGACTTTGTTCCGGGCGATTCGTCCAAGCAGTTCACTATCAGCGCTAACCTAGACCCCAAATAGGAAAGCGCTCATCGAGTTCATCCGTGAGAACCGGGATATCTTTGCATGGAAACCTTCTGACATGCCAGATATACCGAGGGAACTCGCTGAGCACAGTCTTAATATTGATCCGAAGTTTAAACCAGTCAAGCAATATTTGCGACGCTTCAATGAGGAGAGGCGCAAGGCTATAGGTGAAGAAGTGGCTAGGCTCTTGGCCGCAGGATTCATAGTTGAGGTGTTTCATCCAGAATGGTTGGCTAATTCGGTGCTGGTGCTAAATAAAAATGGAACCTGGAGGATGTTTGTTGATTACACAGACTTGAACAAGGCTTGCCCAACTGATCCTTTTGCTCTCCCCCATATTGATCAGATTATTGATGCTACGGCAGGATGTGAGCGGCTAAGTTTTTTGGATGCATATTCAGGTTATCATCAGATCAAGATGGCAGTTAAAGACCAGGAGAAGACAACTTTCATAACTCCCTTTGGAGCCTTCTGCTATGTATCCATGCCTTTTGGGCTTAAGAGTGCTCAGGCAACTTATCAGCGTTGTGTGCAGAACTGCCTTCAAGGGAAGATCGGAAGAAATGTCCATGCATATGTGGATGACATTGTGGTAAAATCCAGGAAGGCAGAGACGCTGATAGAGGACTTGAAAGAAACCTTTGACAACCTCCGGGTTTACAAGATGATGCTTAATCCGGAGAAGTGTGTTTTTGGTGTTCCAGCAGGCAAGCTCCTTGGATTCTTAGTATCAAACAGAGGGATTGAGGCTAATCCGGAGAAGATCAAGGCGATCACATCATTGGCTAAACCGGCTTGTATCAATGATGTCCAGCGTGTAGCGGGCCGTATCGCAGCGTTGAGCCAGTTCATCAGCCGTTTGGGAGAGAAGGCGATCCCGCTTTATCAGATGCTTAAAAAGACGGATCGGTTTGTATGGAGCGGTGCTGCAAACGCTGCGTTCGAGGATTTGAAGTGGCAATTAGCAGAACCGCCAGTTCTTGCTGCCCCTGTTGACAAAGAGCCGCTGCTGTTATATGTGGCCGCCAATGCCCGTGCAGTTAGCGTGGCAATTGTGGTGGAACGCAAGGAAGCAGGCAAGGAATATCCGGTTCAGCGCCCGGTTTACTACATCAATGAGGTCCTTATTGAGTCAAAGCAAAGATATCCACACTGGCAGAAGTTAGTATACGGGGTATTCATGGCAAACCGGAAGCTGACGCACTATTTCCAGGGCCACCTAATCACTGTCATCAGCTCAGCTCCATTGGGGGGTATAATCCAGAACAGAGAAGCCACTGGCAGAGTGGCGAAATGGGCCATTGAGCTTAGCCCGCACGGATTGAAGTATGTACCCCGTAGCGCTATAAAATTCCAAGCGCTGGTGGATTTCATTAATGATTGGACAGAGTTGCAAGCACCTGAGGAGAAGCCGGATCATACATACTGGACTATTCACTTTGACGGTTCAAGGCAATTGGAGGGCTCAGGGGCTGGAGTCATGTTAACTTCCCCACGAGGTGACAAGTTCTGTAATGTCCTTCGATTAATGTTCCCTTGCACTAACAATGCTGCTGAGTATGAAGCTCTTCTTCACGGTTTACGGATAGCCAAGGAGATTAATTTGAGCCGGGTCAAGTGCTTTGGTGACTCAGATCTAGTGGCACAACAGGTGTCTGGTAAGTGGGACTCTAAAGATCCACTCATGGCGGCTTATCGGCGAGAAGTGGAAGCAGTCGCATGATACTTCAAAGGATATCAGGTGGACCACATAGACCGGCGGAAAAATGAAGCGGCCGATGCATTAAGCCGGCTGGGCTCTCAGCGTAAACCGGTTCCACCTAATACCTTCCTAGATGAACTGCAGTGTTTCTGGGACGTTTCAGCGGTGCGTATCATCAGAGGAAGGCTGTGATATTCTTCGAGAGATTCACGAAGGAGATTGTGGTCATCACGCCGGTTCAAAGTCATTGGTAGCTAAAGCTTTTCGTCATGGGTTCTACTGGTTAACGGCTCACGCTGATGCAGAGGACTTGGTTAGAAAATGTGATGCTTGCCAGAAATTTTCACGGCATGCTCATGTTCCGGCGCAGGAGCTACGGATGATTCCAATTACTTGGCCGTTTGCGACTTGGGGGCTTTATATGGTTCGACCCTTTAAAAGATCCCAAGATCAAAAAACCCACCTGTTAGTAGCAGTGGACAAGTTTACAAAGTGGGTTGAGGCAGAGCCTGTCAGTAAGTGCGATGCGGCAACAGCGGTTAAATTCATCAAAAAAGTAATTTTCCGGTTTGGCTTTCCACACATCATCATTACTGATAATGGCACCAACCTATCTAAAGGAGAGATGGAAGAGTTCTGTCAAAGAGAACATATTCGCCTGGATGTATCGTCAGTAGCTCAGCCTCAGTCCAATGGCCAAGCTGAGAGGGCCAACCAAGAGATCTTGAGAGGCATCAAGCCCCGGCTTATGGTTCCTTTGCAAAGAACACCAGGTTGCTGGGTAGAGGAGTTACCTTCTTTCCTATGGAGCATCAACACTACACCTAACAGGTCTACAGGTTATACGCCTTTCTTCATGGTGTATGGTGCTGAAGTGGTTCTCCCTAGTGACATCCGGCACGACTCACCACGGGTGGCAGCTTACGTTGAAGCAGATAATGAGCAAGCAAGACAAGACAACTTGGACCGGCTGGATGAGGAACGGGTCGTGGCAGAAGCGCGATTGGCGATTTATCAACAAGACCTACGCCGGTACCACAGCCGCCGGGTTAAGACCAGAACGTTCCAGGAGGGGGATCTGGTGCTCCGGCTCATCCAAGACTAGACAGATATGCACAAGTTATCCCCACCTTGGGAAGGACCCTTTGTGGTCAGCAAGAACCTACACAACTGTTCATACTACCTGGTCGACGTTTGAGAACATAAGGACTCACGTACGGCAGAGGAGGAGACGAAGCGGCCGTGGAACAACGCTCTTCTGCGACCTTACTACACTTGAGCCATTGGCTCCGCTTTATGTACCATGTATATATTATGATTAATAAATAAACCGGTGCCCCCAGTAAACCGGGGAATCAGCCATCTTCGCAAAAGGAGTATCACATGGGAGTTTCTCCGAAAACTCACCATGGCCTCCTAAACCGGCGCCCCTGATAGCTACAGGGAATCAGTCGTGTTCTTTCAAAGGAGTATCACATGGGAGTTTCTCCGAAAACTGACCATGGCCTCCTAAACTGGCGCCCCTGATAGCTATAGGGAGTCAGCCGTGCTCTTTCAAAGGAGTATCACATGGGAGTTTCTCCGAAAGCTCACAACCGGCGCCCCTGATAGCTACAAGGAATCAGCCGCGTTCTTTCAAAGGAGTATCACATGGGAGTTTCTCCGAAAACTCACCATGGCCTCCTAAACCGGTGCCCCTGATAGCTACAGGGAATCAGCCGTGTTTTTCAAAGGAGCATCACATGGGAGTTTTCTACAAAAGCTCACCATGGCCTCCTAAACTGGCGCCCTTGATGCATCAAGGAATCAGCCATTAACAATCATCGAGTTGATCACCTAAAGACAAAATCCTTCAGAGGTTTTGAAACATTGGGTGGCGTGTCATCGATAAAAAATCTTGAACTTGGAGCCTGGCAGCTCGTAAAAAGCCTCGAATTTGGAGCCTGGCAGCTCGTAAAAAGCCTCGACTACATGGTCTTATTTGCCCAAAAAATCTTATTTCTACGATTTCACAAATCTTGGTCGTCATGATCATTGGTTTTTAAACCAAGTCCATTGACGCGAGACTGGACAACTACAAAGTTGACCGTATATCTACAAAGTTATAAGTCTGGATCATGACACCAACGAGATTTAAACCGGTGTTCATCATAACCCGGATCGGTCATCAGGCTAAGCGAAACTAGAGAACCAAGAGCCTCATCAGCACCTATGCTTTTACTTATTTGTACCGGATTAAGGTCTACAAGCGCACTTAATCAAAGTTATGATATATGTTTGTGATCAAAAGCTATTCCTTTGATATACATATCAGAGTAGTATAATCCGTCCGGTGGTAAACCACCAGGACATCTTATAGCTTTGTTCATGCAGGCAGAGATGATATAGGCGAATCATGCATTACAAATAAGAGATTAAATTCGGAGATGCCAATCCGAATAATGCCATAACAGTGGGACAAAAGCAGTATTTAAACTATCCTATTACAAGGCGCTCGCAGGCCTGAATAGATCAAAGTTTTTGCAAAGTACTCGGCAATTTAAAGCTAAAGTACAAGGATTATGACTCCTCTTCAAATTGCAAAGGCTGAGGATCATCTTGTTCAGGATCTTCATCGACTTTAGCCAATGGCGGGAAACCAGGAGCGCACCAATCAATCTTGGAGAGGGCACGGAAGTATACTTCTTCATTGATGAGATCTGAAGGGTCAATATCTAGAGCGAAAGTGTGGTTACGAACTGGTGGGATCAGATTTTCGGTGTCGTAAACCGACCGCTCCACCCACGAATTTTCTAAGTCATAAGCCGGATGATACATTGTCAAATCCGCCTCATCAGCAAGCTTACTTGGAAGCGGGCGCATGTCCTTAGTCAAAGCACGGAGATCTTCGGCAGAGAAGACTGACCCGTCCTCTTTGTTGCTGGGATAGCCGTTCATAGCTTCAGCCGGGTCAAAATCAGGGACCCATGCTTTGGCCCGGGTCATCGCCATAAGAGAGCCAGCTCGGGCGGCAGATTTATTTACTTCAACCAGACGCACAGGTAGGCAGATAGCTTCTCCAGGGTGGCTTGGATGGTGGTCGGCACCGGTTTGTTGTGTGACATGGCACTAATAGCCCGTTGAGCGCCGGAATAGAGCTGCTCCACCAGGGTATAAGCTGCCTTGAGCTTCTTCCGGACGTCATCTCCAAGATGAGTTATGCGCCTCCCTATATACATTTGGCAAGTTAAATCAGAGCGGAGAAAAAGATTGCAAGGATGAAAAACAAACAAAGATGGGTACTCACCGAAGATAGCTGAAGTCATGAGCTCTATTTCCTGTTTCAAACCGGATAACTCCTGTGTAACCGGATTAAGAGCAGCTTCGGCGTCCTTTGCTCTTTTTTCAAGAGCATTCCTCTGCACCTCCCATGTGGACCGCTCCGCTTCAAAATCTTTCTTCAATGTTTCCATATTAGTCAAAGCAAGGACAAGTTCGTCCTTAGCTTTCGCTAAAGCAGTTTGATGAGAGGCCAAGCTATTCCGGAGCTCAGTTGCCTCCGAAGCCCTCCGGGTCAAGTCAGCCTGCAAGGAAATCAAACGGATTAGAAGTGTAGATCAATCAAGCCTCAAGCGCATAACAAGTTATACACCTGACACTTGGGGGCTAATGTGCAATTGAAGTACAGAAAGAAAAAAATGTAAGTTCATTCTCAGATATAATTGAAGTCCCGGTTCACCTACAATAAAGCTAAACCGGCACTTGGGGGCTACTATGGCCTAAAGATAGGATTGCAAAATTACAAAGCAGAGACAGAAGTGAAAGGAAAGAAAGTCACCTCATACTTGTCCTTCATCATATTAACTAAGCCGACTTCATAGTCGCGGCTAGTAAAGAGCCGGTTTAGATACCCGGAATGAAGTTCCTGGGCACTCAACTGAGCATAGCTAGATAAATCTGTGCTCCACTTGTATTTGTCTTGTTGAAGTTTCTCTTCCTTGGCAGTATGCGTAGCCAAGGTGACAGGCTTTGTGGGAGCAGTGAAGCCTAGCCCGGTTATCCCAACATCTACGGATGAGGCATCAGTTGGCTGGAGGGGGACAACAGTTGGCACCGGACTGACAGGAGCCAGGCTAGCCCGAGGAGGGCTAACCCGGACAGGGCTTGCCAGTTCAGCCGTGTTCTCCGTATTATCACCTCCCGGAGCAGCAACGTCGTCACGATCCATAGGCGTGGGATCATCAAGCTGAATGTCAAGGTTGTCCTCTGGAGGGATGGCCGTTTCAGGGTCCTCAGCCGGTTCAGCAGTAGTGGTTTTAGCAGCCGGCTTATTTGCTTTCGCCTTTTTGCTAGGCTTTGGCATTCTGGTAAAGGTCGAAGGAACAGTGAGAATCATAAAGTTAAAAACATGAAGGTGAACCGGATGTTTCAAAGAAGGACTTACCCAGGGATGGTCTTGAGCACTGGAACCTACGTAGCAGTCAACTCGCCGGAAGAGGACAGAGGAGCCTCCTGATAGTTGGGATCAGACGGTTTAAGTGGTTTACGTATAAGGCCTGCTTTTGGATGAAGGAGAGTTGGAGTAAGTATAACCTCGGAGCGGCGTCTGCGAGCCGGCGTAAGGGGTATTCCGGATGATTCAACCACATGGTCGCTATGGCGCGTGGTCCGGCAAGCTTCATCCTGCTGTTTCTTCAAAAGAAAGTTAGGATCCAATTGAGCATAAGGGTGAGAAAATGGATATTTCCGGGACACCCGGCGGATTTTTGATGGCAACGGTTCTGAATCAGAAGAGAGAGAAATTACCCCAACTCCCTCCGCCTTACTTCCCTCCGCCAGGTCCTGTGGAAGGGCATTATTAACATAAATTCCTAGAAGGAAAGATCAAAAGACATAAGGGTTAATTGGCACCTCAGAGTCCGGATCATCCTCCTCAGGGTGTGAACCAGAAGCAGCAACAACCTTTTTCTTCTTGACATCATAAGTTTTCTTGCGCGATTGCTTGGCCGGTTTATCTTGAGTTTTCCTCTTCCAAAAAGGATCGTTGGCCTGTGCAAAGGAATAATAACAAATTGAAGATAGCTGACATATGAACGGATTAAGATGAAAACAAAAGGGCCGGAAGAGCCTTACCGCTGGCGGTTCATTGGTTGCGCAGAACAGAGCTAAACCGGTCTGGCTGCAATCCTCCAGAGGGATGTTCAGCATTTTCTTCGCAGATTCAGTAACTTCATTATCAGGAAGTATTATTTCGGTGTGGCGTTGAGGATCATCCGGTTTGCCGGTATATTTGCACATCAGACTTGAGCGACGGCTTAGCGGGAGGATGCTCCAAGAAAGCCAGCAACAAACGAAATCAACGCCGGTTAAACCGTTTGCCACAAAGGCCCTGAGCTTGGAAAGTTGAGGGGCGAATCGAGCCCGGTCTTGGCCGCTGAGACGTTGTGGCAAAGGATGGGTTGTTGCGAGGCGATATGCGCGGTAACCCGGCAGCGGATTCTCTCCTTCAGGTGAAGTGTCCCTACAATAGAACCACGTCTGGTTCCATTCTTTGGTGTGGCTGTGAAGAGCGGCGTGGGGAAAACTCACATCCTTTCTTTTCTGGATGCTGACACCACCCAACTCCTGATGCGGCCCATCAGTAAACTCCGTCCGCCGGTTCAGATGAAAGAAGTCCCAGAACAGATCCACTGATGGTTCTTCTTGAAGATACGCTTCTGAGAAAACTTGAAAATTACAGATGTTCGACATGGAATTCGGGCCTACATCTTGTGGGTGGAGTTGAAAAGTAGCTAACACATCCCGAAAGAATTTTGAACCGGGAGGACTGAAACCCCGGGCCAAATGATCATAAAAAACTATAACTTCTCCCTCCTTAGGCTGAGGAGGGCATTCCTTTTCAGGGGCCCGCCAGTGCAGAACTTCCTTAGGGCCTAGAACGCCAATTGAGGCCGCTTCAACCAAATCAGTTTCTGTGATCCGGGAAGGAACCCAATTGCAAGCGACAAATTGCTTGGCCATCGTTTTTGATGGGGAAGTGCTGAAAAATACAGTGCAAGACCCGGTTTACTGACTGCTAAATATAAGTTGATGCATTCTATGAGGTTATAAATCTAATTGTCGGTTTAAACAAGGGACTAATGGTATTACTAATTCGGAAGCAGATATGAGCGAGACAGCTACCGGTTCATGATGATAGAAAAAGGAGAAGTTAACCGTCAATTATGGGATACAGGCTTACATCTAAACCGTCAAGAAAAGCATACGAAGCACAAAGTTATGGCTAAACTGGTGAGGAAAGCTGCAGATCTAAAAATGTGAAAAACAGGTTTCACATGGCACTGAGGTAAATATGGATCTAAGGCGCAAGAAAAAGATGGAGTAATACAAGTTATATTCAGTGAGGGCTGCAGAGGTTCTCTACAGATTTGATCTAAACTGATAAAGCTAGAGGAACTAAGGATATAATTAGAGAGCAGAAGCGCATGGATGAAGGTCGAACCTAAACAAGTTTAAATCTACCACCAAGACTGACCTACGGGGATGAACTACAAGGCCTTGAGGGTTCATGGCGAGCTACAGAAGAAACCCTAGAATAAGATCTATGGGGAAGAAGATGGAGTACCTGAGGAAACAGAAGTTGGTGGCGAAGTTCTCTGGAAGCGTTCAGGTCGATGCAGCGGCCGGGCTCGAGGACGACGGCGAGCTCGAAGAACGGCGGCGGAGCTTCGAGCGTTGGAGAAAGAGGAAGAAGAAGGCAGAAGGGGAAAAGAGATGAGCCTCAGCGGTATTTATAGGCCGAAGAGGTAAAAACAGTAAGCGTGGGAATCGAGGAGGCCAGAGATCGGATAAAGATTGAGCTGTCGCCTCGATCTTCGGTGCGGCATTAAAGAAATGTAACAGACAAATGCGGGCATTAAGTGCGGAGATGATGTCACGACGGACTAACACGATTCCAGGAGATGACGTCATGGCCGGTTTATGAAGCAAAAAAGTTGCAGAGAGGAAATTTGTACAAAACTTCGAAGACTGACATGAACAAGTTCAAATCAATCTGGGGCCTAATGTCAGGGATATTACTAGCAGGTATAAACTGGCCAGGAGGGTCCGGATTACACTGACAAGGTTGTATCATTACAAGCCCAGTAGAATATGTAACAAAGAGGTCAGAGCCCATAGAGGTTTAGGGCCCATGTACAAAGCCCACGGTATGTAAACCGTCGTACCATGTAACTTGGGATGTAAGATAGAAAGAGTAGAGACCGAGGCGCACACGTTTATGAACCGGCCGCGGGACTCTGTAAACCGGACCGGGCGTCGCCTCCTATATAAAGGGACGACCCGGTGACGGTTCAAGGACAAGAAACAATAGCTCGAGACATAGGCAAGCGGATTCGCTCCATGGTCATCGACGCCCAAGCGATACCACACCAAACTAGACGTAGGCTTTTACATTCATCGAAGGGGCCGAACTAGTATAAACTCCCCGTGTCTTTCGTCCGCTTTAACCCCTTCAAGCTAACCCGTACGATGGCCTCACACCTAAGTCCGCTAAACCGGACATCTGCCGTGCTAATTCCACGACAGGCAGGGCTCCCCAAATGGGGAGGGGTTCTCACAAGTGAGAAGCGCCATATTCTTTAGGGCTAGACACAACTAAAGGAGAGCCGGTTTACCGGCAACTCCATGAGGGTCATAATGTAACGCCCCGGACACACCCGCCGGTGGTCGTTACTCCTGGCGGGATCTAGACTGGCCTCACATATCAATACTAGTCTTTTCTGCGCACTTTGTCCTCACTTGTGCGCACCCGGGAGCAACTTCCCGGTCGGTCACCCATCCTGAAACTACTCCAAGCTGAGCACGCTTAACTTTGGAGTTCTATCTGAATGGGCTCCCGGAAAAGAAGGAATTCCTTATTGATATGAGTAGTCTATCATCCCTAATAAGCCAGGCCATCACATACACCCTCACTCAGAGGAGCCGGCGTCCTCGTCGGGCCACATGAATGTTCCCTTTTGGCACAACCGTCTGTGCTTCCAGGACAACAGATATGTCATGCCGTGTGCCACGACGGGTCACAAGCTTCATGCACAACATGACTGCAAACTGTCCGCAAACATCCGTGTAACCGCGAGGGTCGGCTCTGATACCAACTTGTAACGCCCCAGACACACCCGCTGGTGGTCGTTACTCCTGGCGGGATCTAGACTGGCCTCACATATCAATACTAGTCTTTTCTGCGCACTTTGTGCTCACTCGTGCGCACCCGGGAGCAACTTCCCGGTCGGTCACCCATCCTGAAACTACTCCAAGCTGAGCACGCTTAACTTTGGAGTTCTATCCGAATGGGCTCCCAGAAAAGAAGGAATTCCTTATTGATATGAGTAGTCTATCATCCCTAATAAGCCAGGCCATCACACATAATGAGATCTTGCCTCAAACAGCATGTAGGGCTATTACCGGATGATGTTTCCCGGGGCCCAAAGCTGTCTAAATCCTTGTCTTGTGTGTTGTGTCTCTCGTTTCCGCTCAACCCCTCTGAAGCTACCACATAGATGCGTTGGCCTCACGACTAAGTCCTCACACTAGGACATCTGCCGTGAAAATTCCACGACAGTTTGCGCCCACCATGGAGCTGCGCACGGTGGTGTTGAGTTCTTGGAGGGATCTCTCAAAGGGATCAATAAGTTCACAAATTTCTAGATGAAGAAAAACTGGTATGGAAGGATCTACATCGTCTCCACGGCAAGCAGTCGGCACGACAGATACTAGATTCAGATGAAAATAATTAGGGTTTAATGTTCTGTGCGCCGCCGACAACATGAGGCGATCCATCGACATGAGAAGTTTTACAAATTTTCCGTGGCTATCCCACATCACGAGAAATATCATTGGGTGAAGAAAAAACTGCAGTAGAAAGATCTACATCATCAAAGAGCAGTCGAAAGAGCATGTTCAGATTTGATCCAGGCAGGTTAGAATTCTGCAGGTTGACCGGGTCAAGACTGTCCAACGGGTTGACATGTCAAGATGCCCGCACATCGCTGGATCAAGATTGTCTAGAACCCGTTTGCACTATTATTCTTTTCAACCCGGATTCGATTTAGACAAAAGAAGAAAAGAAGAAGGTTGACTCGGCTGAATGAAAGAAGTCCCAGGCAATCACGATCAGGAAGTGGATCCAACCCGGACCCAACAACCGCAACCCGGTCTCCTGTGTTTTCATGATCAGTCGCCTTTCCTCCGCCGCGGCTCCATTGTGGCCGCCCCGAGCAGCCGAGCCTACCCTCCCCGGAGCGCCACCAAACCGCCCCGGGTCGGCGTTGCCTCAATCTCCGCCTCAAGGCCGCTGTCCGCCTTGCTTTCAACCCGCATGGCCTCGAGCTGTCTCGCGGTCATGGACGAAGCTTCTCAGTCGTCGACCCTGATTCACCGCTTCGATCCGGCCCTACCTCACCATAGCTGTGGCCCGTGGCCTCTGAGGCGCCACCTCCTCCAAACCACCGCCGAGCTGCAGAGCCGCCAGTCTCCGTCAAGCCACAACCGAGCTGTGGAGCCGCCGGTCTTTACCGAACCGCCCTGCATTGTCAAGCCGCCTCCTCCATGGCCATGATGAACCGCCGCGGCCGGGTCACCTCCACCCGCACCGGTCTTAACCTCCGAGCTGCTTGCGAGCTGCCACCGCGGCCATGGTCAGCATGTGCTGCCTCCACGAACGCCGGTGCCCGCACCTCAAGTCGCCGTATTTGACGCCACGACGCATCAGTCCAACCCGCCGTTGGTTCGCGCCTCCAACTCGCCGACCACCGCCGTCGCCATAGACTGCCATCCGCCTCAGCTGTCGCGTTTAAAGACGGCCCGGCCTCGTGGTCGCCTTAGTCGTGGCTCTGAGCCGACCCCGCCTTCACGCGTCTCTGCGACCGTGCGTGCTTTAATCTCCCGTGCGTGCCGGCACCCGTGCCTGCTGAACCAGCCACATCCACGCCTCTCCAAACCGCCACCGGTTCAATCACGCCTTGCCTCCTCTGGCTTTTACGACCACTACCTAATCGCTTACCGGTTTGTGCTGTTCTGCGGCCCTGCCGGAACGGGCCTCGCGGTGAGTCGTTGGCCTCCGTTGGCGCGCCTCAATTGCTGAGCCACCTCGCTGCTGGCTAGTTAGTTTTGCCGGGTCATGACATCTAGGGCCTTGGGGCGCCTCCTATGGCCGGCGACAAGCCGCTGTCTTTGTGGCACGCCTGGCCGTCATAGATTTGTCAAAATCATCATGGTCCGGCCGTGGCTGCGACCCGCCTCTGTGTCAAAGATTCTCGACTTCATTTTTTCTTTCACTGTGACACAGCCTTGAAGCCACCGTAGCCAATGCGGCTGTCAAGCCACCGCCGCAAGTCGCCACTGCAGGCCTCCCTTCATGAACCGTGGTGCCGCCTTAAACCACAGGCATGTCGTCTCCTTCATTGACGTTGCCATCGAGCCGCCACTGAGAACTGCACCCTTGCATCTACCGCAAGTCACCGCCGCTGTCGCAGGCAGAGCTTTGCTCCGATGCTTCGCCTCCAGACCCTCCTAGCGTACTGCAAGCCGTTTCACCTTGCTTTTGTTCCGTACTCAAATCTGGATGATGCATGCTAGATTGGTCAAAGGGCGACGGTTTATTGCGAGCGGCCGGTTTAAACTGATTTATTTGGCAGCGGTGAGGAGGGCCTTGATCGTCTGGATAATAGCAATCATATCGGTGATGACCAGCGGTCACAGGAGGACAACAGCAACGTAATGGATCTACTGTTATTGCTGTCGCTTACGACCAAGGGTCAAGTCGGTGATGTACTGCATCACATCAGAGGAGACATGTTTATTCACTATCAGCGTCCGGTTCATCTGACAAAAGACATCAGGTGATATTTTTCAAAGTCTATGTTATTAGCACATATGGTTTTTTGTCAAAGAACAAGTACTTTGGTATATGTGTTTCTATATGCAGGACAATTGTTCACTGCAAACGCAACGGCCGTGTCATGGATATATAGCTCCCACCATCATTATCATATGGAAGCATCTGACCATACCATCAAGATCAGTGAATATAAATACTGGCCTAACAAATCAGGCCGACTCACCCGACCGCACCGGCTTATAATGCTGCAGCTGACTCATCTATTGTCAGGACGAATTAGGTGATGTCCCTCTGAGTATATATTTGGCACATATTCCTTTTTGTCAAAGAACAATCACTTTGGTTTATATACATACATACATATATATATATATATATATATATATATATATATTTGTATGCAGGACAATTGTTCACTGCAAGAGTAAAGGGTCATGGATATATAGCTTGTGCCACTATTATGATGTGCCAGCATTTGACCATACCATAATGCTCAATGAATATATGTGCAAGCCGCGGTCTCTCGCGGCCTGGCCTACATCAACACACTGGGCCGCACATGTCTGCATGAGCTGATGATTGAGTATAAAGCCAGTCACTGCTTGGGTAGCCGGTTTTCTTCCAACAATTCTGGAGCAAATTATCATGCATTATCAGCCGACGTCTGCACTGGATGGCTCAATGGGTAGGCACACAAGTCGCTGCTACTACAGTTTGGTTAACTTCAAATCGCCAGTTGGAAGGAACCATTGGCCGAGTTACTTACACGGCTCATACAAGATCATTTATAACCCGCCGCAGTCACCTCAACCTTCTGTGGGTTCACATCACGCTAGCAACACCAATGATATACACCTTATGCTATCGTCAAATATGGAGAGTCTCAAGCCAACTCCTCGAGTAGTCTAAAGACTCGGGGGCTATGATGACATGACTCAGCAAATCTTGCCAGTTTCACCAAGTTTAAAGAACCCCAGTACGATGGAGGGAAAGATAACCCGGTCCCATAAGCAACTGCTCTATTGATGAAAATTTAAAGGCCGTCAGAAAAATTTCCGGCTTAAAAAGTATGTGACAGATACAAAAGCCCGGCTCAATGAAGAACTTCCCAGGTCATCAGAATGGAATCCGGTTTAAGATCCGGTTCAAAGGAAATATGTCTCGTACAAAGCTCTGAAGCTCTCAAATCCGGTTCAAGAATTTCCGGTTCAAAAAGAATTAATCTCTCGCAAGTTTGAGTTTAAAGGCCGTCAGAAAATTTTTGGCTGAAGATTCTGGTTTAAGATCTGGTTCAAGGGAAAGATGTCTCTCACAAAGCTTTGAAGCTCTTAATATCCGGTTTAAAGAATTTCCGGTTCAAGAAGAATAATATGTCACAAGTTCGAGTTCTCAGGAAAAATTAAGGGGACCAAAGAGAGTTTGTTGCACAGCACAACTCAAACATAGGCACCCGGCGAGCACAGCTCAGAAATATATCACATGGAGACTTCTGTTTATAAAGCGGAGTTCTAACTACCCTACTGATCCGGCTATCAAGCTAATATCATCATAAGAGCATAGATCTGGTTGCTTCGGTAATCTGGCTATCAAAGCCCACATGATGGTAAGGGGCAAAAGAGAGTTTGATGCATGGCACAACTCAAACATAGGCACCCGACGAGCACAGCTCACAATGCTACCTGGGGGCTCCTGACGCATAGCGTTAACGAGTTGACAACCCTTGTAGTAGGCTATCAAGCCATGGCTTTGAAGCCTGGTGTATACAACTAAAACCCCGGATTAGCATGCCTGCATTAAGTAAGTCACTCCGCCCAGGTAAACCTGGTATGACCCTGTCGAACGTTTCACAAGTCAATCTTCTTACAGACCCTAAACTTGGCAACGTTAAATTGACGATTGGTTAAGGATTGAGGTCCATCATAACAGGCTTTGTGAAATGGTTAATTCAGTGGCCTGGCAGCCCATGAAAAGCCATGAATTTGGAGCCTGGCAGCTCGTAAAAAGCCTCGACTACAGGATTTTATTTTGACAATGTTTCTTTGATTTTGCCAAGTTTCTTATCCTTTTGAGATCATTGGTATTCATTCGATATCTATTGATTCGGCCTAGTGGTTGACTACAAGTCACCACCATCAAGTAAACCGGTGTTCATTAACCCGGCTCGGTATTCAACTACAAGTTGTCAGTACATGATCAGTTATAATGACTGGTGTTTATTAACCCGGCCTGGCATTTGACTATAAGTCGCCAGTATGAGATAAGATAATGACCGGTGTTTATTAAACCGACCTGTCTTTTTTGACTATAAGTCGCCAGTATGAGATAAGATAATGACCGGTGTTTATTAAACCGTCCTGGCTTTCAACTATAAGTCGCCAGTATGAGATAAGATAATGACCGGTGTTTATTAACCTGGCCTGGTTTTGTTTATAAACCGGCAATCTATGATAATTACCAATGTTCAAATTTTGGGTTATCACCCTTACTAAAACCAACAGTGGCTCGCTAAAATGGCTAGAACCAAATGGATTATGGCTAAAACCAACAGTGTAATCAAATATCACTAGAACCGGTTTTCAAACCGGGTTATATTATTCAAATCTTTAAATAGCCAACATGGCTAGATTTTTATTATGGCTATCAATAACCAATATTATGATTGAGGTTTTCAAAGTCTCTTCAGCGCAATGGATATTATTTTATCAATGGGTATGATTTATTCTGCAAAGGAATAGTCCCGAGTCGCTGCAGGCTTACGACCCGGCACTTGGGGGCTACATTATTCAAGTTAAGATTACATCAAATATGCAAGTATCATGTCGCTGCAAGCATGCACCATGACACTTGGGGGCTAATGCAAAGTCATTTTTTGCTCACCTTTATTGAAGACCTGACTCATCACATTGTAATGAGCCGGCCTTTGGGGGCTACCAATTGCTCCTGTCAACAATTCAAGATACACAAGTATTAATCCATTATATTGAAGGGCCGACATCTCAGTTGCTAAAGCACAAAGCTCTTAACCTTGTGGACATGGGTTCAAACCCCATGATGGGAGTTACATTATATATTGTTATTTTCAATGAAGCATATACAAAGTCCCTGCTCATTATTACATGATGACCCAACCCTTGGGGGCTACACGTTGCTGTTCAAGTCTACATAATCATATTTATAAAGTCCCTGCTCATTATTACATAATGACCCGGCCCTTGGGGGCTACACTGGTTGAAGTTTTTGAGCATCAGACAATTACAAGTCCCAGGTTGCTGCAAGCATGACAACTCGGCACTTGTGGGCTACATAATATGGAGTATTCAGTTTTTACTAGTGACTGGGATGAACAATCTGGATTTCTTCAAGGTTGCAACATTTATATTCAAACAAGTCTTAAGATATCACTATGTTCTCCTCTTAAGACTTGTGGGCTACAGGTAATATGCATATAAAGGAGGAACATCTTCAAATTCTCAGTTTCGGGCAAATCAGGAAGATTAATTGTGTGACCCGGCGTTGGCGACAATCATAACCCGGCGTCCATAAACAGTCATAACCCGGGATCATCAGTTTTTATAACCCGACAATTTTTGCAATGATAAACCGGCAAGTTCTACATTCTTAAACTGGCTGAAGAACAGATGAGTATTTCAAAGACCAATATTTTTGATTAAGCATTGGGAGTTGAGTCAAAGTAGTTATTCTTCACAATATTTCTCTATGACAAGCCAATGTCAGCAAATGGATTATGAAGCTGGCCTATTGACCCGGATTTTCTAGAAGAAGGAAATGACAAGGACTAAAGGATCAGTTTAACATGGATAAATCCAAAATAAACTGGGGGCTAATGTTGGGGATATACCCCGCGGTATGACCCGGCTGGAGTTATAACCCGACTGACAGTTAAGACAAATGTTAAACCAGATGGTAAACTGGCTAACAAATAAGTCAGACGATAAACCAGATCATAAACCGGCAGACAATCATAAACCAGCAGACAATGATAACTCGGTGGCCAGGGTTTATGAAGCCCGAGACGTTATGAAGCCCAATACATTGAGAAGCCCGTGAAGAGAAGTCGGAATAGTTAAGTCTTAAGTCCGAGTTGGACTCTACATGTAACCCGCTCCTTCAACTTATATAAGGAGGGGCAGGGAGCGCCATATTCCTTAGGGCTAGACACAACTAAAGGAGAGCCAGTTTACCGGCGACTCCATGAGGGTCATAATGAGATCTAGCCTCAAACAGCATGTAGGGCTATTACCGGATGATGTTTCCCGTGGCCCGAAGTTGTCTAAATCCTTGTCTTGTGTGTTGCATCTCTCGATTCCGCTCAACCCCACTCACGCTACCACATAGATGCGTTGGCCTCACGACTAAGTCCTCACACTAGGACATCTGTCGTAACAATTCCACGACAACACTCTTGCGGCAACCGTCGGTGATACCCAACAAATCACAAATGGTTTGCAGCACTTGTATGTGTCCGAAGGGGCTCCTGAACCATTTGTGATAGAACATTATCGCAGACGGTAATTGTTGGCAAACGTGTGCGATGGAGTCTAGCATGGCATACATGTTATGCAGAAAACTCATGTGCGATAGGGCACAAATTGCACACAGTTCATATGTTGTCTGATACGTCTCCAATGTATCTATAATTTTTTATTGTTCCATGCTAATATATATTCTGTTTTGGATGTTTAATGGGCTTTATTATACACTTTTATATTATTTTTGGGACTAACCCACTAACCCAAGGCCCAGTGCAAATTGATGTTTTCTTGCCTATTTCAGAGTTTCATAGAAAAAGGATATCAAACGGAGTCCAAACGGAATGAAACCTTTGAGAGAGTTATTTTTGGAACCTTATCTCCCCAGAAGACTTGGAGTACATGCGAGGGAACGAAGGAGGTGGCCACGAGGGTCTAGGGCGCGCCCCCTCCCCCTGGGCGCCCCCCACCCTCGAGGCCCCCTTTGGCTCCCCCGATGCCCTCCTTCCTCCTATATATATCCATGTACCCTGAAAACATCGATGCAGTAGACAAAACCCTAATTCCACCGCCGCAACCTTCTGTTCCCGTGAGATCCCATCTTGGGGCCTGTTGCGAAGCTCGGCCGGAGGGGGGATCTTCGACAGAGTGCTTCAACATCAACACCATAGCCTCACCAATGAGTTGTGAGTAGTTTACCACAGACCTTCGGGTCCATAGTTATTTGATAGATGGCTTCTTCTCTATTATTGGATCTCAATATAAAGTTCTCCTCGATCTTCGAGGAGATCTATTCGATGTAATCTTTTTGCGGTGTGTTTGTCGAGATCCGATGAATTGTGGGTTTATGATCAAGATTATCTACGAACAATATTTGATTCTTTTCTGAAATCTTTTATGTATGATTATAATATCCTTGCAAGTCTCTTCGAATTATTGGTTAAGTTTGCCCTACTAGATCTATAGTTCTTGCAATGGGAGAAGTGCTTGGATTTGGATTCAATCTTGTGGTGTCCTTTCCCAGTGACAACAGGGACAGCAAAGCACGTATTGTATAGTTGCCATCGAGGATAAAAAGATGGGGTTTATATCATATTGCTTGAGTTTATCCCTCTACATCATGTCATCTTGCTTAAAGCATTAATATGTTCTTATGAACTTAATACTCTAGATGCATGCTGGATAGCGGTCGATGTGTGGATTAATGGTAGTAGATGCAGAATCATTTCGGTCTACTTGTCACGGACGTGATGCCTATATATAATGATCATGCCAAGATATTCTCATAACTATGCGCTTTTCTATCAATTGCTCGATAGTAATTTGTTCACACACCGTAGAATTCCGCTATCATGAGAGAAGCCACTAGTGAAACCTATGGCCCCAGGGTCCATTCTCAACATATTTATCTTCCATCTATTTTACTTTGCTTTATTTACTTTCTGTTCTTATACCAAAAATACCAACAAAAAAACTATCATATCTATCAGATCTCACTTTCGTAAGTGACCGTAAAGGGATTGACAACCCCATATCGCATTGGCTGCGAAGTTCTTATTTGTTTGTGCATGTCCGAGGGACTCGCGCGTGGTCTCCTACTGGATTGATACCTTGGTTCTCAAAAACTAAGGGAAATACTTACGCTACTGTGCCGCATCACCCTTTCCTCTTCGAGGGAATACAACGCAAGCTCGAGAAGTAGCAAGAAGAATTTCTGGCGCCGTTGCCGAGGAGGCTTACGCAAAAGTCATATACCAAGTACCTATCACAACCCTTATCCTTCGCATTACATTATTTGCCTCTCGTTTTCCTCTCCCCCACTTCATCTTTTCCGTTTTATTCGCCATTCTTTTTCTGTGTGTTTAGCGTTCGCTTGCCTCTTGTTTGCTTGTGTGTTGGATTGCTTGCTGGTCACTATGGCTCAGAACAATACCAAATTGTGTGACTTTTCCAATACAAACAATAATGATTTTATTAGCACGCCTATTGCTCCTCTTACCGATGTTGAATCTTGTGAGATCAATGCTACCATTTTGAATCTTGTCGTGAAAGATCAATTTTCTGGCCTTCCTAGTGAAGATGCTGCTACCCATCTAAACAACTTTGTTGATTTGTGTGATATGCAAAAGAAGAGGGATATGGATAATGATATTGTTAAATTGAAGCTATTTCCGTTTTCACTTAGAGATCATGCTAAAACTTGGTTTTCCTCTTTGCCTAGAAATAGTATTGATTCATGGAATAAGTGCAAAGATGCTTTTATCTCTAAGTATTTTCCTCCCACTAAGATTATCTCTCTTAGAAACGATATTATGAATTTCAAGCAACTAGATCATGAGCATGTTGCACAAGCTTGGGACAGAATGAAATTAATGATACATAATTGTCCTACACATGGTTTGAACTTATGGATGATTATGCAAAAAAAATATGCTGGCTTGAATTTTGCTTCTGGAAATCTTTTAGATTCGGCCGTGGGGGGCACTTTCATGGACACTACCTTAGGAGAAGCTACCAAACTTCTAGATAATATTATGGTTAACTATTCTCAATGGCAAACCGAAATATCTACTAGTAAAAAAGTGCATGCTATTGAAGAGATTAGTGTTTTGAGTGGAAAGATGGATGAACTTATGAAATTAGTTTCTACTAAGAGTGCTTCTTCTGATACTAATGATATGCATTTATCCACGTTGATTGAAAATAATAATGAATATTTGGATATGAATTTTGTTTGTAGGAATAATTTTGGTAACAATGCTTATAAGGAAACTTCAATCCTAGGCCTTTTCCTAGTAATTCCTCTAATAATTATGGTAATTCCTACAATAACTCTTACTGAAATTTTGGTAAGATGCCCTCTGAATTTTAAACTAGTGTTAAAGAGTTTATGAATTCGCAAAAGAATTTCAATGCTTTGCTTGAAGAAAAATTTCTTAAGATTGATGAGTTGGCTAGAAACGTGGATAGAATTACTCTTGATGTTGATTCATTGAAACTTAGATCTATTCCACCCAAGCATGATATCAATGAGTCTCTCAAAGCCATGTGAATTTCCATTGATGAATGCAAAGAAAGAACCACTAGGATGCGTGCTAAAAAAGATTGCTTTATGAAAGCTTGTTCTTCTAGCTATCATGAAAATAAAGATGAAGATCTGAAAGTTATTGATGTGTCTCCTATTAGATCCTTGTTTTTTAGTATGAATCTTGATAAAGATGGGACTGAAGATGAGTCTACTTTAGCTAAAAGTCGTCCCAATGATTCATAATTTTTAGATCTTGATGCTAAAATTGTTAAAAGTGGGATTGAAGGGATTAAAACTTTGAATAGTGATGAACCCACTATTTTGGATTTCAAGGGATTCAATTATGATAATTGCTCTTAATAGATTGTATTTCCTTGTTACAATCCATACTAAATTCTCTGCATGCTTATAGTCAAAATAAAGCTTTTACCAAACACATAGTGGATGCTTTGATGCAAACTTATGAAGAAAAACTTGAATTAGAAGTTTCTATCCCTAGAAAGCTTTATGATGAGTGGAGACCTACTATTAAAATGAAAATTAAAGATCATGAATGTTTTTCTTTGTGTGATTTGGGTGCAAGTGTTTCTACAATCCCAAAAATTTTGTGTGATTTGTTAGGTTTCCATGAGCTTGATGATTGCTCTTTAAATTTGCATCTTGCGGATTCTACCATTAAGAAACCTATGGGAAGGATTAATGATGTTCTTATTGTTGCCAATAGGATTATGTGCCCGTAGATTTCATTGTTCTTGATATAGATTGCAATCTTTCATGTCATATTATTCTTGATAGACCTTTCCTTAGAACGATAGGTGCAAATATTGATATGAAGGAAGGAAATATTAGATTCCAATTTCCATTAAGGAAAGGCATGGAACACTTTCCTAGAAAGAAAATCAAATTACCTTATGAATCTATTATGAGAGCCACTATTGGATTTCCTACCAAAGATGGCAATACCTAGATCTATTCTTGTATCGTGCCTAACTAGGGGCGTTAATCGATAGAGCTTGTTGGGAGGCAACCCAATTTTATTTTCTTTGTTTTTGCATCTGTTTAGGAATAAATTTTGCATCTAGCTTCTGTTTAGATGTGGTTTTGTGTTTTAGATAGTGTTTGTGCCAAGTAGAACCTTTGGGAAGACTTGTGTGAAGTTTATATGATCATGCTGTAAAAAACAGAAACTTTAGCGCTCACGATATTAGCTACCATATTTTACTTGAGAGTGCCATTTAGTTTATTATTTATGAAGATGATTAATAGAAAAATTACTCAACCAATTTATCTCAATTTGTTTGGAGTTACATAAGTATTCGAAAGTTATAGATTACTAAAGACTGTTTTGTTTTTGATAGATTCTGTTTCTCGTGTGTTGTTTGCTTATTTTGATGAATCTATGAGTAGTATCAGAGGGTATAAATCATAGAGAAGTTGGAATACAGTAGGTTTCACACCAATATAAATAAATAATGAGTTCATTACAGTACCTTTGAGTGGTGGTTTGTTTTCTTATACTAACGGAGCTCACGAGATTTCTCGCTAAGTTTTGTGTTGTGAAATTTTTCAAGTTTTGAGTATGGATTTGATGGACTATGGAACAAAGAGTGGCAAGAGCCTAAGCTTGGGGATGCCCATGGCACCCCAAGGTAAAATTCAAGGACAACAAAAAGCCTAAGCTTGGGGATGCCCCGGGAAGGCATCCCCTCTTTCGTCTTCATCTATTGGTAACTATACTTGAGAATATATTTTTGTTCACCACATGATATGTGTTTTGCTTGGAGCGTCATGTGTGATTTGAATCTTCGCTTTTTCGTTTTCCACAATCATCCTTGCTGGACACATCTTTTGAGAGATATAAATATGTTTTAGAATTTATTAGAATACTCTATGTGCTTCACATATATCTTTTGAGCTAGATAGTTTTGCTCTAGTGCTTCACTTATATATTTTAGAGCACGGTGGTGGTTTTATTTTGTAGAAATTGTTGATCTCTCATGCTTCACTTATATCTATTTGAGAGTCTTTTAGAACAGCATGGTAATCTGCTTTGGTTATAAAACTAGTCCTAATATGATAGGCATCCAAGATGAGTATAGTAAAAACTTTCATATAAAGTGCATTGAATACTATGAGAAGTTTTATACTTGATGATTGTTTTGAGATATGAGGATGGTGATATTGAAGTCATGCTAGTAGAGTAGTTGTGAATTTGAGAAATACTTGTGTTGAGGTTTGCAAGTCTCGTAGCATGCACGTATGGTAACCGTTGTGTGACAAATTTGAAGCATGAGGTATTTTATTGAATGTCACCCTTTGTGTGGAGGTCGGGGGAGCGCGATGGTTAACTCCTACCAACCTCCCCCCTAGGAGCATGCGTGTAGTACTTTGTTTTGATTACTTGCATATTTTTGCAATAAGTATGTGAGTTCTTTATGACTAATGTTCAGTCCATGGATTATACGCACTCTCACCCTTCCACCATTGCTAGCCTCTCTTGTACCGCGCAACTTTCGCCGGTACCATACACCCACCATATATCTTCCTCAAAACATTCACCATACCTACCTATCATGGCATTTCCATAGCCATTCCGAGATATATTGCCATGCAACTTTCCACCGTTCCGTTCATATGACACGCTTCATATTGTCATATTGCCATACATGATCATGTAGTTGACATCGTATTTGTGGCTAGGCCACCATGCATAATTTTTCATACATGTCACTCTTGTTTCATTGCACATCCTGATACAGCGCCAGAGGCATTCATATAGAGTCATACCTTGCTCTAGTATCGATTTGGAATATCGTGTTGTAAATCAATATAAGTGTGATGATCATCATTATTAGAGCATTGTTCCCAAAAAAAGAAAAAGAAAAAAGAAAGGCCAAAGAAAAAAATAAAGGCCCAAAGAAAAAGAAAAAAATGAAAAAAAGAAAGAAAAAAGGAAAAGAAAAGAAAAGGGACAATGCTACTATCTTTTTCGACACTTGTGTTTCAATGTAGCACCATGTTCTTCATGATAGAGAATCTCTTGTTTAGTCACTTTCATATACTAGTGGGAATTTTCATTATAAAACTTGGTTGGATATTCCAATGATGGGCTTCCTCAAATGCCCTAGGTCTTCGTGAGCAAGCAAGTTGGATGCACACCCACATAGTTTCTTTTGTTGAGCTTTCATACATTTACAGCTCTAGTGCATCTGTTGCATGGAAATCCATACTCACTCACATTGATATCTATTGATGGGCATCGCCATAGCCCATTGATACACCCATCTTCCTCCTTTTTGTCTTCTCCACAACCACCACTCTATTCCACATAGTTCTATGTCCATGACTCACGCTCATATATTGCGTGAAAGTTGAAAGAGTTTGAAAAAAATTAAAGTAGGAAACAAGTGCTTGGCTGAAACCGGGGTTGTGCATGATTGGAATACTTTGTGTGACGAAGATGGGGCATAACCGAACTATACGATTATGTAGGGATGAACTTTCTTTGGCCATGTTATTTCGAGAAGACATGATTGCTTTGGTAGTATGCTTGAAGTATTATTATTCTTATGTCAATATGAAATTTTATCTTGAATCTTTCGGATCTGAACATTCATGCCACAACAAAGAGAATTATGTTAGTTAGCATTCCACATCAAAAATTCTGTTTTTATCATTTACCTACTCGAGGACGAGCAGGAATTAAGCTTGGGGATGCTTGATACGTCTCCAATGTATCTATAATTTTTGATTGTTCCATGCTATTATATATTTTGTTTCGGATGTTTAATGGGCTTTAGTATACACTTTTATATTATTTTTGGGACTAACCACAAACCCAAGGCCCAGTGCAAATTGCTGTTTTTTTGCCTATTTAAGAGTTTCGCAAAAAAAGGATATCAAACGGAGTCCAAATAGAATGAAACCTTCGGGAGAGTTATTTTTGGAACTATATCTACCCAGAAGACTTGGAGTACACGCGAGGGAACGAAGGAGGTGGCCATGAGGGTCCAGGGCGCGCCCCCACCCTCATGGGCCCCCTCTGGCTCCCCCGATGCCCTCCTTCCTCCTATATATATCCATGTACCCTAAAAACATCAATGCAATAGAGAAAAACCCTAATTCCACCGCCGCAACCTTCTGTTCCCATGAGATCCCATCTTGGGGCCTGTTCCGGAGCTCCGCCAGAGGGGGGATCTTCCACGGAGTGCTTCTACATCAACACCATAGCCTCACCAATGAGTTGTGACTAGTTTACCACAGACCTTCGGGTCCATAGTTATTAGCTGGATGGCTTCTTCTCTCTTTTTGGATCTCAATACAAAGTTCTCCTCGATCTTTGATGAGATCTATTCGATGTAATCTTTTTGCGGTGTGTTTGCCGAGATCCGATGAATTGTGGGTTTATGATCAAGATTATCTTTGAACAATATTTGATTCTTTTCTGAAATCTTTTATGTATGATTATAATATCCTTGCAAGTCTCTTCGAACTATTGGTTTGGTTTGGCCTACTAGATCTATAGTTCTTGCAATGGGAGAAGTGCTTGTCTTTGGGCTCAATCTTGCGGTGTCCTTTCCCAGTTACAGCAGGGGCAACAAGGCATGTATTGTATTGTTGCCGTCGAGGATAAAAATATGGGGTTTATATCATATTGCTTTAGTTTATCCCTCTACATCATGTCATCTTGCTTAACGCATTACACTGTACTTATGAACTTAATACTCTAGATGCATGTTGGATAGCGGTCGATGTGTGGAGTAATAGTAGTAGATGCAGAATCGTTTCGGTCTACTTGTCACGGACGTGATGCCTATATATAATGATCATGCCTAGATATTCTCATAACTATGCGCTTTTCTATCAATTGCTCGACAGTAATTTGTTCACCCACCATAGAATTCTGCTATCATGAGAGAAGCCACTAGTGAAACCTGTGGCCCCAGGGTCTATTCTCAACATATTTATCTTCCATCTATTTTAGTTTGCTTTATTTACTTTCTGTTCTTATACCAAAAATACCAAAAATATTATACTATCCTATCTATCAGATCTCACTTTCGTAAGTTACCGTAAAGGGGTTGACAATCCCTTATCGCGTTGGCTGCGAAGTTCTTATTTGTTTGTGCAGGTGCGAGGGACTCGCGCGTGGTCTCCTACAGGATTGATACCTTGGTTCACAAAAACTGAGGGAATACTTACGCTACTGTGTTGCATCACCCTTTCCTCTTCGAGGGAATACAACGCAAGCTCGAGAAGTAGCATTGTCTCGTGTGCCTTACATACTGTTTCCCAAACGGTTCATTACAACAGACCGTATGGTTTCAGTATGTCATTAGAAATGCTTAATCACCGATACCACACGTGCGAAGGAATTTAGTGTGTGCTGCATCGCACACGGTTACATTTTGGAAGGCATCTAGATCACTGCTCCATATCCCCGACGGTTTTTGGGTCATGTGGGAAGGACACCCTATCGCACACACTCACTTGGTGACGGTCCCAAATGCCATCGCTGAAAGGGGTTAAAAAACGTTTGTATAGCACCGACGCGTACTTGTATCGTGACGTAGTTTGCTTGAAGGGGTTAAATGGGACAAACGACACAAGGAGTTTACAAAGGTTTCAGCCCCTCGTGGTGGAGGTAAGGGCCTACTCCTGCTTCTAGTTGTATTGTTCGAGTCTAAGCTACTAGGGCGCGAGACACGCTTAAACTAGCTCTTGAGTGACTATTTCATGCCCTAAGCCGCCGCCGGGTCTCGCCTTTATGTACTCAGGTCAAGGCTCGGGTTATTTCCGGATCGTAGGTTTCTAATGGACCAGCTGATAAGCCGCCTCCAGCTTCTTCATCTTCTCTTGCCAGGCCTTCTTGGGCCTTCTTTATTTTCTCGCCAAAGGTATAACCCGGCCCCTCCTGGGTGGGTTATACCACGGGTTATATCCCCAACATTAGGCCCTAGGTTGATTGAACTTGTTCAAATCAATCTTCCATCTTTTATTGGCGAGTCTCCCGTATCGTCGTACTATTTAATCTATAATCTGATAACCCACCATGACATGACGTCATTATTTTCTTAACAGAAATCCAAGGATTTCACAACACATCTTTGCATTAACTAACCATTCCGAAAATCAAGGAACCTTTGTTGTTAAGATAATGATTCTGCCTCCTCCATTTCCGCGTCTACCATTTACTGTTCACCTTGCCTCCTCATAAATAGGCATGGGGGGTCTTTTCCAGTTTTTACACCATCTCCTTTTGTCTTCCTCGCGCCGTCCACTGCTCCTCGAGCTCATCCGCCCCGATCGTCCTCGTCGTCTGCACCAGCCTGGCCGCTGCATCGACCTGAACGAACCAGATAATCGTGACCCGTGTCCGCTATTCATCAATCCTTCTAGGTTATTATTGCTTTCTTCTTACAATATGCATTATGTTCTCTTAGTTCTTATTGTTCGTCCTCGTTCATCTCAGCCGCCGATAGTTCATCCCCCTGCTTCTTAGTTCAGTCTCTGATAGAATACTAAAAAGTGGGCCATCGCAGTTTTCAACATCTTTAGTTCCATCGCAGATCTGTTCCAATACTGTAGGATTCACCTTTGAAATGCAGGTTCATCCTCCGTCCCTTAGGTTTAGAAATAATTTATTTTGTGAAACTGTCATAGATCCGTAGATGACACCGTAATCTATGAAAAACTGTTTGTACAACACTTAGCTGAATTTCCCCCCTATCAATTCTCGTATGGCATTGATTACATGACTCGCCAACCTCTAGCCGGCTATAATTATTGCAAATTTGTGGCGACTCGTAAAATGCTCATGTGACCCACTAGCTTCTGGTCGGATTAAAATTTTCAAAATTGTCCTTATACTGTCATGCTTAAACTTATAGCATTTTCCTTCATGTCCATAGCTTGGTCATCTTGCAGCTCATCATGACTAAGGCCTCAATAACTAAGGCTCCAACAATCTGTGACTGGGTTGTTTCTCATGCTACTAAAAAGTCTCTCAATGACTTTGTAATCATGGGTATTTTAGCTGGCAAGGAAGTTATCAACTGGCGAGTCCCCGACTCTGAGCGCACTCCATTACCCAAAGATGGTGAAGTAATAATTTTTACAGACCATATGCTTCGTGGGTTCGCTCCTCGCGGCTCATAATTCTATCGAGATGTTCTTCATTACTATAATGATCAGCCTCAGGACAATGTCCCAAACTCTGTCGCCAACATATGCAACTTCTAAGTATTTTGTGAAGTGTATCTTGGTGATGAGCCGTCTGTTGATTTATTCTGAGACTATCATTATATCAAATGCCAGACTGAAATGACCGACGGACCTAGCCTCGAACTCGGAGTCTTTCTATCCAGAGGTGGAGGGACATAGACTTTCTAGCAGTTGTTCTGTCTAGTCACCTGAAGGACTGGAATCTAATTTGGTTTTATTGCAAAGACACTTCTCCAGAAGGTGAGAATGCTCTGTCGGGTTTCCGTCCATCCCCGCTCCTGACCAACACTCCGCTTCCCAATAAGTTAACTACATAGGAGCGAATTCATTTTCCTTCTCAACTATCCAAGATTTGGGCCCTGGTCGCCAATGGATTAAGTGGGGTTGATCTAGTTTGCGGTTGCGTGTCGTGGAGGATCTTTCCCCTAAGCTGGCGCACCGGCTTAATGTGCGAATATACAGCCCAATGACCCACAGCGCTGAGCTCACTGAACAAGAAATCAATAATACTGTGAAGACGCTCCTTGGTGAGCCATTTGAAAGTTGCTGCAAGACTGGCCATGCTCCCTTCTGCGTCCTTAATCCGGCACCGGTTGTAAGTACTTTAGAAAACTTCATCCTTTTACTAATCTTCTTTGTATCAAAATACTTATCTCTGTGTATAAACAGGCAAATTCCAGCTTTTGGAAGAAGAAACTGCCAACAAGCACCACATTTCCCAAATGGGTTAAAAACATTGGTCGTGACCCAGGTCATCCTAAAAAGACTACAACTCAAGAAATACCCTCTTTAGATGAGTCTAAGGTAGAGCCTGACTCACTTGGTGCCTATTTTATACAACGTATTGATGATGATTCCATGCAGGATGATGCGGAAACCAGTCATGTAGCAGTTCAAGAGGTAACTATTATTTCCTCCGACTCACAACCCTTGCCAAGACAGAAAGTGCAGCAAGTGAACCGGAAAGTAAGGTGTTCTCACCCTTTAGCTTACTTGGATCCAAACTTTATTTTGAAGCAACAACAACCTGAGGCCCGGCATGCGACCCTGAATAGCGGAGGGGGAGAACTTTCCTCCAGCTTACCCAATACATCGATTCATCGCAAGCGCCGAAATGTGATGTCGCGGAATTCAACTTATTCCTTTCCAAAGGCGGGTCTTATCCGTCAACCCCTTAATTCTTTCAACTCAAATTATCAGGAAACTCATCATTAATCTTCTGGCGACTCATCTCAGACTCAGCCTTCAAGATTGCTCCTGGGTAATGATCTTTAATTTTGTTGTTTTGACATCTATAAACTGATATACTTACATCTTCATTTCTTATTTCCAGTGGCATAGGCAAACCAATCAAATAATTGAAGACAAATAAACCAGCCGAAGACCCAAAAGTTATTGAGCCGGAGAAACATGCCCAGATGTCCAAGGCATCCCATCAAGACCTTGAAGCCACTGTCAGTGATCAACCACCAAAGACCCAAGAAATTCCTCTAGAACCAATAATCACTAACCCGGAGATCGTTAAGCCGCCGGTTCCCTCCAAGCCTGTTGAGGAGGTTAATAAGATATCTTGGTCACTAGCACTAGTTATGAAGAGCCGGGTAATCCTACTGTCCTGGTCAGACACTCTGCCAAAGAAGAATTGGTTGAAAGAAGCAAAGCCAAATTTTTTAATGCCAAATACTCACACTTGAGTGTCAACGAATTGTTCTTCAGCTATCTTAGTCAACTGCATGCTGGTCGTGATCTTTAAGTGGATATTGTCAAGTAAATGCGACAAAAGTATGAGGTATGAACTTCTGCCTCTCCTGTATGTATATATATCCAGCTCCCAAGTCTTAGCCATAGGAGAAGATGCATTTGAGTATGGTTCAGACGTTGCCATATGCTAATGCCATAGTGAACTCATAGCCCACATGGGCCGGCTTATCTCATAAAAAATAAGCCGGATCAACTTTTAATATTATGTAAGAACAAATCTTCATATCACAGCCCCCATGGACTTGCTTATCTTGATAAAAAAATGAGCTGGATCATTTGCTATTATATTAGAAAAGCTTCACATTGTAGCCCCCATGGGTCGGCTTATCTTGAGAACAAATGAGCCAGATCATTTGCAATAATATTAGAAAAGCTTCACATCGTAGCCCCCATGGGCCGGCTTATATTGAGAAAGATGAATCGGTTCTGTTGCGGAAAAGAACTTCTGCATACATTAGCCCCCAAGTGTCAAGTACTTTGCTTGCAACATGCTTGATACTTGTATGTATACTATATCTTGATCTAATTATTGATAATTGTCCATAACTTTTACTTGCAGGAGGCCTTGACTCAAGCTGAATCCCAGGTGACATAAAGCCAGGCTTGAGAATCAAGAGGATGAAACACGCAAGGCTAAGTCCAAATTTCAGTATAATTTGGAAGAAAATGAAAAGGTTATGAACGGATTCTCCAAAGAGAGAGCCGACTGGGAGGAAGAGAAGGCCGTCTTAATAAAAAGAGCGGAATCCACTAAATCATCTTTGAAAGATACCGCCGCCGAACTGACCGGCTTAAAATGCCATATATCCTAAATGGCAGATGCTATCTTTGTTAAGTATTGCAAAATTGTTTGATCATTCTCAATTTTTAACGTTTTAACCAGCATGATGTCTTATCAGTGTGCTCTTTGTCAGGCCCTAGGAGCTCCAATCTTGTCCAGGACATGTGTGTAAAACTAAAAGCTGCATATACCTTGGTAGAGCAGCTATATACTGGTGCCCAACGGGCCATAGCATTAATTTCACACAGAAAACATGCGCCTGCACTTATAAGAGAGGTATTGTACAAGCTATCTGTCATGCCCCAAAGGATTGACGAAATAAAGCGATCATCCACCAGAGCTGGTGCCATCACTACCTTGAGCCGGGCGAAATCCTGGCAAGCCGAGCTAGACCCGGAAGAAATGGCTACTGGATGCCCAATTCTCAAAGAGTACGGGTCTCCAGATGTGCCCTCTGGCAAGCTAATTGGATGAAGAGACTAATTTGTCCAAGTATCAGGCAACTTACACAATAGAGAATTCCAGAGTGAAAGCATCGGCTTACGATATTGTGGATCTCATTCCGCCAACACGTAAGCATACTTTTGTTGCTGATATTGATCCCTCCACACTTATAGACGATGAAGCTGTGTTTAAAGCCTTGACTGGCATCAACTGGAACTCACCCAACTTCCAAACAATAGACGAAGAGGAAGAACCGGCGTAGGATAACCCAGAGGCTTAAACCCGCCAAGACCAAAACTGATCCGAAGGGCAGCTCATAGATCGTAGTGCAGAGCATTTACATTGAAAAAACCCTTAATCTTTTAGGCTTGGAAGAGCCTTGTAATTGACTAGTTGAAACAATTATCTACCTTGCGATCGTGCATGTATTATCCTTGGAAACTGCTTCATCACGATTGACTGCAATATGTGTGGTCCTGATCAAATTACATGAAGTGTTCCTTGATATTTCCTTTAATATTATCTGCTGCAGGATGCACTGGTGACTCATTAGTTAATATAAATCTGGGTCGTAAAGACTGTTTGATAAAATATCAGTTTCCCAGACATAATCCAAGTGAAGCAATGATAAACTGTTTGATCTAAATCAAAAAATTAGGGTGGGTAATAACCCAAAAGATAGTAAATTCTTACTTTCGTAAGCCGGAGTCTAACAACTTAAGGGGTCATATTCCGGCTCAAAAACATAGAATAAGAGATGCAAATCTCAAATATACAATAAAGACATGTTAGTTAATATCACATAATGAATTGATGGGTTAACGTGTCGCAATTGTGGCACCAATGCCAGGTTATGGGCTGATGCCACATAATTATGGTTCCAACACCTGGTTATGGGCTGACGCAGCATAATTAAGGTACCAACACCATGTTATTGGCTGAGGCATCATAATTGTGGTTCCAACACCAGGAGATAGGCTGACGCCTCATCTTTGCGGTTCCAACACCAGGATATGGGAGGACGCCACATCTTTGTGGTTCGAACACCAGGACATGGGCCGACGCCTCATCTTTGCGGTTCCAACACCAGGAGATGGGCCGACGCCTCATCTTTGTGGTTCCAACACCAGGAGATGTGCTGACGCCTCATCTTTGTGGTTCTAATACCAGGAGATGGGCTGAAGCCTCATCTTTGCGGTTCCAACACCAGGAGATTTTTGCAGAAGCATAACTTATTGGCATCGTAAGCCGGCTCTTACAAGACATAAACCGCTGCATTGATCTTGTAACCAATTCAGGGTCTATGAAAGATTGATTAGTAAAGATATGGCGAGTCATCTGCAAATAGGTTAGAAAACATGTTAACCTGGCAGTTAAGCCAGTTACGATAAAACACCATAAAACCATATCCCCAAGTGATATGACGATCATGTAACAACAGTATAGATAAGCACAAACGGCAGAGGCCATGTAATTCAGGGATGCCTACTTTATTCATAAAATTGTACGTACATTAAAGGTATATACAAGGATATGTGCTGGTGGCTTAAGTATAATATGGCAGGAGATGTGCTATGTTCCTTTGACGGCGGGTCTCCTCTTCTGACTTTTGGGAATCCTTATGCTCTCGCACATCAATGAGGTAATACGACCGATTGTGCAAATTTTTGATGACCACAAATGGTCCTTCCCAAGGTGGGGACAATTTGTGCATATCAGTCTTATCCTGGATGAGCCGGAGCACCAGATCACCCTCTTGAAACATCTAGGTCTTCACCATGTGGCTATGGTAGCGACGCAGGTCTTGTTGATGTATTGCTGAACGAGCCGCCGCTGGATACCTTGCCTCATCCAGGGCATCAAGTGAATCTTGACGTGCTATTTCATTATCAGTTTCCACATAAGCCGCCACGCGAGGTGCATCATGATGAATATCACTTGGAAGGTCCGCCTCCGCACCGTAAACCATTAAGAAGGGCGTGTAACCTGTTGATCTGTTGGGGGTAGTATTGATACTCCGAAGCACTAGGGGTAACTCCTCGATCCAACAACCCAGTGTTCATTGTAAAGGTACTAACAGCCGGGGCTTGATACCCCTCAAGATTTCTTGATTGGCCCTCTCGGCTTGACCGTTAGAGTGTGGATGAGCCATAGAAGAGACATCAAGACGAATATGCAACCTTTCACAAAAGTCCTCCATTCCTCCTTTAGACAGATTTGTGGCATTATCAGTGATGATTCTATGAGGAAATCCGAAGTGGAAGATAAGCCTTTTAATAAATTAAAGCGTTGTTGCTGCATCACACTTGCTGACCGGCTCTGCCGCCACCCATTTTGTACATTTATCAACGGACACCAAGAGGTGTGTTTTCTTATCCTTGGATCGCTTGAAAGAACAAACCATGTCCAGCCCCCAGACCACAAATGGCCAAGTTATTGGAATCATCCTCAACTCTTGAGCTGGCACATGAACACGGCAAGAGAGTTTCTGACAGCCGTCACACTTATTGACGATATCTTCTGCATTAACATGAGTCTTAGCCACCAGTGATTTTGAGATGGCGTGATGACCGCAATCACCTTGATGGATTTCCCTTAAAATAGCACGACCTTCTTCATGAGAAACACAATGCTGGAACACCCCTGTAACACTGCATCTGTGCAACTCGCCCTTAACAATTGTCATGGATTTAGACCGCGGGGTTATCTGCTTGGCTAAATTCTCATCCTCAGGTAACTCGCCCCGGGTCATATAAGCTAGATAAGGTTGTTTCCAATAAGGAATAGCATGGAGAGCCGCCACCAACTGCCCCTTCGAGTTAGGAACAACAATATCCTCTTCGGACGGTAACAGTACAAAAGGATTGTTCAATACATCTAGAAACACATTAGGGGGCACCGACTTAGGCTATGACCCTAGCCGGCTTAAAGCATCAGCCGCCTTATTCTTCCTTCGGTCCACATGATCCACCTAATATTCCTTGAAGTGACCACCTATATTATCAACCGCCCGGCGATAAGCCGCCATGAGCGGGTCTCTGGAATCTGAAGTGTGAGAAACTTGTTGAGCCACTAAGTCCGAATCGCTAAAACACCTGACACAGCTGAAATTCATATATTTGTCCACCCGAAGGCCATGGAGCAAAGCCTCATACACAACTGCATTGTTAGTACAAGGAAACATGAGTCGTAAAACATAGCAAAATTTGTCACCTCACGGAGAAGTTAAAATAACTCCAGCCCCCGAGCCCTCAAGTTGCCTATACCCATCAACGTGAAAAGTCTAGTAAGTGTTATCCGACTTCTCTTCAGGCGTTTGCAATTCTGTCCAGTCATTGATAAAGTCCACAAGGGCTTGTGACTTAATGATAATCCCTGGCATATATTTCAAACGATGAGGTCCCAGCTCAATGGCCAACTTAGCCACTCACCATGTGGCTTCTCTATTCTAGATATTGTCCCCCAAAGGAGTAGAGCTTACTACAGTAATAGGGTGACCAAGAATATAATGTTTTAGCTTTCGACTGGCCATCAACTCCCCGTACACCAATTCCTACCAATGTGGGTATTGCTGCTTGGACTCAATTAAAACTTCGCTGACATAATAAGCTAGCCTTTGAAGCAGATACTCCTTGCCAGTCTCCTTGCGCTCCACCATAGTCGCCACATTGACAGCACTACTGTTTGCAGCCACATATAAGAGAAGAGGCTCCTTCTCAATAGGGGCTGCAAGAACCAGCGGCTCAGCCAACTGTTTTTAAGCGCCTCAAATACTTCATTAGCAGCATCACTCCAGACAAAATTATATGTTTTCTTGATCATCCGGTACAAAGGAATACCCTTCCCTCTCAGGCGGCTTATAAACCGGCTTAAAGCTGCAATACGACCCACCAACTGCTGCACATCATTGATGCAGGCCAGCTTAGCTAATGAAGTGATAGCCTTGATATTCTCCGGGTTAGCTTCAATACCAATTTCCGAGACCAGAAAACCCAAAGGTTTACCTACAGGCACACAAAAAACACACTTGGCCGGGTTAAGCATCATTTTATAGACCCAGAGACTATCAAAGGTCTCTTTCAAATCCTCCAACAAAGTCTCCTTCCTGTATTTGACCACAATGTCATCCACATAAGCATGCACATTGCGCCCAATCTGGCCATGAAACTAATTCTCCACACAACGCTAGTAAGTCGCCTGGGCACTCTTAAGCCCAAAAGGCATAGACACATAGCAGAAAGCTCCAAAAGGTATGATAAAAGCCGTCTTCTCTTGGTCCTTAACTGCCATTTTGATTTGATGATAACCAGAGTATGCATCCAAAAAGCATAAACGCTCACAACCCGCTGTGGCATCTATGATTTGATCAATGCGGGGAAGAGCAAAAGGATCTGCTGGACAAGCCTTATTATGGTTTGTGTAATCCACACATGTACACCAGGTGCCATTTTTCTTAAGTACTAGCACCGGGTTAGCCAACCATTCCGGGTGAAAAACTTCCACGATAAACCCGGCAGCCAAGAGCCGGGCCACCTCTTCTCCAATGGCCTTCCATCTTTCTTCATTGAACCGGTGAAGGAACTGTTTCACCGGCATGAATTTAGGATCAATATTAAGAGTGTGCTCACTGAGTTCTCTCGGGACACCTGGCATGTCAGAAGGATTCCATGCAAATATCTCCCGGTTCTTACGGATGAACTCGATGACCGCCCTTTCCTATTTTGGATCCATATTAGCACTGCTGGTGAACTGTTGAGATGAATCGCCGGTAACAAAATACACCTGCTTAGTGTCATCTGCCGACTTAAACTTTAGCGACGGGTCATGCTCAGTAGTCGGCTTCTCCAGGGGGGACATATCAGCCGGATCAACATTGTCTTTAGAAATCTCGAGCTCCGTCGTGGCACAAACTGATTCATCCTAAGCAGCATCTCCATCTTCACATTCCAAAGCAATCCGCCGATCTCCATGCACCGTGATTGTGCCCTTACTCCATGGCATTTTAAGCTGCAGATAAACATAACAGGGTCGTGCCATAAATTTGGCGTAAGCCCGGGGCCCAAACAAAGCATGATAAGGGCTCTTGATTTTAACCACCTCAAACCACAACGTCTCTGTCCCGTAGTCATTATCATCTCCAAAGGCCACTTCCAAAGCAATTTTCCCACTGGGTAGGTTTACTTGCCAGGTACCACACCATGAAAGACAGTAGATAACGGCTCAAGGTTTATCAGTTAAATTAATCCAGTGAAAGGTCTCATAATAGAGAATATCAATGCTACTGCCACCATCCATGGGCACGTTAGTGAACTTATAACCCCCAACTTGAGGGGCCACCACCAAAGCGAGCTGACCCAGATTCTCAACCCGGGTTGGGTGATCCTCTCTGCTCCATGTGATTGGATGCTCTGACCATCGCAGCTACTGAGGTACTGCTGGCTCAACTGCACTAACAGCCCGCTTATGCACCTTCTGATCTCGCTTGCAAATACTCATGGTGAACACATGATATTGGCCACCATTGAGTTGTTTTGGGTTGCTTTGATATCCTGATTGGCTATCCTGCTGCTGCTGTTGGCTCCCTTGGCCTGATTGGTGATTATCACGTTGTCGGATTACCATCTTTTTCCACACTTGTGCTTCAAAGTAGCACCATGTTCTTCATGATAGAGAGTCTCATGTTTAGTCACTTTCATATACTAGTAGGAATTTTCATTATATAACTTGGCTTGTAAATTCCAACGATGGGCTTCCTTAAATGCCCTAGGTCTTCATGAGCAAGAAAGTTGGATGCACACCCAGTTAGTTTCTTTTGTTGAGCTTCATACATTTTTTATAGCTCTAGTGCATCCGTTGCATGGCAATCCCTACTCACTCACATTGATATCTATTGATGGGCATCTCCATAGCCCGTTGATATGCCTAGTCGATGTGAGACTATCTTCCTCCTTTTTCTCTTCTCCACAACCACCACTCTATTCCACCTATAGTGCTATATCCATGGCTCACGCACATGCAATGTTGAGGATATCACTTATCGTTATCGTCTCGGTCAGCTCGGGATTAGAGATTAATCAGAAATGGGCCAATTAATCGATTTTATCGGTCGACTATTAATCGGCCATTTTTTTCAAATCCCAGGTTCCCAACACAAAAATATGCTATATTCAACACCCAAACAATATTGGACAGAAGTGTTGCCTTCAATCCTAGCCTTTGAAATCCTGATATAATGACAAACAAAATAGAAAAACATTACATGTTGCGTAAGAAGATCCACAAAACACAAATAAACATAGTTCTTGCAAACATAGTGCTACGAATAGGTCCGATTTATCGGTAGATTCCCGATAAATCGCTTGTCATAACGATAAATCGACCCAAACGATAAATGATGAAGATAAGGCATAATCTTATCGGTCACCCCAAGAGTAGCGATAAATCGGACGATAAATCGCTGAATCGGAAGATTTCTTGAACAGTGCGCACATGTATTGCGTGAAAGTTGAAAGGTTTGAAAAAATTGAGTATGAAAACAATTGCGTGGCTGAAACCGGGGTTGTGCATGATATGAATATTTTGTGTGATGAAGAGGGAGCATAGCCAGACTATATGATTTTGTAGGGATAACTTTCTTTGGCCATGTTATTTTGAGAAGACATGATTGCTTTGTTAGTATGCTTGAAGTATTATCATTTTTGATGTCAATATAGACTTTTGTCTTGAATCTTACAGATCTGAAAATTCATGCCACAATAAACAAATTACATTGAAAATTATGTTGGTTAGCATTCCACATCAAAAATTCGGTTTTTATCATTTACCTACTCGAGGACGAGCATGAATTAAGCTTGCGGATGCATGATACGTCTCCAACGTATCTATAATTTTTTATTGTTCCATGCTATTATTTATGATGTTTTGGATGTTTAATGGGCTTTATTATACACTTTTATATTATTTTTGGGACTAACCTATTAACCCGAAGGCCCAGTGAAGATTGCAGTTTTTTTGCCTATTTTAGGGTTTCGCAGAAAAGGAATATCAAACGGAGTCCAAACGGAATGAAACCTTCGGTAGAATTATTTTCGGAATGATATCTTCACGAG
Source organism: Secale cereale (assembly GCA_902687465.1). Lineage (NCBI taxonomy): Eukaryota > Viridiplantae > Streptophyta > Magnoliopsida > Poales > Poaceae > Secale > Secale cereale. Next base: position 245,765,745 of record LR738712.1, read on the forward strand.
AGACTTGACCACCAAGGCATAAGAGAAACGTGGTGCCCACGAGGGTCCAGGGCGCGCCCCCACCCTCGTGGGGCACACGTTGCTCCATCGACGTACTTCTTCCTCCTATATATATCCATGTACCCTGAAAACATCGAAGCAACAGAGAAAACCCTAATTCCACCGCCGCAACCTTCTGTTCCAGTGAGATCCCATCTTGGGGCCTGTTCCGGAGCTCCACCGGAGGGGAGATCTTCCACGGAGTGCTTCTACATCAACACCATCGCCTCACCATGAGTTGTGACTAGTTTACCACAGACCTTCGGGTCCACAGTTAGTACCTAGATGGCTTCTTCCCTCTTTTTGGATCTCAATAACAAGTTCTGCTCGGTCTTTGAGGATATCTATTCGATGTAATCTTTTTGCGGTGTGTTTGTCGAGATCCGATGAATTGTGGGTTTATGATCAAGATTATCTATGAGAAATATTTGGTTCTTTTCTGAATTCTTTTACGTATGATTATAATAACCTTGCAAGTGTCTTCGAGTTATCGGTTTGGTTTGGCCTACTAGATCTATAGTCCTTGCAATGGGAGAAGTGCTTGGCTTTGGGTTCAATCTTGCGGTGTCCTTTCCCAATGAAAGTAGGGGCAGCAAGGCACGTATTGTATTGTTGCCATCGAGGATAAAAAGACGGGGTTTATCATATTGCTTGAGTTTATCCCTCAACATCATGTCATCTTGCTTAAGGCATTACTTTGTTCTTATGAACTTAATACTCTAGATGCATGCTGGATAGCGGTCGATGTGTGGATTAATAATAGTAGATGCAGAATCGTTTCAGTCTACTTGTCTCGGAAGTGATGCCTATATATAATGATCATGCCTAGATATTCTCATAATTATTCGCTTTTCTATCAATTGCTCGACAGTAATTCGTTCACCCACCGTAGAATTCTGCTATCATGAGAGAAGCGACTAGTGAAACCTATGGCCCCCGGGTTTATTCTCAAATTATCAATCTACAATCTACTTTACTTTTCTGTTTTTACTTTCTGTTCTTATATCCAAAAATACCAAAAATATCAAACTATCCTATCTATCAGACCTCACTTTTGTAAGTGACCGTAAAGGGATTGACAACCCCTTATCGCGTTGGATGTGAAGTTCTTATTTGTTTGTCTAGGTGCGAGGGACTCGCGCGTGGTCTCCTACTAGATTGGTACCTTGGTTCTCAAAAACCGAGGGAAATACTTACGCTATTATGCTGCATCACCCTTTCCTCTTCGAGGGAATACAACGCAAGCTCGAGAAGTAGCAGGGCTCAAAACGGACAACGGCAAGGACGGACGAACTCGGACGGATGCAAGTTTTGAAAACTATGCAGATGCAATGCACATGATGACATGGCAAAATGCAACACGCAAGCAAACGACATGGCAGCGACGATCAATAACTGGAAGATACCTAGCGCATCGGTCTCGGGGTGTCACAACACTCCCCTACTAACAAGAGATCTCGTCCCGATATCTTAGGAACGAGATGAAAGAGGAAAAAGGAAGAAGGTGAAATCAAAGAACCTTGAGAGTTTGAACACTTGGAAGATAGAATACAACGAAGATGAATAAGATTGAGAAGCTCCATTACTAAAGAGGAACAAGGAACATTACGAGAACCTTAACGATAGAAAGACAAGAATCAAGAGCTTAACGAGCAAAAACAATATGAAACTGGACCGGTATAACGAGATAGCCAAGGAACAAGAATGAAAGAATTTGGAGAGCACTCCAGTTGAACATGGAAGGAATAGAACTTGAAAAGCTGAAATGATACTCGACGAGAGGAACAACACAATGCCTCCGATACAATTTAAAGAGTGGAACGAAAAGAACGGATAAGAGAAGAACAACTTCCACCATGAATGAATTTGAAAGAGAACCTTCAAAAGAAAGGCTTGAACGGAGTTGTTGAGAAATTGAACAACCAAAGAATTAGCTTGTTGTGGGTTATGGAAAACATCTCAAAAGTTGAGGTGAATTATGCCGCAACGAAAAGATGGATAGCTGAGGATGAGGAAAGAAATGCAAAACTCCAATTCAAAAGAATGCAGAGAATTATTTGCACTTCAATACGCGAGAAGAAGAATACTTGAGCTACTCCACAGAATTATGATGAATACTTGAAGAATGAATTATATCATGAAGAACCACCAAGAAGAACTCCGATAACAAAAGGATAATGAGATAGAAGTGAAGGACGCACGAACAAGATTAATGCTTTGCGATGATTTAGATGGGGGTTCCAACGACATGGCCGTGGAAAACTTTGTACTCCGGAAAAGAAAATACGAAAATACTTGGAACTAGAATTTATTCATTGTGAACAAACTCCGAAGGAAGGAATTAATCAACTAGATGAAAGAATAATAAGAATTATGTTATGCTCATCCTCCATCAAATAATTGATGAAAGCAATGGATTCACATACTACTTATTCTCGTTGAAATTGGTTAACAAAGGATATATAGAGCAAAACTTGAGAAACTCTTCATGAGACACCGGTAGGATTGGGAAGAACGAATTAAAAGACAAAAATACTTGGAACTTGAATTTATTCATTGTGAACAAACTCCGAAGGAAGGAATTAATCAACTTGATGAAAGAAGAATAAGAATTATGTTATGCTCATCCTCCATCAATTAAATTGATGAAAGCAATGGATTCGCATACTACTTATTCTCGTTGAAATTGGTTAACGAAGGATATATAGGGCAAAACTTGAGAAACTCTTCATGAGATACCGGTAGGATTGGGAAGAACGAATGAATTGATGTGATAAGAAAGGAAAATAATTCTTGAACGAACCACCGTAAAAAATTGAAACCGAATGATGAAAGAGAACAAATCACCGTAAGGAATTGAAATTGAGTGAATACAAGAGAATGAATCGCCGGGAAGAATAAAGCACTTGCGGAATTTTAGATACGAGAGAACGAAGAGACCGCGAACTGATTAAGAAACACTTGGACGAAGCACCAGAAGAATATGGAGACGAACGAAGAGGCATCAATTTAGAATAGTTGGAGGACGAAGTTGAAAACTGAGAACGAAGAAATCTTCTGAAATGATGGCCTTCGGAGGATCACAATGGAAATAATTCTTGAAATGCTCCGGATGGTTAAGGAAAAGAATTTGTGAGAATCGAAAAAATTCGAGAGGATAACATGAAGCTAGAACCATGAATCTTCGAGAGAACGAAGAAGATTTATAGGAAAACTCTTCTTCGGTCTTCAAATGTTGACGAGTGAAACCACCAAAATTGTTGAGCTACTCTAGACGAATGAATAGAGTGAATATTGAACCAAACATGAAAAGAATTGAAAGCGATCTTTGGAGAAGGCATGCGACTGATGGAATCCATTCTTAAGTCACACTTTGAAAATAATTTGAGAATAAATCTGGAAAATTAGAAGAGTCAGGTAAGATCCTGGGAAAAAACCTGTGGCTTATGAGCCCACTGAAGAAAAAACCACCGTTGGGAAGGATTGCAAAGGTGATGATCCACCGGAACGATTGAAAAATTCAAATGAGGTGACAACCTCAAATTAATTAAACACAAACACGAATCTCGTGAGATATCTTCGAAACTCCGGGACAATTAAATGGCGAGAGGCGAACCAGCAAGGGGAAAGCATTTGAGCCGAGGTAAAGAATATGAAGAACACCAAAAACTTGAATTGAATCCATCGGAGAAGAATAAGAGATGAGGAATGATGAACTAGACGAGAAATCACCGGTTGAAATAACTGATGAAAGGAATTTAAAGACTTCGCACGAGTAGGATGGATACTCGATTAAGGACTCCGGCTCTGAGAAGAAAAAGGGTGGGCGGGTGGGAAAAAGAAAGACCACTTCGGACAGGGAAAACGACGACGGTTGGGAAGAACTGAGGATTGAACTTGCAAAAGGTGAAGAGGATCGAATCAACTTGACGAGAAAAACACAGGATGAAAATAGGTGACATTGCAACGATCCAAAAACTAACTACGTGATCCTAATAAAGTTTGAAGGGGAAGAGTAGTAATTCAAAACACCTACATCAAAATTCCTCACCAGAGCGACGAAGGGGCTGAGGAGTAAAAGGAATTCCTACTCTCTGATATAACTAGACTCCGAAAATAGTTTTCTTCTAGAGTCGACAATGGCCAGACTACGATCAATCAAGGGGCCTCCTATGGTCGGTCGAGGGTCTGATACCAACTTGTCACGCCCAAGATGCGATTCTACCTCGATCACTAGATAAAAACTTGTGATTGAGGCACTACCGCATTTCAGGCGCTTAGCAAGATGGATATCATTACATCGTACCATTACATAGATAGATGGGGATACAAACAAGTCATACAACTCCACATGAATACAACACATCACATACAAGACATCCGACTACGGATGAAAACATGAAAAGCACAACGACATCCATTTGCTATCCCAGGCTGTTGACCAGGAACCTATCCCAGGACTGAAGAAGAAGAAGAAATAACTCCAACACAAGTAATCATCGCTCTCACGTCAAGTCATCGGAAACCTGCACCTGCAACTATTGTTGTAGTATCTGTGAGCCACGAGGACTCAGCGATCCCATAACCATGGGTATCAAGACTAGCAAAGCTTAATGGATATGGAGAGGTTAATTGGCGAGGTTGCAGCAGTGGCTAAGCATATGTATGGTGGGTAACTTACAAGTACAAGAATAAGATGAGCATCTACGCAAATGGTCGCAAACTAGTAATGATCTCTAAGTGATCGTGAACTACCTACGAGTCAAACATAACCCCACCGTGTTCTCGTCTCAAAATAAAAAGAGACGGTCATGGTTACTCACGCGGTTGTGTATTTTATTTCGGATCCTCTGTCAAGTTTTCTACAACCGGACATTAACAAATTCCAATCTGCCACATAACCGTGGGCATGGCTTTTGAAAGATCATAACCCTGCAAGGGTGTCCCAACTTAGCCCAACACAAGCTCTCACGACCAGCAGAGGTAAAAACCCCTTGTCTTAGGGAAGACCCGATCAGACTCGGAATCCCGGTGCACAAGACATTTCGACAATGGTAAAACAAGTCCAACAAGACCTCCCGGCGTGCCGACACCTTGATAGTAGCGGCGCGTATCTTGTCTTAGGCCACGTCCGGATTAGCTAAGTTTCCGGCTGGCACACCCGTTGGTGGCCCCGGCTACTGCCATTTTGGACCAACACACATGAGGTGCATTGTCATGGGTTGTAAATTAAGTACTCGGGGTCTGGAAAGTCCCTATGCAAGTTATTTAGTTATTAGGAAAATGGTAAAACCAAAGTTGGGCCTTGCTGGAGGAGTTTTATTCAAAGAGAACTGTCAAGGGGGTCCCATAACCCCCAATCGTGTTAGGAACGCAAACTCAAGGAACCTAACACCGGTTTATCGGTTCTTAAGGCGGCATGAGTGGAACAAAACACCGAGCAAAAGGCCAAGCCTTCCACCCATTGCCAAGTATATAGGTGCATTAACTTAATTAAGAGATATTGTGATATTCCAACATGGAGCAATTTTCATCTTCACCTGCAACTAACAACGCTATAAGAGGGGCTGAGCAAGCGGTAACATAGCCATACAACGGTTTGATGGGATGGTGTCAAATGATAGAGGGTGTTTCATGGCAACAATGAGAGGCTGGCAACAATAGATAGGCACAGCGACATATAGCAATAGCATCGAGACAACTAGCCAGCAATATTAGTAATGAGATCCAAGGTGACGGTCATCTTGCCTGGAGTCCCGCAAGGAAGAAGAACGAGTCCATGAAGAAGAAGAAGCCACGAAGATGAACCAACTGTAGATGAACGAATCCTAACGATCGCAATGAAAGATGAACTACCGAAAAGAAGCAAACAACATGGTAAACGCACCACACATAAATAAGACAAGATGCTCAAACAATTATGATGCATGAGAGGGCTACATGATGCAAATCATGGCAAGAGATGAAGCATACAAGAACATCACAGAAAGCAAGTTTAAATGAGGCCGGAGACAACATATAACAATTCCGGTAAGTCCTCATATGAAAATTCCGAAATTGGTCCATATCTGAACAAACATTATGTTAAAGTTGTTAAACAGCAAGTTAACATGGACCATGATGATCTACACGAAATTCTAGTCAAGTTACATTTAAAGTTCATTTAATTCGGAGCTACGGCCTAGAAGATATGATTAAAATAAGACAAGCATGGCAGTGATACAAGATGCATTCAAACATCAAGGAAACACACTCGAAACATGTATACAACATGATATGATGCATCTACATCCAAAAACAAGCAAATTTCATATAGAGCACGCTCAAAACGGAGCAACGGTTCAACACATACACATTAAAATATAACAACAATCTGTCCCAAAACAGCAACTAGGCACTTTGCAATCATCAAAACAACATGCTACAAGAACATTTCATGGCATCAAAGGGCATGGCAAGCATGTACATGTCAAGCAATACAAAGCTGATCACTGAGCTACTACCAAATACCACTAGAAGATGCTCAAAACATCATGGCAAGATTGCAAATGATAACAGTTTCACAGACTTGATGAAATATACTGAACATGGCAGCAACAATGACAAGTAGGCATGTTTGCAAGCTTGTGCAACTCATCTCAAAGTATATCATGGCATGTGAATATAACAAACAGCAAGAAGACATGTTTATGCAGCTACTCATTGCAAGAACATTGTCATAGGATGCATAGAACACTAGCTATTCACATGGCAAAACTGAACTTACTAATAACAAGCTGACGGAAACATTATATAGGAAATTGAGAGCAGGAAAGAGACAAGCTACATCAACCTATAATTGCAAACAATGCATGGATGGATAGAGCATACCATAGACTTCAAGACATGATCATTGGGCATCTCCAAATGTGCATGAATATGATTGTACCATCAAGCAAACATGGCATCACAATATAACTGTTTCAGACTTTGCAGTTTTTAACAAGTCTCAGAAATCAGCAAACAGCGAGTAGGTCACTTTACAAGCTTATTCCACTCACCATAATGCATATCATGGAAAGTGAATTGCACCACAGCAAAGATGACATGATTGTGCTCCTAACACATGTTAACATGGTGCTCAAACAAAAATCACACAAAAAGATATGAAAAAGACAAATCGGCAAGTTATGTTAGTTTTCAGCAGTTAACTGCAACATGCAATTTTGCAATAGGGATTAACCTGGCAAAATTAACTGTAACATGTATGAAAATGCCACCATCATGTAGAGCATCACTATATGAACACTTTGACATATTAAATGCTCAATTTGGATCTACTGCACCAAGTTACAACACTCACAATATGACAACATGATGATGGATTTCAGGGACTTAGCAGTTTTAACAGGAAAAAAACACACGAGCGGTGGTTAGTTAAAGAATGCACGGGCATTAAATAGAGGGACGGTTGGACTGGGCCTGGGGCTCACCTTGCTGGGCTCGGCCCAGGTCGGTGGTAGATCAGGCCGGCGCTTAGCAGGCCGACGAGGGGGCGCGGGGAGCTGGGCTGGCCGCGTGGCGGGGCCCACGGGGAGGTGGAACTCCTCTCGACCTCCTGATGGGGACGAGACGAGCCACGACATCACCGCCGAACGGCGGATGGGTGGTGGCTTCAGAAGATCGATCCGGCCGCGGGGGTGCCGGAACCGGCAGCAGGCGGCGTGGGGAGACGGATCCGGCGGCCGGACGCATGCATGGCGTCGGAGGACACCGAGGCACGGCGGACGAGGAGGCAGTGCGGGTAGTCCGGTGGGGCGCTCGCCGGCGGGAGGACGAAGACGACGGGGTCGGGGCCGCGGATCCGGTGGGGCGAGGCATTGTCGGGATGGCGAGGTCGACCGGCGGCGGAGCAAGCGGGTGGCGGCGCGACATAGGCGGCGAGGTTGCGGCGGCGGAGGCGGAGCGAGCATGGAGGCGCGGGCCGCTTGGGCGGCGGTGCATCACGGGCCTCCAGGCCCAGATCCGGCCTGAGGCGTGCCGGGGATGGTTTTCGGTGGGCCCGGTGCGGTGGGGAGCTAAGAAGGGCCCTGGGGGACACTTGGCGCGCTAGGAGTGGTAGAAAGGATCGGTTGACGGTGACACGACCAATTAGGGCACGACAAGTGGCGCTTCGGGGTTGGAATGGCCAGATTCGAGGGGGGCAGAAGGAGACGGCTACCGACACGGTTTTCGAGGAGAAGGGTGCTAGGAGGTAGGAGAAGAGGCAGGGATGCAAAAATTGGACTAAGGGGGTCTATATATAACGTAGGTGGCTAGGGTTTTGGTCCACTGGGGGTTTGAGGCTGTCTCAGACTCTCGGATCACGATCCAACGGCACAGGTCGAGAGGGTGGTGCTTGGTGGTTCTAGTGGGCTGTGTAGATGGGGTTGGGCTGAGAGGAGAGGAGAGAAGTGCAGCCGGACACAGTGTTTGGAGGCCGAAACATCCGACGAATAAACCGGCAATTGTGCCGCTATGGACTACGGTTGGGCTATCAAACGAGATCCAAATGCGACTATATTTGGCAGGCTGTCTGTCTACATTAAAATAAGGCCACACGCCAAGTTCACCTCATTCCGAGAACATTTTTCGGCAACTTATAAAATAAATATTCGGAGGTGACGCGGGCGCGTGCGAGTGTGTTTGGGCTCAGAACGGACAACGGAAAGGATGGATGAATTTGGACGGATGCAAGTTTTGGAAACTATGAAGATGCAATGCACATGATGATATGGCAAAATGCAACACCCAAGCAAGTGACATGGCAGCGATGACGAATAGCTGGAAGACACCTGGGGCATCGGTCTCGGCGTGTCACAACTAGTAAGAGGCAAACCTCTTCAATTTTTCCTCGATTAGTGTTAATGGCATTCTACAAATTGTAATTTTTCTATTGGCCTTGTATACAAAAAAATGTGGGCAGTAACTATTTGACTTCCTTCCCCATTGCAGTGACGTTGATGATATCTCGATCGGTGTGGCTTTGGCGAAGTGCGTTGGACAGAACACACCATTGAGGCAGACCACAGTAAGTCGTTCGCAAGTGTCGCCTCCAAGCCAGGACAACCGCCTTCTTTGCATCCAGGAAGTCCGTTCAACCAAAGGAGGCCTAAATGTACTACTAGTAGCACAATAGCGTCGTCCGTCCAGCATGCGGTAAAGGTGGTTTCTCAAAGAAGACGATGGAGAAGCGGAGTCAACGAAGAGTGAAATGATGGTTGTCATATGTCTCCAACGTATCTATAGTTTTTTGTTATTCCATGCTATTATATTATCCATCTTGGATGTTTTATAGGCATTATTATGCTATTTATATCATTTTTTGTAACCAACCTATTAACCTAGTGCCCAGTGCTAGTTGATGTCTTTTCCTTTTTTTTGTCTTTTACAGAAAATCAATACCAAACAGAATGAAACATTTTGATGATTTCTCTCAGACAAGAAGACACCTAGGAAGCTTCAAGAGGAGGCTACAAGGTCCACGGGTGATCCACAAGTTCACTAGGCGCTCCCTAGGGGGGCACCCTATGCGCTTGTGGGCCCCCCATGGATCCTATAACCCTAATCTTCACTCTATAAATACCAAATATTCCACGAAGACCATGGGACACAACAAAACTATTTTTTTGCCTCCGCAAGCTTTTGTCCTCATGAGATCCCATCTTGGGGCCTTTCCCGGTACTCTGCCAGAGGGGGATTCGATCATGGAGGGCATCTACATCAACCTTGCTGCCCTACCGATAATGTGTGAGTAGTAAACCACAGACCTATGGGTCCATAATGAGTAGCTAGATGGATTCTTCTCTCTCTTCCATCTACAATACAATATTCTCCTCGATGTTCTTGGAGATATAGTTGATGTAATCTTCTTTTGTGGTGTTTTTGTTGAGATCCGATGAATTGTGATTTTATGATCTGATTATCTATGAGTATTATTTGAGTCTTCTCTAAATTCATATATTCATGATTAAGATAGCTTTGTATTTCTCTCTGATCTATTGATTCGGTTTGCCTAAGTAGATTGATCTTTCTTGCAATGGGAGAGGTGCTTTGTAATGGGTTCAATCTTGCGGTGTCCTCACCCAGTAACAGAAGGGTTAGCCAGGCACGTATTTGTATTGCTGCCATTAAGGATAAAATGATGGGGTTTATTTCATATTGATTGGATCTATCCCTCTACATCATGTCATCTTGCTTAAGGCGTCACTCCGTTCTTGTTAACTTAATACACTAGATGCATGCTGGATAGCGGTGGATTTGTGGAGTAATAGTGGTAGATGCAGGCAGGAGTCGGTTTACTTGTCACGGACGTGATGCCTACATTCATGATCATTGCCTTAGATATCGTCATGATTATTCGCTTTTCTATCAATTTCTCAACAGTAATTTGTTCACCCACCATATGCCTTCTTTGAAGAGAGAAGGCTCTAGTGAAACCTATGGCCCCTAGGTCTACTTTTATCAAATTATTTTTAGATCAATAAAACCAAAAACAAAAAAATACCTTGATGCAATTTATTTACCTTTACTTTATTTTTCTCATCCTTGCAAGCGACCGTGAACGGATTGACAACCCCTTTATCGCGTTGGGTGCAAGTATTTGTTTGTTTGTGTAGGTGCTATCATTGGAGACTTGCATCTACCTTCTACTAGATTGATACCTTGGTTTTTAACTAAGGGAAATACTTATCTCCACTTTGCTGCATCACCCTTTCCTCTTCAAGGAAAAAACCAACGCAAGCTCAAGAAGTAGCAGGTTTCTTCATTCATGCTTTGTGATTTGACACCTCACTGCTTTGTGATTTGTGATAGAATGGACTAGGGAGTAGACTCTGTGTTCTATATATGTGTCCAAGCATATGAGAAAGAGGAGAGAGGTTGCATTTTTGTATTCCTTCAATCAATCAATGAGGGAGCTTCGGTTCCCGTCTTTTTGCTTTGGTAGCACCCTCCACAATGGTTCCCATCGATGCCAAAAGCTATTTTAACATTTGGCTACACATTGTGGATGCCCTCAAGCATACCACTTGGTTTTTCTCCTTGGTGCTATCTATACAAATTGCGATTATATGGATCTAAAAAATATATAAAGATTAGTAAAAAGGAGGTGATTTTGCCGCCCCGAAGGCATGGGAGGTTAATTATTTCTAGAGGAGGTTGGCTTGGCGGTTTGCTGACATGTGGTCCCATATGTCAGTGATGTACCAAGCCGATCCACGTCCCACATGAGGTAGAACAATGACAAAAGCAACACATGGTGGAATAATATGAGGGAGAAGTGGATCTAGTAAAGAGTGAAATGATGGTTTTTTGTCCCTCCACCTTATTTTGGAGCATCACTTCGTCCCTCCAACTTAACTGCAGGAAAGGTGAAGTCTTGTGATTTGACGCATCAGTGCTCATTACTACGACGATGCCAAGACCGGGTTGTGTCCCCCTTGCTGCTCTACAATGTTATTTCATTATGACTCGTTGACTCGGTTGCTTGGTGTCCCAAATGTCGGCGAAAGGGACTAGAACATTGCATTTATGAAAGCGAGTACTCCACTCTTGCACTGGTATGCGTCGGTGTTATGCAAACGGTTTTTAACCCCTTTACGCGACGATGTTCGGAACCATCGCAACGTGAGTGACGGCGATAGGGGGGGTCCTTCCCACACGACCGAGAAACCGTTGGGATAGGGAGCCAAGATGCATATACATTACTCCTACTCGTTTGTGCTCTAATTGCCATCGCGGTTGGTATTATGTGGTGCTACATGTACGATGCGCGACCCATCACAAACGGTTCGCTATTATTGAACGTGTATCATAAGCATACAATCACACACATTCGCTTGTCCCAAACCGTATGTGATAACTAATTAAGAAGATTAGCTAATCGTCGTACGAGTGTCGGATAGGATTACGAAACGTTGGACCATCGTAACATCGTCGTACACAACAACTATGGCACACGCTATTCTGTGGTGCAATGTTTACGATGCATACTTCCTCTGAAACAGTTCATGGTTGAGAATTGTGTATGAGAAGGCAACTATCACAAATGTTTAGTTTGGCCGCACCATTTGTGATATTGTCTGACATTGCACATGCTTTGCAAATGGCAACTGCATGCATGCTTCCGAACATTTCCTCTAAGTGAACCTTCTCGGATTATAGTGTATATCGCAAACATTTGTGTTTTACCAACCGTGTATGCCATAACGACCTGGAGAGCATAATTTCACCGTAATTTAATTGCTGTTATTTCAAATTGTACCGGATTTGAATTTGAATTTGAATGTATGCTATAGCTTTATTTATATCCATCAGGTTCAAACAACCAATGCCTTATTCGATTCATAGGTACATATGTTCAAGAATTACATAAGAACCAAATAAAGAATGATGAACCACATTTGCATAGTTGTACTATTAAAGATGTTAAAGAAAGAGGCGAAATACATTTTGGTTGCTGAACAAGGTGAAGCGGAATGCCCATATTGTGCCCTCCTCCATGCAGAAGGCACGGACGACTCTAGTCCAACCCCTTGTGATGGCCGACCGCCCGTCCTTCATGGTCTTCATGAAAACATCTAGATAATCATCGTGTTCTGGTAGAAATACTTTAACCCTTGCATGCCCAACAATCATGTAGTTTGAGAGATAATCTTGAGTAAACTACTTTGGCGGCCACTGCAAAGCAAAAAGATTCATACATTGTCATCTAACATAACTCATTCCGGGAAGTAAAAATAAGGCTGTCGAGTTCTTACTTACCATCCCTGCAGTTCGCTGTTGTCTTGGATAAAGTGTAAACAAATAGTTTAATTACCATCTTTGGACCGTTTTTACTAAGAGTCTTTGTCATCTTCCTCACTTGATGTTGGTTCATCGATATCTCATTGCCCCATACGCAGAAATGGTCGAAGTGTAGATCTTTACCAATGACATATGTACCTAAAAGCACCAAGTTAATATTAGAAGCGAAACAACAATTGCACAATGATGTAGTACAACACTCTTTTATAGTATATTATAACATCCAATATACTCACATATTAGATGAATTAACATCTTATATTATGGGCCGGAAGGAGTTTATTGCATTCTTACAAACTATCGGCTGATTAACTGCTTCTGTATCCATGGGTTACAGTTAGTTTGAGCTAGTTCGGGCTCAAATAGTCCTAAAGTATATCTAAACATGAGGGCTAGTTTGAGCTACTTGCATCTATAACCCACCCAAAAAAACTATCCAACCCAAGAGGTGCTAATTGGAGCTAGTTCTCTTAGTGCATTTATTGTCAATCTAACCTTGCCATCCAAACAACTCATTGGATGGAGTTAGTTCAGGGTTAGTCATGAGCTAGAAACTAACTCTAACGTCTAGCTAAGTTGAGTATCCAAACAAGGTTGTGTTGTTGTTGTTGATGCTGCTGCTCTTCTACGTATATCTAGAGATCATCAGAACATTAATATAACACTCTTCATTGTTGCTATGTAGCCTAGGATTCCATATTTAGACATTAAGTATAATGCATGTTGCTATGTAGCCTCAGATATATTACATATGTCCCTAGTTAACCTAAAGATAAATGGGTTGCAGATATATTCAGTTAAAAGTCCAATTCATCGATTAGTCCCTTATCAGCCCCCGGCCTATATGGTACCAGCTACCAATATCCTGATTGTGAGCATATATAAGCCATGGGACGAAACTAACCTTGATGGAAAACAACAGTCATTCCCAAAATTGTCCGGTGTAGGTACATTGAGAAGCATGTTAAGCACAACAAGCTAAACATCAACCAAAATTATCCATGGCAGACAAAATAATCTCCAAAAGTTAGCTTCGGTGTGCAGGTTTAAGCACGCTAGTAAATCAAAACAAGTGGAAAGGTGTGTTAACTGCAATAGGCCTAACATTTAACAAGAAGCAAACATAGTCATTCAAACTAGTATTGTGGCGATCTAAGTACATTGGTTATTGTTAAATAAAAATGGAAAGGCGTGTTAACTAAAAGATGCAGCAACCAAATATAGTCATTCATAGTGGTATTGTTGAAACTGGTACTGATGAAATTGAACTGCACAGTTCATACTTGCACATATAGAAAATCAAGTTGTGAATAACTAGAATAAAAAAAGGCATACTACGAACAACCAAAGATAGCATTTGAAACTAGACATATGCTAACTATAAACAACCGAACAATCAAAAAACATTAAAAGAGGCATATGCTAGCTATAACAAGCTTAACATCAAGCAAATATATGCATTCCTATCTGTATGTTTAAAACTGGATTGATGAAATGTACTACACAGTAAATAATTGCACATATTGAGCATGACATTGTGAAAAACTGAAATAAACAAGGCATACTGCAAACAACTAGATATAGCAATTAAAACTGGACATATTCTCACCACGGTACAAAAGGGGCTCGACAAAACTAATAATGGGTTTCCCCTTTTGAAGAGGCACGAAAAAACAAATCATGGTTTTCCTCACTTGTCACAGATGGGCTTGTTCCCGTGGGAAGAGCACGGACCCTGGATGCGTTCCATGATGTCGCAGACGGATGCTTTCCCCTTGGAAGAGTAGATGGGCTCTTTCCCCTTGGAAGAGCGGGAGAGGGTTCCCTCCTCGTGGTCGCCTTTGATGAGGTCTGACTTGGAAGCTATGGATCCCAAGCCAACATCACAGAACATGTCCTTAGAAATGACAAAAGGGGCTCGATGGCGATGTAGGATGGCAAATTGTTGACAGCGAGCCAAAGGAGATCAGCGGCGGGGCCATGGATGAGATCAACGACGGTTGAAACTGAGGGGTTGGGGGTACGCCACGAAACCCGTGACATATCCCACCTCCTGCCGTCACTGCCGATCACCTCGATGTTGTAGCACGCGGTCGAGACATGCTCGCATACTCTATCCCGCTGCTTGAGTGCCTCCTGCCAGTAATTGTTGTCAGCTTCCTCGATGACATCGGGTGAAGAGACCGCGATACACCTCTTTTGGGCGAGTAGCTCCTTGAGCTCCATGGGAAGCTTAGCCGGGCTTAGGCTGCAACGCTCTAGAGTGGGGGATGGGAATGGGGATGGGGATCTGTGGGAAGGGGGGTGTTTGGCAAGCGTCATCTAAGAAACATAGGGCGGCCTGGGTATGGAGATTGGTGGGTAAGATGCACGGGTAAACCGATAGAACTTGACAATAGAGGCCTTGCAGCGATGGCAGCGTCGGGGACCTTGCTAGGGTTTCGACCGAGGGAGGGGGTGTGTGTGCAGAAGCCCGAGGAGGCTTTGGTGTGTGTGTGTGTGGAGGGGGGCAGGGGCGTGTTTGAGGAAATGACACGGGTATTTAAAATTTTACTACGCGGGAGTCAAACACGGGAGTCAAATGTCGGGGCTATTGCAAATTTTGATGATGGTGCATCACACACGGTCCGGAGATAACAACCGTGTGTTATGAAATAGAAAAATCCTCAAGGCGGGTAGATATTTTTGAGGGATGAAGGCGGGATTGGGAACAAGAAACATCACACACGGTCGAAACACAATAACCATGTGTTATCAAACAGAAAAAAGCTGCAGGCGTGTAAATATTTTTGAGAGGGAAATCCTGGTGGAGCCCAGTGTACACGGTTAGTTTGAGTGAACCGTGTCTGTTGCATCATTCGACATGTCTAATGTTCATAAATTTGGTGAAAAATGACGCATGAGAGGGTCAGAACATGAACACACTTGCATGTGGACCAAATTTATGTATGAAAAGGGTGGTTTGATTTTCAAATACCAAATGCAACTTTGATGTGGCACCTATCTCGCAAAGTGCATGGTATTGCTTGTCCCCACCGCCCCCTTGTGTCGACATGAAGGAAATACTAAGCTATGAATGCATGCCCCTCCCCCCCTACAGAGGTTCACCTAGCAAAGTGCGATGTAGCTAGCAGCTCCCCCTCCCTCGTGTCGGCACGAAGGGAATCCGAAGCAATGAATGCATGCCCCCCAACCGAGGTTCAACTAGCAAAGTGCGAAGTAGCTAGCAGCCCCCCTCGTGTCGGCACAAAGGGAATCCTAAACTATGAATGCATGCCCCCCAAATGAGGTTCACCTAACAAACTGCGAAGTAGCTAGCATCCCACCCCCTCGTGTCGGCACGAAGGGAATCCTAAGCTATGAGTGCATGCCCCCCCAACCGAGGTTCACCAAGCAAAGTGCAAAGTAGCAGCCCCCCAAACACACACACTTTCAGTCGACGGTCCAGAGAGGCATATCTCACCAAGATGTATCGTAAAATGGACCAAGAATAATCCACCTTGGTTGTACTACCTCTCTCTTGTTGTTGGTCAAAGTGATGTCCATCCATGCAACCCCAGAGATGGGCTAGCTCGCCAATAATCACGCAAGTAGCTAGTCCCTAAAGACAAACACTACATGCATGTCGCTCAAACATATGTCTGGAGACATGTGTTTTTGAGTACACAATGGAACAACTTTGATGTGGCACCGTGATTTCGAACTAGAAATCCACACACTGATGAGTGGGGGTTAGGTTGACGATGAATATGTATGTTACACCACACTTCAAGCCAAGGACGGGGATTCATGCATGCATGTGTGCATAGTATATGTGCTCAAATTTAATTAGGTCTGAATCTCACCATGACCTATACTACGATAACACGAACTGAATGAAGAATCTGCCACGGTAACCTATCTTGTTGTCGGTCAAGGTAATTGAGGGAGTCCTGGATTGAGGGGTCCTTGGGTGGCCGGATAACTCGTGGTGGGCCGGACTAGTGGGCCGTGAAAATCATTGTTGAAGATCATCTCTCGTATCTGGATAGGACTCCTCTATTCATATAATGGCAGGTTTTAGGTTCGGGTGTAATCTTTCCTTCCTCTGCAAGATGCTATGTACAAACCCTAGGCCCCTCCGGTGCATATATAAACTGGAGGGCTTAGTCCGTAGAGGCTAGAGAATCATAACATCCTCATAGGCTAGGCTTTAGGGTTTAGCCATTACGATCTCGAGGTAGATCAACTCTTGTACTCATATTCATCCAGATTAATATAGCAGGAAGTAGGGTATTACTTCGATCGAGAGGGCTTGAACCTGGGTAAACATCGTGTCCCCAATCTCCTGTTACCATCGATCCTTCGACGCATAGTTCGTGACCCCCTACCCAAGATCCGCCGGTTTTGACACCGTCATTGGTGCTTTCATTGAGAGTTCCACTATGTCGTCGACCGAAAGACTAATGGATCGCTTCGTCAACCACGACGGCAACACCTAGGGAACTTTCCCTCCCGGCCAGATTTTTGTGTTCGGTGGCTTCATGCTCCGTGCCAACACAGAAGGCCACCTCGAGCAGGTCGAGAGCTACGCCCCTGGCCGTCAGGTCAGGTTTGGAAGCTTGAACTACGTTGCTGATATCCATGGAGACTTGATCTTCGACGGATTCGAGCCCACGGTGACCTGTCACTACCACCAAGATGAACATGACCTAACTCTGTCATCGGACCAGGAAATAGCACTTGTAACTGTTCTGGCCCTAGATCCGAAACAGATCGCGTCACGTGAGGACGGGAAGCTCAACCCCACTGAGGAAGCGGCAAATTCAATGGCACTGGAGCCGCACACGAACCCAACTCTGAGTGGAGTCTGTGTTACCAGAACTCCGGACTCGTCTCCGGCCGTAGGTTCCCAACCATGCGCATCTGCGCCCTTCAAGCTCGATCAGGTGTCTGTCACCGAATTTAGCGCTGCTGATATCTTACTCACCCTTTGGCGAGGTGCTAAAATCGTTAAAATCTCTAACCTTAGCTGGGGACACATAGCCAAATTATATCCGGTGTGAACTAGATGTTGATGATGGAGAATTTTGCGCCCCACCCACCACCCACTTGGTAGTCACGGTCGAAGATCTAACTGATCTACTTGACTACACTTCCGAAGACTTCGAAGGGATGGACCTCGAAGCCAATGCAGAACTAGTCCAAAACCGGCCCGTAATCGGGCGATGGACAGATACCTTTTCATACGATGTGTATATGGTGGATACGCCTAAGGAGAAGGAGGGCGATGGTGAAAATGATCCCGTAAAGGACAAGCCTGTCGATGAACCTCCCAAACATCGGCGTCCGAAGCGTCGAACTAAATCCTGTAAAGGGAAAGATAGCAACATTGTCGCTAATGACGGTGACAGTCCGGAGCAAGCCGAAGACCCCGTAGACCCAGCGGTGGAGCAGGACGAGCGAGAGGACAGTGAACATAGTACGAAACCGATGTCCGATGACAGGAATGCCGAAGACATCAATTATGAACCTGTCTCCTTAGAGGATGTTAGCCCGGGCGACGACGAGTACATCGTCCCAGAAGAACCCTTAGAACAAAAGCGCGTCCGTTGGAGGCTTATTGCCACCGTGAGGAGCCTGAAAAGGCAGTAGAGACGGCTTCGATCTGAACAGGATACACTCAATGATTGATGGAACGAGGTGCTAGACGCTGAGCAAAAACATGGCTACGATCGCCAAACAAAAGGCTATCCTAAGCATTAACTGCTGCCCGAATTCGACGATGAGGCTACTGCGCCTATACCGCCGAAGAATAACACCACCGATAAGCCGGACCGACCACCTCGTGGACGGGACAGACTGGCAAGCAACGGCGTGCACAAGCCCGCACCCCCACCCCGTAAAGGAAAGGAGGATACAACTCAGGCCCGGAAACACGATTTGCGTGAGGACCTAAACAAAAAGGCTGGCAAGACTAGATCCAACTATGGATCCAGGGACCGTGCTCCGGCACGGGACGACGGCTATCACGCCAATCAAGCTGGTCATGTACCAGTTCGAGGTCAATACCGAACATCACAACCATTAGACATACGCCATGACATAGCAATATACAGGGGTGCTGCACACCCTGTGTGCTTCACTGATGAGGTGCTGGATCACGACTTTCAAGAAGGGTTTAAACACGTAAATATCGAGGCATATGATGGAACGATGGATCCTTCCGCCTGGATAGAAGACTTCATTCTTCACATCCACATGGCTCGCAGAGATGATCTCCACGCTAATAAATACTTACCCCTCAAGCTGAAAGGACCAGCTCGGCACTGGCGAAACAGACTCCTAGAGAACTCCATTAGGAGATGGGAAGAACTTGAGGATGCTTTTCGGGCTAATTTTCATGGGACCTATGTCCGGCCCCCGGATGTTGACGATCTATGTCACATCATCCAACAACCCGGGGATTCAGCCCGCAAGCTTTGGAATCGGTTTCTCACTAAGAAGAACCAAATCGTCGACTGCCTGGACGCCGAAGCCTTAGCAGCCTTTAAGCACAGTGTCCGGGACGAATGGCTAGCCACACACCTCGGACAGGAAAAGCCGAGGACAATGGCGGCCCTAACTACACTCATAACCCGTTTTTGCACGGGCGAGGATAGCTGGTTAGCTCGTAGTAGCACAAGTGACCCTGGATCATCTGAATTCAGGGACAGCAATGGAAAGCCACGACGTAGCAAAAACAAATGTCGAAACAACGCTGGAAGCCCAAATGATACAGCGGTGAACGCCGGATTTAGCGGCTCCAGACCCGGTCAACGGAAGAAGCCATTCAAAGGCAACAAAGATGGTCCATCCAGCCTGGACAAAATATTAGATATGCCCTGGCAAATCCATGGCACACCGGAAAAACCTGCAAACCATACCAACCGTAATTGTTGGGTCTTCAAGCAGGCCGGCAAGCTCAACGCCGAACACAAGGGAAAGGGACCTCAGAGCGAAGATGAGGATGAACCTCGCCAGCCGAACACAGGGGGGCAGAAGAAATTTCCACCGGAGATCAAAACAGTGAACATGATCTATGGCACTCATATCCCAAAGAGGAAGCGCAAGCGCGCACTCCGAGATGTCTACGCCGTCGAGCCTGTTGCCCTCCAATTCAACCCATGGTCGGCATGTTTGTTCACTTTCAATTGCAGGGATCATCCGACTAGTATCCGTCATGGGGGTTCGGCTTCTCTAGTGCTCGACCAAATAATCAATGGATACCATCTCACTCGAGTCCTTATGGACGGTGGAAGCAGTCTTAATCTGATATATCAGGACACTGTCCGCAATATGGGGATCGACCCCTCAAGAATCAAGCCAAGCAGCACGACCTTTAAAGGAGTGATACCGGGCGTAGAAGCCCACTGCACGGACTCTTTAACATCGGAGGTCATATTCGGCTCTCCTGATAACTTTCGAAACGAAGAGCTAATCTTCAACATAACACCGTTCTGAAGTGGCTATCATGCACTACTCGGAAGAACGGCCTTCGCCCGCTTTAACGCAGTCCCGCATTATGCTTACCTAAAGCTCAAAATGCTTGAACCACGTGGCATCATCACGGTCAATGGAAATATGGAGCGCTCTCTCCGTACGTAGGAGGACACTGCGGCCTTAGCAGCCGAAGTCCAAAACGGCCTATTCAAGTTGGACAACCTATCAGTCGCTAAAACCGTGGACATAGCTAAACATGCCCGGCATATGCCTGAGTGCTGCATCTCAGATGAATCTGAACCATATTAGCAGTTACGCCCCCGTCAACTGCCCCATAAGGTGATAGCATACGTACCTCGTGTACATAATTATGCCCTCAAAATCCCTTGGGCGGCGCTGGGGGCACACTGCATACAAATAGTCCATAGTTCGGCTCGACCCTATTCGGACTCTGAAATTATCTTTCAAAGGTTCACTAAGCGAACCCGTTTTTGTTTATGGCCACAGTGGATTTCTTTTCTTTTCCAAGTTTTTTCTTTTTTACAGATGGCCATCACACCCCCCCTTTCAAGGACACATCACAAAGGAGAAAACGGTGCAGATTGCAGCAGGGGCCCACATTAAGGTTTCTTTTTAGATTAAGACCATGTGTAAACCTGTTTTCTCTTTTTGTTCCATACTTCTTTGGCATGTAAAATGTCCAATGAAGTTATCGGCATTATCTGTAAATATACAACTCGCCGTACTATAAATGGTATATTTCAGAAACAGCTTGGCTTATATCATGTTCAAAGTTTTATTCTCTCACCACGTATGTTCTCTCACCATGTCAGATTGCCATATGTGCCTTGATAATAGGGTCCATTACCAGGGGATGTATTCAGCCAAGTATATGTCGAAAAGTCGGATCACCTATAAGGAGTGTTCGGCGTCCTAGATGTTTGCCCTATATGCATCAGTTCCGAATCAAGTCTGGGGTTGATGGTCCCCAAGTGCAGGGAATCATCGTAGCAATTCTCAATGGTGGAAGTGATAAGTATGGAGTGTCAAACCCACAAGGAGCTAAACATAAGATCAATATTCTCTCAACTCCTATTTGCCACTGATACGACTCTGCGTACACCAAACGTTTGCTTCCAACTAGAAACGAGAAATAAAACTACGTTGTGGGTATGAAGAGTATAACTTTGCATGATATTGGAGAGCTAAAATATAAAAGTAGGTGATGTTATCATAAAGTTAGAATATATTACTAAATATTATTAATAGGGAGTGTGGAATAATGATGGATCTGTGTGATGAATTGTCCTAGGCAATTGTTAACAAGACCGGTAGTCGTCATTGCAATTTCATATGAGGGAGAGGCATAAGCTAACATACTTTATCTTCATGGATCATATGCACTTATGATTGGAACTATAGCATGCATCCGCAACTACTAAAGATCATTAAGGTAAAACCCAACCATAGCATTAAAGCATCAAGTCCCCTTTATCCCATACGCAACAACCCCCTTACTCAGGTTTATGCTTCTGTCACTCAAGCAACCCACTATAAGAGAATCATGAACGTATTGCAACACCCTACATCGAGAATCCCTCATGCTTGCGCGACACGGAGGGCACCATAGGACAACACCAAAATAAAACATACAACTCGTACCAAACTAGATCATCAATCAACCCAAAGATAAAGGATATCTACTCAAAACATCATAGGATGGCAACACATCATTCGATGAAAATATGTGGCATAAAGCACCATGTTCAAGTAGGGA
Source organism: Secale cereale (assembly GCA_902687465.1). Lineage (NCBI taxonomy): Eukaryota > Viridiplantae > Streptophyta > Magnoliopsida > Poales > Poaceae > Secale > Secale cereale. The sequence continues at coordinate 245,787,847 of LR738712.1, forward strand.
TTACAACGGTGTGCTAGAGAGTGGACCATGTAAAAGAGATGAGGATGGTGATGATGATGGTGATGTTGATGAAGACGATCACCGCGGCGATGATTACCCTCCCGATGGCACTCTGGCGCCACCGAGAGAGAGGAGGAGAGGTTCTCCTCCTTGTGCTTCCTCCTCCATGGCCTCCCCCCTAGATGGGGAGAGGTTCTCCCTCTGGTCCATGGCCTTCATGCCGATGATGACCCCTCCAGGATCCTCCTCCATGGCCTCCGGTGATGATGGTCCCCTCCGGTAGGGTGCCAGAGAGGGCCTAGATTGATTTCTCATTGTTACAGAGGCTTGCGGAAGCGGAGCTTTTGATCTAGGTTATTTTTTGGAGGTATATGTATTTATAGGAATTTTTGGCGTCGGTATCACGTCCAGGGGGTCTCCGAGTCGTCCACGAGATAGGGGCCCATGCCCAGGGGGGTGGGCGTGCTCCCCAACCTCGTGGACAACCCGGGACTCTTCTGGCCCAACTCTTTTACTACAGGGGCTTCTTTTGGTCCATAGAAAATCATCAAAAATTGGCACGTCAATTGGACTCCGTTTGGTATTCCTTTCCTGTAAAACTCAAAAACAAGGGAAAAAAAACCAGAAACTGACACTAGGCTCTAGGTTAATAGGTTAGTCCCAAAAATCGTATAAAATAGCATATAAATGTATATAAAACATCTAAGATGGATGATATAATAGCATGAATACTTCATAAATTATAGACACGTTGGAGACGTATCAGCATCCCCAAGCTTAATTCCTACTCGTCCTCGAGTAGGTAAATGATAAGAGAAATAATTTACGAAGTGTGACTGCTAGCAGGTGCACAAGTTTGATCAATGATAATTTCAGTTACCTTTTCTAGCATCATTATGTGTCATAACAGTACCTCATCTCATAAAACTTTTCATGATCAAGTAACAAGGTATTCACATGTAAAAGAAGAGATCATAAACTTTCTTGAAAACTAACAAACAGTGCTCTTAGTCATCAAACAATTGCAATTCATCTTATTTTCGGGAAGGGTCTATGTAAGAGCTTTTATTCAGCAAACTCCACATACTCAACTATCATTTAATCTTTCACAATTGCTAACACTCCTGTGATATTTATGGGTTCAAAGTTTTAATCAGACACAGAGAAAGATAGGGGCTTATAGTTTCCCCTCCCAACCTTTTACCTCAAGGGTAATGTCAACAATAATAATTTATGAAAACCTACATCCAAGTGGATATATATATCCGGATCGGTCCAACACAAAGTGCTTGCCAAAGGAAAAAGTTTAAAAAGGAAAGGTGATGATCACCATGACTCTTGTATAAGGGTAGAAGGTAAAAGTAAAAGATAGGCCCTTCATAGAGGGAAGCAGAGGTTGTCATGCACTTTTATGGTTGGATGCACAAAATCTTAATGCGAAAGAACATCACTTTATATTGCCTCTTGTGATAAATACCTTTATTATGCGATCTGTCACTTTTATTTCTTCCCTATCACAAGTTCGTATAAAGCTTATTTTCTTCGCACTAATAGATCATACATATTTAGAAAGCAATTTTTATTGCATGCACCGATGACAACTTACTTGAAGGATCTTACTCAATCCTTAGGTAGGTATGATGGACTCTCATGGCAAAACTGGTTTAAGGGATGTTTGGAAGCACAAGTAGTATTTCTACTTGGTGCAAATAATTTGGCTAGGATGAGAGGGAAAGACAAGACCAACATGTTGGATGATCCAAGATAATATAACATTTCGGATATAGGAAAACATAACCCATTAAGTTGTCTTACTTGTCCAACATCAACCTTTTAGCATGTCATATTTTAATGAGTGCTCACAACTACAAAAGATGTCCAAGATAGTATATTTATATGTGAAATCTCTCTTCCTTCACTATTCTGTCATGAATTGTTCAAGTGACCAATTCTGCGTTTGCTAACTTTCAACAAGTTTACTACCAATACTTATCCTGTGTGAAGTCATTACTCCCCATGGTATAAGCATTTGAAACATATATAAATTCAGATTTTTATATTCAATTCATTCAACCATTTACTCATAGGATGTACGTGAAGCACGTGAGTAAATGACAAACTACTCCAAAAGATATAAGTGAAGGACATTGAGTAGTCAAATAATTAACTAGCCATGTGAGGATTCTTTTTCATTCAAGATTTCAGATCCAATGATTATATTCAAACAGCAAGTAAAATTGAAAATACACTCCAAGGAAAACACATATCATGTGACGATTAAAAATAGATCTCTGAGTACGGTATACCGACAGTTTTGAAGACTAAAGAAGGGATGCCTTCCGGGGCATCCCCAAGCTTAGGCCCTTGAGTCTTCCTTGAATATTACCTTGGGGTGCATTGGGCATCCCCAAGCTTAGGGTATTTCCACTCCTTATTCTCCTCATACCGATATCTCACCCAAAGCTTGAAAACTTCAACCACACAAAACTTAACGTAACTTCGTGAGATAGGTTAGTATGATAAAGAGTAAACCATTCACTTTGGTACTGTCAAAGACAAGGTTCATAATTTTTCTCACACAATGGCTACTGTACCATATCATTTCTACAATTTATATTGAGAAATATAAGCCATAGAAAAAAGAAAACAAGCAAACTCTGCAATGAAAACAGAATCTGTCAGAAACAGAACAATCTGTAATGATCTGAACAACAACCATACTTCTGCTACTCTAAAGATTATGTATTAAATTAGTGGACTTGAGGAATTTGTCTATCAATCTTATGCAAAAAGAATCAACTCAAAATCACCCTTCTGTAAATAAATGGCAGCTAATCCCGTGAGCGCAAAGTTCCTGTTTTTTTACAGCAAGATCACATTAACTTTCACCCAAGTTTTCCAAAAGGTCTACTTGGCACTTTATTGAAACAAAAGATATAAAACATGATTACTACAGTAGCTTAATCATGTAAACAAACAAAAACAGTAAGGGTAAATATTGGGTTGTCTCCCAACAAGCGCTTTTCTTAATGCATTTTAGCTAGGCATGATGATTTCAATCATGCCCAAATAAAAGATAAGAATTGAAACATAAAGAGAGAATCATGAAGTATATGACTAGCATATTTAAATTTAACCCACTTCCTATGCCTAGGGATTTTATGAGAACATAATTTATAGGAACAAGAATCAACTAGCATAGGAAGGCAAGACAACTATAACTTCAAAACTTTAAGCACGTAGAGTGGAAACTTGATATTATTGCAACTTCTACAAGCATGTATTCCTCCCTCATAAAAAAATTCAGTAGCATCATGAATGGGTTCAACATTATAACCATCACATAAAGCATTCTTTTCGTGATCTACAAGCATAAAAAATTTACTACTCTCCACATAAGAAAAATTCTTCTCATTCAGAATAGTGGGAGCAAACTCGAAATAGTGGGATCATTACTAACTAAAGTTGACACTCTTCCACATCCACTTTAGATGATAGTATTATTCATACTCCAAAAGATATAAGTGAAGTTCATGGAGTATTCTAGGATTAATATCGACTAGCAAATATCCAAGCTCAAAATATATAAGTGAAGCACTCGAAGCATTCTATAAAACCGTACTCAAAAGATTTAAGTGAAGCACAAAGATCATTCTATAAGATCATACTCAAAAGATATAAGTGAAGCACATGAAGAATTCTATAAATAAAGGAAGGGCTATCTCATACTAGCATGGTTCTTAAAGAAAAAAAAAGAAAAACACAAGGGGCACAAATCATGTGAGCAAAACAAAAACCAAGGTATACCGATAATTGTTGAAGAAGAGAGATGGGATGCCAACCAGTGCATCCCCAAGCTTAGATGCATGAGTATCCTTGAAATATTTAGTTGGGGTGACTTGGGCCTCCCCAAGCTTGAGCTCTTGCCTCTCTTTATTCTTCTCATATTGATAGCTCCTCGATCTTCGAACACTTCATCCACACAAAACTTTAACAAAAACTTTGTGAGATCCGTTAGTATAATAAAGGAAATCACTACCTTAAGGTACTATTGCAAACTTATGCCAATTTCATATTAGCACTTTATCTACTGTATTCCAACTTCACCATGGTTCATACCCCCTGATGTGACCCATAGATTCATCAAAATAAGCGATCAACACATAGAAAACAGAATCTGTCAAAAAAAACAGGACAGTCTGTAGTAATCTAGAAGTTTCGTAAACTTCTGTAACTCTAAAAAATATTATAATTTGAAAATTTTGTACAGAAGTAATGTGCAAAGAGTTTCAGACACATTTGACCTTCTAGTAAAAAAATTAAAATCACGCGCTACAGCCAAAGTTTCTATTTTTTGTTCTGCACATAAAAAACAAAGCTTGGCACATTATTTTTATAATACAATGGATATATACAAGGGGATAATTATTTACAGAGAAATCTCCATGAAAAATTCTACATTGTTTTCGTGAACATGAACACGAGTGCTCAAGGTTGACCCTCACTTCTTCAATGCATAACTTTCCAATCACTTCTCTTTTTGAAAAACATTTAGGCATAAGAGGCAAGTGATTTTTTTTGTATTTTCATTCTTTTAATTTTTTTGTTTGTTTCACCCACAGCTAAATAGAAAAAAATGGAAAAACAAAATCCGCTTAGTGAAGAAAGCAAACAAGCACACATGAGAATATTAACCCCCCGCTATTGCTCCCCGGCAATGGCACCAGAAAAGAGCTTGATGGTCCCAAGTGCAGGGAATCATCCTAGAAATTCCCAATGGTGGAAGTGATAAGTATGGAGTGTCAAACCCACAAGGAGCTAACCATAAGATCAATATTTTATCAAGTCCTATCTGCCACTGATACGACTCTACGTACACCGAATGTTTGCTTCCAACTAGAAACGAGAAATAAAACTACGTTGTGGATATGAAGAGGATAACTTTGCATGATATCTTAGAGCTAAAATATAAAAGTTAGTGTTGTTATCATAAAGTTAGAATATATTACTAAATATTATAAATAGTGAGTGTGGAATAATGATGGATCGGTGTGCAGAATTGTCCTAGGCAATTGTTAACAAGACCGGTAGTCATCATTGCAATTTCATATGAGGGAGAGGCATAAGCTAACATACTTTCTCTTCTTGGATCATATGCACTTGTGATTGGAACTATAGCAAGCATCCGCAACTACTAAAGATAATTAAGGTAAAACCCAACCATAGCATTAAAGCATCAAGTCCCCTTTATCTCATACGCAACAACCCCCTTACTCGGGTTTATGCTTCTGTCACTCAAGCAACCCACTCTAAGCGAATCATGAAGTATTGCAATACCCTACAGCGGGAATCCCTCACGCTTACGCGACATGGAGGGCACCATTGGACAGCACCAAAATAAAACAAACAACTCATATCAAACTAGATCATCAATCAACACAAATATAAAGGATATCTACTCAAAACATCATAGGATCGCAACACATCATTGGATCATAATATGTGGCATAAAGCACCATGTTCAAGTAGGGATTACAGCGGGGTGCGGGAGAGTGGACCGCGTAAAAGAGATGAGGATGGTGATGATGATGGTGCTGTTGATGAAGACGATCACTGCGACGATGATTCCCCTCCCGATGGCACTCTGGCGGCACCGAGAGAGAGGAGGAGAGGTTCTCCCCCTTGTGCTTCCTCCTCCATGGCCTCCCCCCTAGATGGGTAGAGGTTCTCCCTCAGGTCCTTGTCCTTCATGGCGATGATGGCCCCTCTGGGATCCTCCTCCATGGCTTCCGGTGATGATGGTCCCCTCCGACAGGGTGCCAGAGAGGGCCTAGATTGATTTCTCATGGTTACAGGGGCTTGCGGCAGTGGAACTTCCGATCTAGGTTATTTTTTGGAGGTTTCTGTATATATAGGAATTTTTGGCGTCGGTCTCACGTCTAGGGGGTCTCCGAGTCGTCCACGAGATAGGGGCCCATGCCTGGGGGGTGGGCGTGCCCCCACCCTCGTGGACAGCCTGGGACTCTTCTGACCCAACTCTTTTAATCCAGGGACTAATTTTGGTCTATAAAAAATCATCAAAAATTGGCACGTCAATTAGACTCCGTTTGGTATTCCTTTTCTGTAAAACTCAAAAACAAGGAAAAAACAGAAACTGACACTGGGCTCTAGGTTAATAGGTTAGTCCCAAAAATCATATGAAATAGCATATAAATATATATAAAACATCTAAGATGGATAATATAATGGCATGACTACTTCATAAATTATATATACGTTGGAGACGTATCAAGGGTCAATAGTTGGGTTGCCCGGCTCCTGTGCTTACCCCTATGTTCCCGATTGTTCGGCTAGGGTGCATAGGGAGAACTACTGCGATTGTACTTCTCGCTCGTCCGGTCAAGTACCTCAGTAGAGAAAGCCGAAAACTGACTGTCATGATATGTGAGAACCTTGTTCGCAATCCGGTTACTTAGTTTTACACTATGATCGATAGAGATCTACCCCGTGTTATACAAAGGGTTGGTTTTTTCGCCCAGCCGGGTGCAAATGGATACCTTAATTCGAAAATATCATATCTGCACCAGGGGCTTGTAAAACTCCAATGGCTAAGTGAAAGCAATAACGCCGCATAGTCTGATTGCTTGGTTCACTCCGCATACACCTGCTACACGGACCAAGACTTTGGATAAAGAGTGTCTACGCATATGACCGAACACCCTAGTAATATGTATATGGGGGCTAAAGCCGACGACTGGAAACTTTCAGATTTACATAAACATCCACACAGGAGGTAAAAGTCACTCACATTATAATAGCGCAAAAGTTATATACGTCGGTTCATAAGCTCAAGTCTTTACAACCGGATACAATTACTCAAAGGTAACATCCTTTGAGCACTGGCCTTCTACAAGGTGTGCGCCTTCTACGACGTCCTCGAAGTATTTCTCTGGCTTGCGGTGCTCCTTGCCTGCGGGCGGGCTAGCAATAGCTATATCCTCCGCCTTCATCTTCGCCCAGTGCACTTTTACACGAGCGAAGGCCATCCCAGCACTCGCTATACAGGTCGAACGCTTCAACGCGTCGACCCACGGACCTGCTTCAACGAGCCGCTTCACCGATCCGAAGTAGCTACTTCGGATTGGATCAGCAGGCCATTGCCGGACTATCAAGTCCTTCATGGCCGAACCCGCCATATTGTGTAGCTCGACTAGCTTCTTCATCTGGTCGTTGAGGGGCACCGGATGTTTTGGCGCATAGAACTACGACCAAAACAGCTTCTCTGTGTCGTTCCCATCCTGGGCTTGGAAGTATTGGGCGGCGTCAGCACTGCTCCTCGGAGGATTAGCAAACACGCCTGGATAACTCCATAAATGTGTCAGTCTAGGATACTTCCACCCTCCGAAGATGCTCTGTAAGAGAAAAATCTTACCAGATGCTATCTCCCGCGCCTGCTTGATTTCTTCACAGGCGTTTCACAACTCGCTTCGCGCATCCTGGGCAGCCTTAACTACCGCATTCAGCTCGGACGCTTGTTCCGAATCTTTCAACTCTATTGCTTCGCAGTTGCGAATAGCATCTTTGAGTTCGTCCTCGACTTCGGAAACCCGAGCCACATGTTGTTGGCACGCGGCCTTTTAGGCCTCTAGTTCGGGAACCGCTTTGTCAACGATTGCCTTGCTGCCCTCGGCCTCCTTCTTGGCCTTCGCGAGCTCGCCCTCGAGGGCTTCGATCTCAGTGGCGCCAACTGTGTGATACAGAATATCATAAAGAGTCTATACTCACACCCAATTACTTAGTCTTCTAAACGCTGGTTGAGGTCTGCGTTGGCCAACAAAAGCTTCCGATATTGTTCGGCAACCTCTACATCTCGTCCAGTTGCCGAAACAAGTGAAGCCTATCCAAATAACTGAAGCATAATAGTTCAGCTCTATAACATGCTATACTGTGGATACTTCGTCCGATTCTGTTTAGAATGACAGAAAGCATCAGGGGCTACTACCTATATATGTGCATATAAAACAAAAAAAGTTCCATAAAGAACATTACATTGCTTACCTCAAAGCCTGTTAACAGGCTGTTCAAGGCTTCATTCAGTCTGTCTTTGACGGACTGAATCTTCTTCATCACCGCACCCATCATGGTGCGGTGCTCCTCCACGACGGAAGCACTCTGTAGTGCTCCCTCCAGAGGGTCCGGCGCCTCCGGATTGACCCCGGGCGCCATTGTATCCTCCCCAGCCTCGGGGGTCTGGTCTTCGGACCCCGGAGCCGCGCTAGGCTACGGATCAGTATTCGGCAGGACCTCGGTCTTCGGTCTCCATGAGGATTGTTTCCCCATGGTCAACGGTAGCTGAGGTGTTATCCTCGGTCGCCCTGTCACTTGCCCCACCCCCATCTCCTTGAGCAGATGACACCCGCTGGGAGGACACTTCGGTGTCCCTTCCGATCACGTGCGATGGAGCTCGGACCAGCGGGTTACTCTCCGTCTCTCCAAGTGCTAGAGAGTTCCCCTCCGATAAGGAGGCATCGGGGTGTGCTCGGGGAGGGCTGTAGGTCAGCAGGTGAGAAATATTAAGTAAGCATCAAAATGCTAAACAAACAAGGTGCAAGCAATTAATATATCCGGACAAACTTATGTTTCGGCCGGGGGTTTCTTCCTTGGCTTCACCACAAATCTATGTTCGGACGACGAGTCCGAACGAGCAGAGAGGTTCAGCCTCCTTCGGGGTGCGGCCGTGCCCGCATCAGCGGCAGCCGCCCTCTTCTTCCCCCTGCCTTGCGCAAGGGGCTCTTCTTCTTCTTCTTCCTCTTCGTCATCTTCCTCCTCTTCTGAGGAGAGGATGTTGATCTCCTCAGACTTCCCGTCCGCAGGGCAGGGGCCACCCTCGGCCTCCTTTCTCTTCTTCTTGGGCTTCTTGACCGGTGCCTTTTACGGCACCGGTACTAGCATCCCCATCAGTAGAGGCGTCTCTGGATCTTCGGGCAAAGGCGCCGGACATTTAATATGGATTGCCTTCTTGATCCAGCCCTGTATATCACACAAAAACTCCAATTCCTATTATCATTAAATAAGAAGGGGATATGTGTTCGGCATAATTTTTATTTACCTCTTGTGCGGTTAACGCAGTACTATAGCCCGCATCCTCGGTTTCCTTCGGCCACTCCTTTTGGCTCTTAAAGATATGTTTCCAGACCTCTTTGTGCGTGAAGCCGAAGAGATGCTTCAGGGGCCGATCTCCTGCCGGATCGAACTCCCATAGGGAGGAGTCCCGGCTTTGGCAAGGAAGGACAAGCCGGGCCAGCATTACCTGGACCACGGTCGAGAGCCGATAGCCCTTGGAAACCAGCCAGACACACGGCCCTGGAGTGCCGTCACCTCAACCTGAGAGCCCGGTTCGGACTCTAATCGGTCCAGGAAGTCAACCTCTCCGGTGGTCCAGATCTAAAAGCAGGTTCCGCCGCCCATTTAGCGCCGCGGGGTTCAGTGATATAGAACCACTCCTGCTGCTAGACCTTGTTCGTCTCCATGAACGACCCTTTTGGCCAAATTGCATTCGGGAGCTTGCTAATCATAGCACCCCCGCACTCCGCGTGTTGCCCGTCGGCTTCACGTTGAAGGTTTTGAGCCCTAGGCCGAAGTGTGGGGGAACGTGGAGTAAAGCTTCACACACGCGGAGATGTGGAGAATTGAGTTTGGGGCTAGATCGTGGAAATCTAGCCCATAGAAAACCAGCAAACCCTGAACAAAGGGGTGGATCGCAAACCCTAGCGCCTTAACAAAATGTGAGAGAAACACGTCTCTCTCACCCGCCTTTGGGACGGGAACCACCTGGCACTTGGTGGGGACTCGGTGTACAATGTCAGCAGCGAGATAGCCCGCGCTCTGAAGCTCCTTCACGGATTTTCAGTAACCGTGGAGGCCTCCCACTTGCCCTTGGCGTCGAATCGGGCTATTGCTGGGGAAAGAAGTAGTGGTTGAGAAACGAAGAATGGTGGGCACAAGAGATGAGGGTGTTGGGGCTAGGAAGATTGGAGAGCTAGAGCTTGAGGAAAGTGTGGGGATGATGAAAGGGATTGGTATCCTTTTATAATGCTGTGAATACTGAACGTCCCCCCACTTTATCCATAAACTTTGCTGGTGCCCAAAGCGGTCGTGCGTAATGCCCGGCTTGGATGCTCATGTCACGTCGATAAGGATCCCGTAATAAGCGGGCACGGTCTCTGCTCCGATAAGACGTGTCAATGGGGTTATACCTCGAAACGCGAAACTAGGACCAAGTAAAACGGTTCGGTATGTTAATGGGATGGACGTGATGCTTCACCCAAAAGTTTTCAGTAATGACACATTACTCGTTTCCTTTCAATGCCTTGCCTTTGAGCTAAGGATTGTACTAACCATGAGGAGCTGAACACAATACACCTTTTGAAGAAGATATATTCGGAAGAAGGAACCCGCCTTGCAATGCCGAAGACAATATGGAAGCCGAACTCATCGTTGTCGAAGACAGGTTCAGGGGCTACCGAGGGAGTCCTGGATTGAGGGGTCCTCGGGTGGCCGGATAACTCGTGGTGGGCCGGACTGGTGGGCTATGAAGATCATTGTTGAAGAACGTCTCTCGTATCCGGATAGGACTCCTGTATTCGTATAATGGTAGGTTTTAGGTTCGGGTGTGATCTTTCCTTCCTCTGGAAGATGGTTATGTACAAACCCTAGGCCCCTCTGTTGCATATATAAACTGGAGGGTTTAGTCCATAGAGACTAGAGAATCATAAGATCCTCATAGGCTAGGCTTTAGTGTTTAGCCATTACGATCTCGAGGTAGATCAACTCTTGTAATCATATTCATCCAGATTAATATAGCAGGAAGTAGGGTATTACCTCGATCAAGAGGGCCTGAACCTGGGTAAACATCGTGTCCCCAGTCTCCTGTTACCATCGATCCTCAGACGCATAGTTCGGGACCCCCTACCAGAGATCCGCCGGTTTTGACACCGACAGTGATCATGCATGGATGTCCATGCAGGCCCATGTATACATAACCTTGTCGCCGATAACCACGCGAGGACGTGTATCGTTCGAAAGAAACCACTACATGCATATGTATGGAGGTGATGTGTTCATGCATGTTTGAATAACATTTCACAACATTGATGTGGCGGGTGCATCAAAAATCATACACTCTCCACACAGAGCGAGATCGGTTCATGACGTTTCGTTGTACTAGCCACTTCGACTCGATGGGAGGGATTCATGCGTACACATGCATGTGTGTGTGCTCAAACTATATCATATGCATGTCATCCCAGAGCATGACCTGTATATATATATACCATATGACAAGCAAAAAAGATAATCCCCTCCTAAGTCAAATTAACCTCTCTCGTTGTGAGGCAAAAAGTATTAATGGACCAAGCAGGCCCACAGATGGAAAGCATCGATATCGCTGATAACCGCTTAAGTGGGTGCGAGAGGACAACCACCATCACTTTGCTTGTGGGCCAAACATATATATGTTGAATACCCAAAATGCACAACTTTGATGTGCCACATGCTTCAAAAACCGTAAAACATGCACCCACATAGAGCAAGGTTCATGAAGCGTGCTACATATGATGGAGCCCTTCCCCCATCTTCGACCCATACTATATGCTCCTACAGTAATACGTAAAACACCAAAAGAATCCTCATTGATGGTGAAATTAATTAACCTCTCCCGATGTAGCTAGGACAAAGTGATGCATGAAGGCATCGACGATGGCTTTGTGGGCCCACAGATGGAAGCGTCACACGTGAGTGTCCTAGCTAGGATAACCACCGCTTGCATGCATGTGTCCCAAAGAGCCGTCGTGTGATCTTTGAATAGCCAATTTCACAATTTTGATGTGGCGCATGCCTCGGAAACCGAAAAGTCCCAACACTGAGTGAGGTGTACTTGTTCACGGACGCGTACGTATAGTATATATGCTAGTCCCCTCCCACCTCTTCAACGCGTACTATATACCACCATAACACAAACAAAAAAGATTCTACCTTGCTGGTCAAATTAACCTCACTGCCGGTTGTTCGTCAAAGTGATGGATGACGACCTCGCGGGCCCACAGAAAGCGTCACACGCGAGTCTCGATTGTCGTGTAGGACAACCACCGACTGCATGTGGCCAAAACATGTATGTATGAAAGGGTTGTGTAATGTTTTAAATAATGAATTCATGACTTTGATGTGGCACCGGCCTGCCTAACAAAACAGCCAACCCACACGGTGGCTCACAACTCGTAGTGTACTATGAGCCACCCACCACCCACAGACGCACACAACCACACAAACACTATGAATCCACCGCAACTACGATGCATCTTAAATTAATTATCCCACGGTGAACATATGTTACCAAAGTAGGGACATTTTAATTTCAAAAAAATAGAGATAATTAAGACATTCTAGTACATTAATTGATTGATTTTCTACGGGTATAATGTGCAAAAATCAAATTTGAGCTACATCCACACATGACAGTGCACCTAAATGGATTGCAAAAACACATGTGTCTCACTGGGTGCATGTTTACTTCCCGTGCAACAAATTTCAAACACTGAGAATCTTGATTTTTAAATTCTAGTACATCCAAAACTTATTTAAAGTTCATGAAACATATCGTGTTGTCATATGGAGACCAGTACAAAGTGGCATTGTACTTTTTTTGTTAGATTTGAGACCAGCTTTGATGTATAATCTTTATCTAATTACAAATGGGAGATTATTTATAATTGGGAACCAATATCGCAAATGGATTATTTATTCAAACCGTGAGCGTTAGGTCAACAATGGATACGTGCCATGCTTCGGTTAAGTAATAAAGCGGCATCATTAGTCATCCAAATAGAAAAACAATATATGTGTCGTCGCGTGACCCGTGTGCCATGCGAGCAGGCGTGAGTTGACGGGAGGCATGCGAGTAGTCTGCCGCGTAGGCAGACCCGGAGGCATGCGGGCACGTGTGTGAATTGACGGAGGCATGCTTGCTACGTAGTGTCATGGGGAGGTGTGCGAGTAGCTATGTGAAACTTTGGTTGGCATGCCAGCAGTACTGTGTGCAGGCTCACCGAGAGGCAAGCCATTGGTTTTTCCGCCTCCCGTCTCTCTCACACAACTCGCACTACTCCATATTAATGGTGCGCCCGAGCGGCCGCACACCCCATCCTCCCCACACACACACAATCCTCTCTCTCTGCTTGCATCCTCGATGCCGCTCTCAGTACCCAAAGCCGTAAGTGTATGAAGATGCCGCCGAAGTGCCCAATCGGAGGGAGGGGCGATGCCGGGGCTGCTAAAGCACTAGAGCACGGCGTGGAGATGGAGACAGAGGTTGTCGTCGCCACCGATGAGTTATCGCTGCACCCTGACGTCGTCGACGGCGTGGAGCTCCCACAGTCGGAGGCAGAGTTCCACACCGACTCTGGTGACGACTCCGACGATGACTCCGACGATGATGGATAGCTGGTTAGTCATCTATACCCATTTATGTGTCAAATAGATCCTAGGGTTTCTCTGGTTACTCCTACCTCCCCCTTTTTGGAATATAAATCATATGGTTATGTTCTCCCAATCCATGAAATCCGAGTAAGTTTTGTTAGATCATGTATTGTATTGATTGTTTGAATGTTACACATGATAAGTGATTAGTTGTTTCATCTGTGCAAATGGTTTCTGCTAGTAATCCGACTATGATTAGTGTTCGTGCTAATATTTCCTAGCCAGGACTTGCCAATGGATTTTGAATGACCTACATATGTTTGTGCCATTATTTTCTTCAAGATTTGTCTATACATGGACGATTGGGCTTAAAAATGAAACCATAATCTCTAGATATGTATAAATAAATAGCCATAAATTCCTAATCCTACTTCACGGCACTTAAACATTGTTTTAATGCCAAATTTGTTTTACTATTTTTATAGGTGTTGTCTGACGATGTGGACAGCGAGGATGAAGATGTCCAGAGGAGGTAGAAGAGGCAAATCCTGAGGGAGCTTTATGCGGGAATGCATAACAGGCATATTAGGACCTGGGACGGCGGCTATCGATGCCCATTTTGCTACCACAAGCTTTATGACGCGTATCTAAGTGTTCTAGCGCATGCAAGAGGACGGGCCGTTGGCTCCTTCAAGCAGAAGTATTCTCGCAGGGTGGCGCATGGCGCTTACGCCGAGTACCTGAAGAAGCTTCAGGATCGCGCGGACATGTGAGATGAGATGTGGGATCGAACTATGTACGCTTGAGGATGCTTAATGACGGTTGGACTATGTACTTATGGTTGAACTATGCTTGTGTACGTGTACTCTCATTATCTATGTTTGAGTATGTTTAATCTATGTTTACTTATGTCTAACCGTGGGATATGGATGCAATCAGTTCGGTTGATGGAATCTACCTCCGTCTTTGTTTATTTGTCCCCTTTGTAATTTGTGTTACATTGTGCCCAAAGGTTTAACTGCAAAAAATTTAGTGCAGGTCAGCAAAAATTATATCGTTGGATGGATATTTGAGCATAGTGTTCAATGTTATAATTTCCGGTGACATGCATAAATATTTCTTAGTTAAAGATTTGGTCAAAATTTGGTAAAAATTACAAAGGAACCAATAAACTAGGATGGAGGTAGTATGTCAATCACGCACGGTTCCCAAAATTTGAACTGTGTGCAATGACTTTCATTTTGCCTGTTGCGTCAATCACACACGGTTGGCTCTAGCAAATCGTCGCCTCCAAATTTTTTTGTGGGACAGAAAAACCTCACCACCCAATTGAAAAATTAAGAAAGAAAACCCTCACCATACCCACCTCAAAAAAACCCACACCCTACCCGCCTCACCCTCCAGTCCCCATTCATACCCGCACAAGCTCCTCCGCGTCTATGCATCGCACCGCCTATCGCAGCGTTAACCACTTAGCTCGACACCTACCACCGCCTCCAGGCTGCCGGCAAAGCCCACCGCATTTCACCACTTCGGCTTGCCGCCGCCTATCGCCATCGAGTTTCTCGATGCAACTCGCAGTCGACCCAGCTTCGCTCGATTGGGGAATATGCCGTACTGAGGGTTCTTTCTCATGGACAACAAGGTAACTAATTTAATGAGATATTATTTCATATCTTATCCTAGTTCATCTGCCTCCTTTAATCACGTGGCCAAAATCGTCGTGAATTCATTTTTATTCGAGCTGACTTGAATGTTTCTTCCGTTCATAGAGTGTACAATGCGCGGACACATCAGGACCTTGCGGCCTCCGCCACATATTCCATCTCACCGTACCAGATCACTTGAGGATGTGTGCGGTATGTTCAATCTCACCCTAAATCGGCTGGCATGGCCTACTTTCCTGAAAATATTATATATATTACTACATTTCGGTAACAGGTGCTACATGCACCATATACATCAAAGGGGATTTTTTCCCTCTTCTTTCTATATTAGGCAAAATAATGATGTATTGTTCTTTCGATTACACTCATATTTCCATGACATCATGTTTACCCTATCTGTTTAATTATAGATTTTTGTCCTTCGATTTCGATGTATAGTTCTTTCAATTTGGGCCCATATTTGCATGTTACCAAATTTTCTTTAACAATCCTAGCATTTTCTGCAGTGTGTCCCTTGCTATGCAACAGATGCTGTAGTGCACAATCTTTCCCTTTACATAAATCAAGACTGCAGGGATGTCATACCGCACAGAAACCATGGATTTACAATCGTTGCTACTGTAAGACTTGATGAACATGGTGACTCCTATTTTGGCACTGGATTTTGGAAACAAATTTCTATGTTTTATGAACTCAAAGATGGCACTTGAATTGCATTGCATATAAAAGGGACTGGTCATGAGATATATGCTAACTTCCCCGATAATATCGTCCGTCCTGACTTTGTTCGAAGTAAGTTTTCTTTTCAACTATCTGCATGTTGACCTACCCAGCAATATCAAATGAATTGTGTAGTATTTCAACAACCAATTGTTATTCCCTTTTCTTACAATATCACTACCTAATAACTTCTAGTTACCAATACACTTTTCTGTTGCCATGTTTTAATTAAATATTCCATGTACTCCCATTTCTATCACAAAGCGCCGCTGACAAGGAGACTCCAGAGGTGGGGAACGGGGCTGCCAACAAGCGGAGGCGGGGCGAGCTATAACCATAAGCAACTCCAGCAGGCCTAGACTTCATCAGCAGCCTGTCCGATGATATGTTGACAGTCATCATCTCCCTCCTCCCAATCAAATATGGGGTGCGGACAACCGTCCTTTCCCAGCGGTGGCACCCCCTATGGAACTCCAGCCCTCTCGACCTCATCGACACCCATGAGCTCTGCCATGGCTATCGCAAAAGTTTGGATGCGTTCTCCAAGATCCTCGGCAGTCACCTTGGCCCAACGAGAGGCCTTAGAATGGGCAAGTTCCATTCCAACGGCAAGGACCGAGCCAAGCTTGACGTCTAGTTCCGATCCCCCTCCCAAGATCAGCCCGAGGAGCTCACTTTTTATGATGGGCATATGCGCTCGCTGCAAACGTCTGCGCTCCACCTCGCGCCCATGTTGCGCGTCACCAAGTTCAGGAACTGCCATCCCCCCTAATGATGCGCCCACTCCTATTCTACAACGACTACAGCACCTCAAGTTCATCGCCATCTGCCTCTCAAATGGTAACATGCAGCACCTGCTCCATGGATGTAACGCACTCGAGTAACTTCGTCTTCAGGCGATCAATGGGTTGAGTACCTTCCGCATCACCACCATGACTCTCCGGATAATTTATGTGTGTTGCTGGTGCGGCGGGAAGACATCATAAGATGTGTACCACTATATGGTCATAGAGGATACACCTTCACTTGAGAGATTACTTGTAGTTGATCAAGAAGGTCCAACAAGAATCGATGTCATTTCTGCGCCAAAATTGACAGTGGTGGGCTACTCGTCTGACAAATACTCTGAACTTGTTATTGGATCCAGACCTGTTCAGGTACAACAGCCGCCTTCTACCTCTCCTTCTACAAATTAACATTATTTCTAATTTTGAAGATGTTTGTTCATATGTCATTCAGAAAATGATTCTGACAAGCTTGATCCCGATACTACGCATAGTGAAGATCTTGGCACTAGAATCTATCGGCCCCAACCTGGAGCAAGTTGTCAGTTTCCTGGGATGCTTTTCGTGCCTCGAGAAGCTATATATCGAAGTGATATTCTTTTTTGTTAAATGTTAACCCTAAGGGAGTTCAATTTGTGACACCTTTTTCCAAGTTTACAATGACAATGTACTATGTTTTCTGAAGGATTCTTTTAGAGGATTTCAGTACATACATGCCCCCCCCATATTGGTTGCTTGATCCATATGGTTACAATCAATAAGCATTTCTCCTTTGGATTCATATATACTAGTATTCTTAGGGAATTTTTATCCACTCCAACCTCTTGTGAAGAAGGCTACATTTTTCTAGAATATAATCAAATGCCCATGGTAATAATGTCAGATCGAAGATGGCATGTTAGTGCATTTTACAAATCTTGCAAACCAAATAGGCTTGTAGCAGTGTTTAAAACTGCATGTAGGCACTAACATGTTTTATTCTTTTGAAGATAAGATTAGGCCCTGTGGTGGATAATGTGATACAATATAACAATCACGTCGAAGGCCTAGATCTACATCTCTCAGAAATTACTTTGAACTCCTAACGAGGGACCTTACCGGTGATTATATTCGCCTGGTTCTCTGTTTTCAGAGCAAGGGTGGTGAAGGTAATGAGGTTAGCACTACATGTATTTCACAAAAATTAATGTTTTGTTGATTAGCGCTGGGGCTTGCGACAGAATGGAATAGGCTCCGAAAATGCTGAATTTCATTTTGGAACTTCAGATGACAGAGTAATCGGAAGTCATCGTGTCAACCCCATACATGACTTCTCAGTGGCTTACCCATTTGCAAAAAATATGAGGTTTCGAAACAAGACTAAGAAGAGGTACTATTAGTTTGAACCTCTCTGATATCCATGTTCAACGGATCAGCGCTAGCGTTTGCATCTGATGAGCTGAATTTCATTTCTAATATCAGTTTGAACCTTGTAATCTTTGAATTTGAGCCATATAACTCTGGAATTTGAACCTTGTAATATTTTGAGCTTTTGTGGTAAAATTTTTGAAATGGCATCTTATGAGACTTGTATATTGGTATCACTATTTTGACCTTAATATGCAATGGTCTTAGATTTTATTAACCATTCCCAAATCTGTTGACCATGTCGATCTCACAGCACATGATGTGTATAGCTAACTCGACTGCAATCTTCGACATTATTACACACAGTGGTTTCTTCCACCATGTGCCCAGTAGAGCGCAAAATTAATTATCGCACTCGAGTGTCCATCATCACCCTTCTGTGTAACTTTGACCTTATCACCCACGGGTAATCTTATGACCAAAGTCATTCCACACACTTCGTTTTTACAAAGCTTTTTGCCAACAAACACCCACGATTTGTCCCTCTTCTAGCCGACGCGTGGACAAACTAGCCGGGCGGGAAGCTCACGCAGTAAACTGTCTGGTAGCACGGAAACAGGCTGACTGACAATACACTTGGCGCCTCTTCGAGCCTACGCGTGCGGTGCGGTGTTTTCAAGCATTCATTGGAGTCCTCCGGTATGAACATCGTGACAAGACGTGATGATTACAGGCCGGCCGACCCCCATTTATTAGAGTGGCCATTTAACCCTTGTGTCCCTTCAACCTTTCGATCATGCCCTACCATTGCAAGAAGCACACCCACAACGAGATAAACTTAGAGGGTATCCTGCGCGGCTACAATGGCGCTCCGAGTGGCTGCCGACGACGAGCACCAGTTCACCATGCGTGCCGTGGTGGACACCCATAGAAGGTTCATGGACCTCTCGGTGGTGTACACCAACGACCCGGTCTAGGTGGAGCACCCCATCCACATCATGGAGCTGTTGCTTGCCGAGGAGAAGTACAAGGTGGTTGGGTTCGACCTGGAGTACACCCGCACTCGTGCCGGGTCTCGTCCCGAGGTCGCCGTCGCCCCGATGTGCGTGCGCCACCACGTCCTCGTCTACCACTACTGTAGGGCCACAAGGCCTTGCGAGCATTTCACCAGGTTTGTCAATAGCTCCCACTACGTGTTCGCTAACATCACCAACGATGTAAAGGTGCTCGAGAATTCGGGAATTGCCTGCCAGAATCTTGTCGATATCTAGGGCCAATACAAGATCTGGGGCAGCAAGGAGCATGAGAAGGATTCATTGGTTCACCTTGCCGAGGTCATCATCGACCCCTACCACATAGACGTGAAGGGTTCGTGCAACAAGGACAAGCGTGCCTGGCACTTGGCCTAGATGGAGAAACTCAAGAAAGCTCACGTCGTGTATGCGGCCAAGGAGGCGTATTCGAGCTACGGCATGTACAGGCGGATTGTTGACATGAGGAAGTGCCTTCTTCACCAAAACAGCAAGGGATCCAGCCGGAAGCAAAGTAATGGAAAGCATCGTTGCAACAATAAGTAGATGATTAGAGCCTCGTTTCTCCTAGTTTAGTATGCGTGTAATTTCTTAGTTTGGTGTGTGGAAATGTTATGTGTGTAATCACTTATGTAATTGTAGGCTTAATTTGGTTATGCAATGCTGTCTTTTTTAGTATATATGTTGATGCTCTTTAAACAGAGCGTAGATGTTGTGCGGACAAAGAAAATCACATTGCACATAGACTAAACAATGGAACCCGCCGGTGATGTTTTCACCTATCACTCACAATTATATACTAGCAATCGTTTGCTCACAACACACATGGTTTGTTAGCAGCAATCGTGTGTTGTTATCGGTCTTCGCACATGTTTCCGATTACAATCATGTTTGCCGCATATCACACACATCTTGTCAAGTTGAACTATTTATGTTCTCTTGTCTCAGTGCAAACAGTTCATCCGAGTGAACCGCATGTCGTATATCACATACACCTTGATCTGGCTGACCGTTTCTTTTGTGTTTCCTAATCACAAAAAGTTCATCCGAGTCAACCGTATGCTGTATATCGCACACACCTTCATCTGGCTGTCCGTTTCTTCTGTTCCGCCTCATTGCAAACAGGTAATTGAACTGAACTGTATGACCTACATCGCACACACAACTAAAATCTGAAACGTGTTTGATGCATCCACCATCGCAAACATTTTGCACCTTTTTTGACAGTTTTTTTACACCACCGTTTGCGATTATTGCATCTCACACAGTTTCGTCGAAGGATCTCGGATCGTAGTGTCACGGTAGCAGCATCCTGAAGTAGTGTTACGATAGAGGAGTACATGAGACGGCGGCCCAGTGAACTGTTACTTATATTGTAGTACTTCTATAGTTTAGTTGTTTTGCACAATCCATCGATACAAACCCGATTAAACAGGCGAGGGCGGGATTCTTCCCGCGTGGTAGGCCGGATAGTTTGCCATAGTCGGTTTGACATAGAGATCGGGAGAAATATGTGAAATGCCTGAATGTGTAATGGGCCGTTGTATGTGTATGTGTTTGTGTAGTCTAACCTTTCATATCACTAGATGATACTAGCCATACATTTCAAAGGCTGTTTTTAATGTATGTAAACTGAATAATTAAGTAATAATATGATATCTAGTAAAACTAAAAACATATATGATTTATTGTGTTAGAGTCAAGTAGTGCTGTATTGCATAGTTGCTAGATATATCATGTGAGAATGTGTATAGATGCACTTTTGGAGGGCCTACAGAGATAAATTCGGCATAAACTGGATTCAAATGTTTGTATTTGTCTTCATTGCGTTTGTAACTCATTTTAAGAGTTTGTACAGTAGACGTGAATGCTTCTTTGCTCTTACAAAACTAGTACAACAATAATGTGGTGGCGTGCGCGAATTTATACACTGACACGTTGGCCTGCTTAGCTCCACCGAGAGAGTGAGAGAAGAGATAAATACACTAGTGATCAGGGTATTTCAAGCAAAAAGCATAATAGGGTCACTAGACTTTAGAATACGTTACAGTCACTATATAAGTTTTGCGGTTATTATACAGTCACTTGCTCACCGTTCATCATCGGATTGAACTATGTTGACCGGCCAAATAATATGCGTGGCACTAAGTGGACTGGTTAAATTAACCATGTTCCATGTTGGTCCCAGCTATCAGTTTACAGAGGAGAAAAGTAAGATAAATACAAATTTATGCAGGTGCGACAATACTCCAACCCGTGTGCGGGAACCACCTGGTAGTGTATGTGTCTGTCAGGGCCTGATGTGTGCGCATGCACGTGTAGGTTGAGCACTTGACCATGAGCGTGTGTGTTGGTCGTGTGTTGTGTGCATGCATGTGTGCGTATGTGTGTGTGTGTGTTTTGTGGTTGCGTGTGTACGTGTGAGTGTTGCATGCATGCAGTTCGTGTGCATGCGTGCGTGTGTGTATAATCACCACACTAGCTCATGTGCATTAAAATAGATGGATCAACATTCCAATATAAAGCCACCTTGTCGGTCGTGCCCGCGGTCATGACTTCGAATAGCCAACATCCAATAATTGTGTATCCTATATTTTCATTCTTATACACGCCGAGATGTAGGCCCTATGGTGGTGAGATAATTTGATGCAACACTAGATGTGCCACGTGGAGTGTTTAACTGGTCAACTAGTTGTGTCTTCAACAAATACAGAGCTGTACGATGAACCCGTGACTGTATAATAACCACCGGACGTAAATGGTGACCGTAATGAGTAGATTCCAAAGTCCAATGAACGTATCATGCTTTCTCTTCAAATACAGTGATCGTCGATGTATATATCGTTAGATAAATATGAAGCATGCGTGAATATGCTAGCGACGTACTTTTAGAGGGCCTAGAGATAGTTTGTGTTCGTACATAAAAGGGGCGTAGAGGGGGTGTGTGCGATGGAGAGACAAATGCTCTTCATTTCTCTTTATTATGACTAACTTTATATATCGTATAAAAATATAAAAAATCATAGTGTGGAATAAATATCATTGGGTGCACCATGCAATGCAAATTAACTTTCATAGACCATATAACTTTGTAATGTTGTATATATGTAGAATTTCTAAAATAAATTTTTGGCCACACTTTGTGTGGTTTTTATTCAAAAGGAATGTTGTGTGAGAAGTAAAAGTGAAGAGAACCTTTTTATATACATGGGGTACGTGATAAGATGTAACATGTGTGAATGTTTAGTTGACGTATTTAGCAAGGCCTAGAGAGGGTATGTGTACATATTCGAGAAAGGCATGGATATATAGAGGGGACAACTTGGGGGCACGAGGGAGAGATAACACGAGAAATGAGAGTGGTCTACAGAGAGAGATAGATAGATAGAGAGAGAGAGAGAGAGAGAGAGAGAGAGAGGAATAGGATGTCTCGGCGAGAGATGCCCTTGAGTGTGTCCATGGAAGGAGGGGGGCTAGAGGGCTGATGATAATAGTTTATGCGGTGTCTGTGTTGGTATGTGTGGGGGTGAGACTATAACGAGACCTAGTGGTAGAGGGTGTGTAACCGTGTAATGTTCGCTGCACTGAGGTGAGGCCCTTGGGTCAGTACCATTCTGTGCCACATTGGTCGGCCCGTGACGCGTTTCAGGGAGACCCATGGAGGACTAGTCATACAAGACAAAGATACCAGAGCCATGAAGGACTCTATGTCCAATGACAAAGTCGGCTAGGATTTGTAACCCTAGGTCCCCGAACTAAGGTAATCCCTTGTCCCTGATATTACCATTCATCCAACTTAACTTTAAGGGGCATCCTACAGAATGCTCTGTTGGAATCATATTCGTCAATTAGGAAGAGAGGTGGTGACAATCCGTGCGGCATTGACGTAAAGATAATGTGTGCGCAGGAGACACGTATGCAGGTCTATGTATAGGGAAAGGGTTGATGGTGATCGTGCATGTGTATGCGTGTGCGAGGAAGAGTGCTTATGACAAAGGTTAGTGAAAACAGTCGTAAATGGTTGCGAGAAAGGGTGAGGGTGATATCGAGAGCATGTGTGCGAGAAAGACACCTCGGGAGAGAGTGTGGGAGCATGTGTGAGAGACCCTCGATGGATATACACCGTGTGCGCGTATGTGTGAGAGAGAAAGTTAGCGCATGTGTGAGGATGGGCCTATGGAGAGTGAATCTACACATAAAAGATGGATGTACACATTGATTAAAAATATGAATTATATCCAAATATTAGGATGGGATCATGATATTTGCAATTCTCCTAAGGAACGATATTGGTCTTCAGACATCCATATTCTATTGAATTTGAGCATGCCTATGTTATTACTCGACATAATTGATCCATGGAGTCAGTATTCCGAAGTCCACACAATGCATCGCTTTAGCAATTCGAATATCAATGTAAGTGTAGTTCATGTTGTGTGTGTAGAGCACATTATACATACAACAGTTACACAATGAACTTATAAATAGCTAGCCAGAAACTAGCATACATTTAAATTCAACTTAAGGTAGTTTAAAAAATCAAATTCAACATCAAGTCCATTCAATTATTTGTATTCGAGATCATGGCATTTGTAAATCATACCTAATTTAAAGGGGCACCAATCTTGGCTCTGCTTCCCCTACCGAAATTTCAAAAAAGCGTGTCCCAAAGCAAGACATGGTTCCCCCTTAGCTCCCCATGCCCCCCGTCTGATTCCCCATTCATACTCCATGTGCACCAAAACTACCTCTCCACCAGCAGCTAAACCATAGAGTCCTCTGTCATCGACCCCATCCCACCCATCAAACGCCTCCCTCCTCCATCACGTCGGGGCCGATACCCTGACGTCATCATCCACGGCGACCGCAACCGCAATGCCCTCCATGGCTAGTAGTTGAAGCCGAGGCCGAGCTGCCTACAGGACGCCGACGTACGCCATACCCGAGCCAGTGCAACCATGTCGTCTTGCGCCTCACCGGTGCCGCTCCAAAGTCGCCACCGTCCACCGCACCGAAGTTGTTCCCGCTACGCCGTCCTTTGCCACCTCATATCTTCTTCCCCTCGTCGACAGACGGCCATCGCAACATAGTCAACAATTTTTCCATGGGTTCGTCCAAGTCTCCACCATCTTCCACAATATCAGCCCCCCAGTAAAACGAAGAACATCACCGGGAAATCAGGAGGACACATCACTGGCAAATGGAACTAGTACTCCTCTTCCCATATTCGTGCAAATCTTATGTGTCTTCTTCCACGGTACTCATCCCACAGAAGACAACAGTTGACAGCTTCTTACCACACCTTCTTCCTGATACTAGATGTTTCTAGTAACTCGCGATGCACAACGTATCTCCTCATGTAATATTTCACCTTAGCTAGAGGTCTGTCGTCCCCCTGGATTTCAATTCCTGGTCTATTGATTCCCAATTAAAAGAAGCACCACCCGTGGAATCCCTAATACACCTGTTACGCCAGGAAAGCAGTGCCTTGGTGTCTATCTTAGGGGTGTGTGTGGGGCCTAGGAGCGGCTGGCGCCCTATCTGGAGGTTTGTTGGGCTTAAAGGTATGGTCGGGGGGCGGTGCCAAGCACGGAGTTGGTGTGAGGTCGAGGGGGGTGGGCGGGGGAGGCAGGGGTCTGGGCTGGTGGTCGCTGATGGTTCGAGAAAGATTGTCAATAGTGACTAGCGGGAGGTAGAGGAAGGCCATCTGTCTGTTCCTTGGAGATCGTACAGTTCAGAAAAAAATTGACTGACCTATTTATTTTTAGTCGACTGTTATTTTGAAAGGAACAAATGTGGTGGTGTGCTAGAGGAGTACCTGCATTTCCCAGCCATCACTGACTCATATTACAAAATCCTAGAATCTATTTTTCCCATGCAATGTTGTAGAGCTATCATATATCTCCTATCATTTATTTTTCATCCACCTGCTATCTGCTACTTTTATAGGGCACTAGTTCTGAACACACTTAAACCATACTCTCACAGTTGTGGATATGACCCCAGGATATGACCCGCCATGTTGGGCTGGGTGACCAAGTTGGCGAGTCAAGAACCACAGTCTTCCATGGTCCATGACGAGGAAGCAGAAGACCTAACAGGTGATTCACCAAGTGGGCCGACTCAAGGCCTAGTACCGAAGACGATGGCTCATGGACAAGATGATACAAGCCACCCATTATTTCCTTAATTGCGCGAGTTAGAGATATGTCGAGTCAAGAGTCTAAGTACGGCCCACACTCTTCTAAACCCAGGGTCTTGACCTAAATATAAAAGCGAGCCCCTGAGGCAGATAGATTTAGTTACAATCAATCGTTAGCTAGGTCTAGCGAATCCCCTCCCTTGTAATTGGTACTCAAGCAATAAGAAGGGAAGCATGACGTAGGCTATTAAATCGATCGTGAGGGGCCGAACTTGGGTAAACTTGTGTCTCTCAACCCGCTCAACCCTGACAAGCTAGTCACCATTTCCAATGGTCTCATGTCTAAGTCCTCACACTAGGAGATATCTCATGCTAACACGATAGTTGGCGCCCACCATGGAGCCAACGCATGGTGGTTTTGAGTTCTTGAAGGGATATTTCCTAGGGCTCGAGGGATATGCTGTGGGCATGATGACCAAGAGTTGTCGTGGCAAACACTACATCGTCAACGCTGGCTAGGGTCCCGAGGCCGACGGAATCGAGTACGGGTACCGGGTTCCCTTCGGAAAAAATCCACGTTTTCATCGGCAAAATCGGCGAATCTCAACCTGTGCTAGACATCTGCACCGACCTCGTCGAGCCGGCTCAGCGTGGGCAACCCGCCCGGATCCATGCCAGCTGGAGGCACATCTTCATTGGTTTCACACATGGCATGGGACTTCTACAGAATTATGTGTATGGAGGAGAGACTCTCATCTACACAGAGGATGAGTCCTCAACCAGAGATATTGAATAAATCTACTGGCTTCATGATGGAGGGCTTGGGGGTTGTTCCGATAGAAATAGTGTTTCAGACCCCTACGAGCCAACGTGTCAAGCCGCCATCTTCATGGCTGGGATGGCGCCGGCTCACAACTCTACGACGATGGGAGCTGCATCGACATTTGACCCATCTGCGGCAACTCCTAATGCGTCCGGCTTTGCATGGCTGGTGAATCAAGTTCTGTCTAAGCAGATGGCTCCTTTGGCAACCCTTCTGCAGACTGAGGTCACCTCAGAAAATCAAGCAGAGTGCAATGTGGATATAGCAAAGCTTCGTGAGCATATCTCCAAGGTCCACGAGGAGGGTAATGCTTAGAGCGCCAGGTAGCAGCACTGCAGACTCAAATTAATGCAGAAAAGGAACTCTTCTTGGTGGAGGCTTGGCGTCTAAATGTATATTAGAATACTTCCAGTGCAGTTCATCGAAGGTGGCACCAGAGCCATTTACCTCTGGTGTATGAGCCCATGCGCATGTTTAACACACCGGGGTCTTGCATGAGTACTCCAGAGTAAAGATGGAAATGGGTAGGTATGGGTAGGGTAGAGCAATACCATACCCAAACATGTAGTAAATGGGTGCAAAATTCTACTCATACCTCTACCCATGGTTGTGAAATTTTACCCGTACCCATACCCGACGGGTACTCGTACCCATTTGGTACCCAACGGGTAGAACAAATAGTACACGACTTGTTCACATTTTTAAACTCATTGATAGCACATTTGACACAAAAATCTATTATCTTAGCTCAATAACAGGTACACGAGTCCCACATACAAGTCAATAGGACTAGACAAGTCACATGACAAGTTAATGATTAATTGATGACAACTTAACATTAGTTCCTAAGTGGATAGGGTATGGTTATACTCGTGGGTACAGGGCTATACCCGTACCCTACCCATGACTTAACAGGTAGGGTATGGATACTACCCATGGGTATAAAAGTGTGCCCATACTCTGCCCATGCGGGTACGGTACCCCTGGGTACCCGTACCCGTGGGTAAAATTTTCATCCTTTCTCCGAAGGCTACAGGAGCACCAGTTATACCCGAATTAGCGTCAAATGTGCTTGGGAGTGGAGCAGAGGCTCATCCTATTCAGCCAGAGCCGATTCAGAGAGAAGAATCGGCCCCAAACCATCAGCCCGTCCAGCCACAGTACTTTTTGACACCACTTGGCCACTTCTCCAACCCAGTGGATAACATGGTCGCAGCGGCAACCCCGCTTACGATGCTCCATATCGGTGGTGACCCACCAGCCGCAGTTGAAGCCTGAAGCGCCATTGGATTTTTACAGACAGTGATTGCTCAGCATGCTAATTACTCTTACGGACGGCACCACGTGCATTCAACCCCGTTTCCAAGCCGTAGTTACAACCGACATGTTGCGTCGCTAGCAGTTTCCAACAGCGAGCGGCGACGTAACCCGGCCCAAACTAAGCCGCCATGTAATAGGCGTACTGACGCTCAAGCCATTGTGGATGACGCAAGAGCCTGCCATGAAAAAGGGGTAGTATACCTGGGGGCTTATCAGCATTCCCCGGTGATTCCTTCAACGTCGGTGGGAGCCGGGTCAAATTCCAGGACCATTGGGGTGCCGTGTTTAGTACCGGCTTTATGTAATGATCACATGCCCAAGGATTTTAAAGCCCCTCAGAAGGTGCTCAATTACACGACGGATGTTGAGCCAACAGCTTGGACTGAGGGCCATGAGTTAGCCATGGACATGTTGGACGCCAAATATTTCGCTATGGTATTGGTGGGGCCAGCTCGGACATGGTTGAAGAACCTGCACCCCAACTCTATCAACACCTA
This sequence comes from Secale cereale, assembly GCA_902687465.1. NCBI lineage: Eukaryota > Viridiplantae > Streptophyta > Magnoliopsida > Poales > Poaceae > Secale > Secale cereale. Next base: position 245,815,652 of record LR738712.1, read on the forward strand.
GGAGGAGTTGAAGGAGAGATTTATCAATAATTTTCAAGGAACTTGTAAGCAACCAATGACAATTGTTGATTTGGAGCACGGTGTGCAGCGTGAGTATGAGTTGGCCCATCATTGGGCTCGCCAAGTAGCGACCATCATCCACTCTTCGCACAGTATCGGGGCGGCTCAAGCTGTGTTGCTCCTGGAGAAGAACTGTCACTTTGACCCTCTTGTCCAGAAGCTAGGGCGTCTTAAGCGCAAGTGCATATACATGGGAAAGCTAATGGATGTACTTACTGATTGTACAAAGGACCCTAGTTTTGACGATGATAAACCTAAGTAGGGCAAGCAAATGGTGGTGGCAAGGGCTAGCAGTAGCATGGCTCAGGGCACAATGGCAATAATAATAATCATGGTAATGGTGGTAAGCACAAACACCCCGATGGTGGGTCAGATTTTGTGGCTAACACCAATGTCCGCTTCAAGAATCAGCAAAGCAATGGTAATGGCAAGCCGCCTTTCAATAGGGGAAGCCTAATTTTTTTGAGGAAGCTCTCAATGGTCCTTGTCCAAAGCATAGTTATCCTAAAAAGCCATCTGCTCACGCCTGGAAGGATTGTTACAATATGAGAGAGTTCAGGAACAAGTCGTTTCAACAACATCACAACAACGGTAATGGGCCATCCGGTGGGTCACGCATTGGTGGCTTTTCAGCAGCCGGTTATGGTGGTGGCTGCTCAAGTTCTGGTTATCAGAACCAAGGTAACCATGGTGGTCATAATCAACAGTCTAGTCATGATAATCGGTAGCAAACACCCAGTCAGGATGTCAGAGTAATCCAAAGCATCTCAATAGTGACCAGTATCATCTCTTCACAACGAGTACCTGTAAGCGGGACCATAAAGTTCATAAGCGGGTAGTCAACATGACTGAGCCGGCAGTACCGCAATATTGAAATTGGTCTAATCAAGCAATCACCTGGAGCCAGGCAGATCTCCCACCCTGGTTGATAATATGGGTCGTCTCGCTTTGATCGTGGCCCCTCAAGTGGGTGGTTACAAGTTCACCAAGGTACTCATGGATGGTGGCAGTAGCAACAACATCTTGCATTATGACATGTTCTGGTGCATGAGTCTGATGGATAAGGATCTTAAGTCGTCTTCCAGTATCTTGCATGGAGTCATTCCTGGCAAACCAGTTTATTTTGTTGCGAAAGTTGCACTAGAAGTAGCTTTCGGTGATGATTCTAACTACACAATAGAAACACTGTGGTTTGAGTTGGTCAAAATTATAAGTCCATATCACGTGCTTTTTAGGCGTCCAGATTATGCCAAATTCATGGCTCGTCCTTGTTATGTATATATGTAACTTAAGATGCCAGGGCCCAAGGGAATAGTATGGTTCACGGTGATCGTCAGAAAGATCTGGAATGTGAAGAAGGAGATGATGCTTATGCAGAGAGGGCCTGTGCGGTAGAAGAGCTCAAGTTTTACAAAGACGATGTTGACACGGCTGATATGTCCCCTCTAAAGAAACCGACAGTGACAGTGCTCCTCTGCTCAAGTTAAGTTGGCCAAAGATACAAACCAAGTTGATTTTGTCCCTAGTGATTCTTATCAATAGTTCACCATTGGGACTTGGATGGATCGTAAATAGGAAAGCGTGCTCACCAAGTTCATACGTGAGAATCGGGACATCTTTGCATGGAAACCTTCCGACATGCCAGGTGTACCGAGAGAATTCGTAGTGCATCGCCTTAATGTGGATCCTAAGATGAAACATGTTCGACAATTTCTCCGTTGTTTTAATGAGGAGAGACACAAGGATATCGGATAAGAGGTGGCCCGGCTCTTGGCGGCAGGGTTCATAGTTGAAGTATTACACCCTCAGTGGCTGGCTAACCCGATGCTTGTACTTAAGAAGAACGATGCCTGGCGTATGTGTGTTGACTATACAGTTCTTAACAAGGCTTGTCCAGCTAATCCATTTTCTCTCCCCTGTATCGACTAGATCATTGATCCACATTGTGAGAGTATATGCCTCTTGGGTGCTTATTCTGGTTATCATCAGATCTAGATGGCAATTGAAGATCAGGAAAAGGCAACTTTTATCACGCCCTTTGGAGCTTTATGTTATGTTTCTACACCCTTTGGTCTGAAGAGTGCGCAAACGATTATCAGCATTGTGTTTAGAATTGCTTCCATGGACAGATTGCACACAATATTCATGCTTAAGTTGATGATATTGCGAATAATCTGAATGAAACTATGCTTGATGATCTGAATGAAACTTTTGACAATCTCCGGGTCTACAAGATGATGCTTAACCTGACCAAGTGTGTTTTCAGTGTACCTACAGGAAAATTGCTGGTTTTCTGGTATCAGATAGGGGCATCAAAGCTAACCTGGAGAAGATCGAAGCAATCACCAACTTGTATAAGCCGGCCTATATTAATGATGTCCAACGACTGGCGGGTCGTATCGCAGCCCTAAGACGGGTCATAAGCCATCTGGGTGAGAAAGCGATCCGCTTATACCAGATGATGAAAAAGACTGACAACTTTGTCTAGAGTGATTCTGCTAATGAAGCTTTTGAAGCACTTAAGAAATAGTTGGCTGAGCCGCCTATCTTAGCTTCTCCAATAGAGAAAGAGCCTATGCTCCTGTACGTGGTGGCTAATACCAAAGCTGTCAGCGTGGCAGTTCTTGTGGAACGCAAAGAGGCAGGGAAAGAATATATGAGTCAGCAGCCGGTTTATTACGTCAGTGAAGTTCTGACGGAGTCTAAACAGAGGTATCCACATTGGCAGAAATTGGTCTTTGGTGTGTTGATGGCTACTGCAAGTTTAAGTAATATTTCCTTGAGCACCCAATCACCATGGTCAGCTTTTCTCCTCTAGGGGATATGATCCAAAACAGAGAGGCTACATGCCGGGTTGCTAAGTGGGCAATTGAGCAAGGGCCACATCATGTGAAATATATGCCTAGGATAGCCATTAAGTCTCAAACATTGGTGGTTTACATTAATGACTGGACCAAGTTACAAACACCAGGGGAGAATCCAGACAATAAATATTGGACACTATACTTTGATGGATCCAAGCAATTGGAAGGCTCGGGGGGCTAGAGTAATTTTATCTTCCCCATGATGTGTTAAATTTTGTTGTGTCTTAAGGCTCATGTTTCCCTGTACTAAAAATGCAGATGAGTATGATGCTTTACTCCATGGGCTTCGTATGGCTAAGGAGATGAACTTGAGCCGAGTTAGATGCCTTGGCGACTCAAATATGGTGGCACATCAAGTTTCAGGGGCGTGGGATTCTAAAGACCCACTTCTGGAGGCTTATTGTCAGGCAGTCACCAATATTGGTGGACACTTCAAAGGTTATCAAGTGGACCATATACTCTGGTTCCTCCTAATGTGTTCCTTGATGTACTACATAACCCTTCTGTCAAGTTACCGTCCGAGGAATACCATGTTGTCCCTATGTGCTACTCTAAATTGTATAGTGCCTTATCCGGCTTATTTAACCTGGGGTGAGCTTCTAGGGGAGGAAATGTTTGCTCAGTGAAGTGTGACGAGCATGTTTCAATGTTGTGTTTCCCATGATGAATGTCGTGAGATCTTACAAGAAATTCATGCAGGGGATTGTGGTCATCATGCCGGGTAACGATATATGGTGGCTAAAACTTTTCGTCATGGTGTTTACTGGTTGACAGCTCACGTTGATGCAAAGGATATCGTTCGCAAGTGTTATGGTTGCTAGAAATTTGAAAGACACGCTCATGTGTCGGCTCAAGAGATGCGGATGATCCCAATAACTTGGAAGTCTGTAGTATGGTGGCTTGATATGGTTGGGCCTTATAAGAGGTCTAAAGATAAGAAAACACAACTTTTGAGTGTAGTTGATAAGTTTACCAAGTGGGTCGAAGCAGAACGAGTCAGCAATTGTGAAGCAACGACTACAATTTAGTTTGTAAAAACGCTGATCTTTCGCTTTGTTTATCCTCATAGTATCATCACTGATAATGGGGCAAATATGTCTAAAGGTGCTATGAAAGAGTTCTGTCAAAAGGAACACATCCGGCTTGATGTATCCTCAGTGTCTCATCTGCAGTCCTGTGGTCAGGCCGAGCGTGGTAATCAGGAGATATTAAAAGGGATCAAGCCCTGGCTCATGGTTCCTTTGGAACACACACCGGGTTGTTAGGTTGAAGAGTTGCCTTCGGTTCTCTAGAGCATAATGAAAATCCTCAATAGATCAACTAGCTACACATCGTTCTTCATGATTTATGGCGCGAAGAAAGTTCTTCCAAGTGACATCTGTCAAGACTCGCCCAGAGTGGTGGCTTACATTGAAACAGATAAATAGACAGTGCGTCGAGACGCCATCGATGCCTTGGAAGAGTAATGTGATCTCACGGCGGCTCGATATGCAATTTATTAGCAAGACCTACTCGCTATCCTAGCCGTAGGGTTCGAACCGGACTTTCCAGGAGGGCGACTCAGTGCTCTGTTTGACTCAAGATCAGACAGACATGCATAAGCTTTCACCACCTTGGGAAAGACCTCTTGTGGTTAGCAAGAACCTCAACAATGGTTCATAGTATCTCATCGACATACGTGAACACAAAAAGTCACGTACCTCTCAGGAGGAGACAAACAAGCCCTGGAATATTTCTCATCTTTGGCCTTACCGAACTTGAGCTACCGGCTCTCGCCATTGTACATACCCATATCTTGTAAATACCTTTTTATGATCAATTTAATAAAGCCGGCATCCCCGAAAAGCAGGGCCTCTATGGTTTCATCTCATATATTCTACATGAGTCTTTTATTAATTGATCATAAGGTTACTTGGGGGCTTCCAACTCAGTGAGTTTAGCAATCTCACCCTCTTGACTAGTAAAATAGCGCCACGATATTGCTTAAACCTGCCCGTCTTCTTGATGCTAGTTCGATAAGGTGACCCGCCGTACTCTTGACAATCAATATATATGACACAGAACTCGTCAAGATTAAAACGGCGGATTCAGTCACGTGAGAGCTGGATTATAGAAAGCACGGATAAACCACGACTGTCAGGCCAAGCTTCATTGAAGTAAGATGCGAGCCTCGAAAGCCGGTCTTTTTGTCGAGCTTTGAAAGCCGACTTAGAAATAATTTTTTATATATACTTGTGCTCTTTAATTATTGTCGGGGAAACTGATCGCCCACGAACACCTATGGGACCGGAGCCCCTTTTTGGTACGGCAAGGGAGCGGAGGGTGCACGAAGAGCGGATCGAGACGAACACGCGAGCAGTTAACCCAGGTTCAGGCCGCACGGATGCGTAAAACCATACTCATGCCTTGGTTCGTATTGCGTTCTTGGCTAAGGAGCGAGAAGAGCTACAGTACCTATCGCTAGCAACACCGAGCGTGAGAGTGATCGAAGATCGGAACCCCCTCTACGTTGCGCATGGGCCTCCTTTTATAGGTCAAAGGGGTCACCGACAGGTGGCAACGCAGTCGAGGGTAGAAATGTAAAAGTGGTGGTAGTTGGAACAGTGTATGCATAGTGCTCTATACCTAACCATGAAGGCAGGGGACAAGGTCATTAAATGCCCATCGCCGTCGCCCCAAATAGTGCAAAAAGCGTCCGTCAGGGCGTCTCCGTCTGCCACGATGGTGGCCTTGTCATTGCAGCTCGCCACCGTGTACCCCAGGCTGCACAGCCTTCCGCCACGTGCGCCTGGAAGGGTCCCAGGGCGACGCGTGGGCGGATGAGCTGGAGCGCGGGCACTTAGTGGGAGTTCGCCGCGGCAAGCGCCTTGCCGCGGCTGTTACCTTGTCGCGCCCGGAAGCTTGTCGCTCTCCGGGCCTTGCTGGGACGCGGGGGTGCGTCGCGGCAAGACTCTTGAAATGCCGTGTTTGGCCTTCCCAGCAAGCTCCCCTTGCCAGGGTCTTGTGCTAAAGAAGTGGTCTTGAGCCTTGAGTGGCCTTCCCGGCAAGCTCCTCTTGCCGGGGCCTTGTTTCTTTATCTTGAATACTTTGTTCTTGAATGGCTCCAAAGGAACCATAGTGGGCCTTGGCGGATGCGCGGCAAGCCCTGCCACGGGACGCTGCTACTGCCCGTGCACTAGTTCGGAATACTAAGGTACCCCTACTTTAGTACACCGACAGGAGCCCCCGGGCCTCGGCCACACATGGTGCCGAGCGCTGTTGGGCCAGGCCCAAAACAGTGCACGGGCACACGCGGCCCACGGCGCGCCGTATCCCACTACGTATCCACCGCGCCCCTCCCTAACGGCACGCGTCGATTGCGGCGTCGTGGGAGAGATCGTGGCCTGTTTCTTTAATAGGGAAATGTGGAACGCCCCCCTCTCCCCCCTTAAAAGTAGGGGGAAACAGGGGCAGTTCCCTCCATTCGTCCGCTGCTTCTTCATCCTCCAGAAACCCCCGCTGCTCCCCTCCTCGCCAAAGGTTGAAAGAGAGCAGCGCTCCGCCCTTCCTCCGCCGCCGCCAGCATCCCCAGCGCCGTCGACTTCCCTCGCCGTCCCCGCCATGGCCCCGAAGGGCGACAAGGCGAAGGCCGCGAAGACCGCCAAGGCGCTGAAGCTAGCAGCAATGCGGAAGAAGATGGCGGTCTTCCCGCAGAGGCTCAGCGCGGAGGAGCTGAAGGACTCCTTCTACCTCTTCTGGTCGAGGGAGACAAAGGCGCATCCGCGCACCAAGGTACTCCCCGCCGTGGCCTGCGATATGTTTCCAGGAGGCTACGCCTTTTTTGCTCTGTTCTTCTACTGCGGGCTCTGCCCGCCCTACTCGGAGTTCTTCTGCGATATCATGAATACCTACGGGTTTCATCTCCTTGATTTCACCCCAAACGCTGTCTTGACCATGGCTGTTTTCGCACATCTGTGCGAAAACTTCGTCGGAGTTTACCCCAATGTAGCTCTTTTCCGCCATTACTTCACGCCCCGAGTCGAGTCCAGATCTCCTCTGTCCGGCGGAATTTCTTGGATCTTCAGGCTCCATAAGAAAGAGGCTTACTTGACTAGGGAGCTCCGCGGCAAGTGGGAAGAATGGAGGGCGAACTGGTGCTGGATCATGGAGGACGACCCACAGCAGTTCACTTCCCGGCGCCAAGTTGCAGTAGTGCGCGGCAATGACTGGAGTGACCTGGCCCCTGAGGATGACAAGATGAAGATAGCCACCACTAGGATTCTTCGCCTCCGGCAAGCCAAGCTTACTGTAGGTGCCGTCGGGGCAGACTTTCTTCGCCGCCGCATCGCTCCCTTGCAGGAGAGGAAAAGGGCTGCTTGGGAGTTTGATAACGCGGCAGACATCATGAGGCTGCGCCCGGGCCTCAACTATAATTTCACTGTCTTGGAGCTCAACCCAATGCTCCAAGCGCTATTCAAGTATGACCCCACCCATCCAGAGTGGTTTGCGCTGCCGCAGGGCGTACTTCCGCTGTGCAACAACGCGTCGCTCAGCGCCATCCGCGCGGTGATGCCGTGGTGTGACTCCCACGGGATCGACCCCACTTGGCGGGAACGTTCTGACGAAGCCGTGCAGACGTTCTTTGACAACCTGGTGGAGCTGTCAATCAAGCCCGATGAGAAGAGGGGCCTCACCCGTGACACCACCGATGAGGAGATGGCGTATATTGCCACCAGGTTGGAGGAGGCAGCCGCAACCCGGGCCGCGGGTGAGTTTGGATATACTGTGGAGGAGGCGGACGCAACGGAGGCGGTAAGTCTGGCCGAGGAGGAAGAGTTCCTGAAAGTGGGAAAGCTTGTCGGGCAACCTGCCGGGACAAGCGAGGCCGCCGAGCAAGGCACGGAGTCGAGCGGGCCCGCCGAGCAGGGCGTCGGATCAAGCGATCCCGCCAAAGACTCAGGCGGTTCATTGAACCTCGACTCCTCTTCTTTGTCCTCGGGTAGCTCAGCACCACCACCAAGTCCTCCAATTGCGCCGAAAAGGCGGATCCGCAAGGCCGCAGACGTGACGGGGCGGCAGACGAGCCAGCAGCCGCAGCGCCGCCCGACACGCGCCACCACGACGAGCAAGGCTGCCAAGGGAGTGCCCCGTGCCTCAGTGGCAACAGGAGGGGGATCTTCCCGGGCTGGCACCCCCGTGCCCGCCGCCCCTCGAGCTTCGGCGGCAACCGGAGCGGGGTCTTCTCAGACCATCGTCCCGGCCCCCGCCAAGCGGCCAAGGGAGCAGACTCCTTCAGCTCCTTGTGCCGGGACGCGCGAGCCGGATTTCGCCTTCTCGGCGCTCAGCTCCGACGACGAGGAGGAAGAAGAGTAAGTCTTCGTGATTCTTGTTTCTCGTTGGTCTTTTGTTGATCCTTTGTCTTGTATCTTCTTTGCCTGATTCTGATCTTGTTTTTCTTCCAGGACCCTAGCCCAGAGAGCGGCGAAGAGGGCCAAAGTCCCAGTAATCGTCATTGAGGACGAGCCCGCCGCCGCAGCAGGGGGTGCACCTGCGCCGAGCTCGCCGGACCAGGCAGCTGCTCCCCAGAGCAGCCCCCAGCGCAGCCCCCAGCGCAGCCCTCAACGTAAGTCTTCTGTCCACTCTCCGCTCGTCGAGCGCGCGCGGGGGCTTCTTATCCTTGTTAACGTTTTGTTTGTTTGTTGACTTGTGCAGAAGCAGAGCAGCAGCCTCAGGGGCGCCAAGAGATTGCTCCCGACGAGCCGCATGTCTCGACCTCTCCTCCAAGGAGGAGCTCCCCGGCGAGGGAGAATACTCCGCCAAGGGCGAGTACCCCGCCAAGGGCGAGTACCCCGCCAAGGGGGAGTACTCCGCCAAGGGAAGGCACTCCGCCAAGTGAAGGCGCCAGCGGTCCTCCGCCGGAGGGAACTACCACCACGCCGCCGAGGGAGAACTCCCCGGCAAGGAACCCCACCGAAGAGGAGGCCCGCTCAGGTAAACTCTTGAACTTTTCTTTTTCTGAATTTCTCTTTTTGGATATTTGCTTGACCATTATCTTCTTCTTTCTTCTTCTTTTCTTGTCTTCAGATCCGTCCGTAGCCGAGCCCATGGAGACGGAAGTCGCCATCGAGGAGGACGTGCGCGGCGACACCGGCGACGCCGCAGCCACTGAAGGGGCGGTCGGTGCCGATGAGCCCGCCGTCGAAGAGGCAGCCAAGGCAGCCGGCGCGGCAGCTGAGGAGGGGACCGGCAGTCGCACTGATGGCCCTGAGGCCGCAGGAGCGTCAGACGCTGCGCCGACTGCTGACCCCGCTGCTGCCGTGGCCGAAATAGGCGCCTACCTGGAGGCCAGCAACGGAGTCTTCATCCAGCTCCCGTGGGCGTCCACGTCAAGGGCGCCCGCGGAGGGAGAGGTTTTCGACGGGGAGGTCCTCGCCTCCGCCGGGCTGAAGTTCGTCGATGCGCCCGGCAGCAGTAGCGAGCCCAAGGAGGAGCGGCTTCTGCGGAGGCTTCTGGCCCTGTACCGCGCTAGGCAGGCCAAGTTGGAGTCCCGAGAGGCTCTGGCCACCAAGGCGGGTACTGACTTGGAGAAGCGCGCTGAAGAGCTCCGGGCCGCCAACCAAGCAGCCCTTCGATCCTTGGCGGAGGAGCGGGAGGAGCTCGCCGAGGCGCATCAGGCGTTTATTCTTGAGAAGGCCGAAGCAGAGGAGCAGCAACGGCTTGCTGCCGAGGAGTTGTCCCGGCGGGAAGGCGAACTGACGCAGCGGAAGGTCGACCTCGATAGCCACGAGGATGAGCTTGCCGCGCGCGAACAGTCTCTTGGTGGGGCTCTGCAGGAAGCGAAGGACACCGCTGTAGCTGCTGAGACCGCCAAGAGAGACTTGGAGGCGAGGGTGGCGCAACTGGAGGTCCACTTGAAGACGAGCAAAGAGAAGGTTGCCGCGCTTGTGTCGGAGAGGGAGAGGGACGCCCACAACCACTCCGAGCTGCAGGTCCGCCTCTCCGACAAGGGCAAGGAGCTTGCCGTTGCCAAGGACTCCATCGCCGATCTGGAGTTGAAGCTTTCCACCCTCACCGCATCACTTGATGGCGCCAGAGAGCGGGAGACGAGACTGAAGGAGGATCTCAGGGGCGAGAGGGCACTGTTGGAGAGTGCCGCTATCTCCCAAAACAACTTCAGGCAAACCGTCGAGCTCTGGACGGAGGGTCTTGTCCTTGCCTCCACCAACATTGACAAGGAGCTGGAACTGCTGGGGGCGGAGTATCTCGGGTACTCCGCCGACGAGAATCTCCACCCCAGCGCCAAGCTTACCTTGTTCCTCCAGGGCGTGGGGACGGCCCTCCAGCAGCTCCGGGAAAAGATTCCCACGCAGCTGGCGAACGAGGCGCGCAGGCTTTGCACGGGCGTCTTGGAGATAGTGTTGATGAAGATAGTCTTCCGCAACCCAGGACTCAACCTTAATAACGTCCTCAGGACCTTGCCGCCCGACGCCGACCAGGAGACGCTCAAGGCCCTTGTCGCACCTATCGTGGCCAAGGTGGGCAAGATCAAGAGAGTCGAGGGCGACCGGGCAGACTAGGCTGTTTTTCTTTCTGCTTCCTTTGTCGCTGCCAACCATGTTATGAACAATAGTCTATTAGAACAGCGACAAGTCATTTTGTAATATAGCTTTATTTTGGGTAGTTAATGCAGTGTTATTTCCTTTACTCGACGTCTTCGCTTTGTATGCTTTTACCCTACGCTTTTAGGGAACTTGCCGGCGAAGGGACCCTTGCCGCGAGCGCTGAGTGCGGAACTTCAGCAGCCTGCTGGCAGTGCTGTTGCCGACAAGAAACCTTGTCGCAGCTAGTCGCAGCACGCTTAGGTTGTTGAGCGAACTCGAAAACGAAGTAAGGGCGCGACACTTGTCGCAGCACGCTTAAGCCGTTGAGCTTGCTCGAAACAAAGTAAGGGCGCGGCTAGCCACGAGTTGGTTCCTCCGCGCACAGGTTTTCCATACAAAGTGCGGTCGTTCAAGGAAGATAACTTTAAAATTTAAAAAATTGATTGCTCAAACTTTGGCGACTTAGCTTTTGTGTCGTTTGCTTCTCGGCAAGGCAAGGCTTTCTTGAACGGCACTTGGTCCACACCACTGTCTCCTTCCCCCCCAGCAAACTTGTGCGCGAGGAAAACTTCTTCTGCTTGAGAGAAAAGAAGATGGAGGAAACATATATATGGAGCCTTGCGGCCCGTTATTGCTTACCGGGGATGCGTGCTGCACAAAGTGTCAGATAGTACATGCAAGAAAAATGAGAAGGCATGAAATGACAAGTTGTGCGAGGCATATAAGTTTTACTGATGCACGGGGTCTGCGCCCGGCTTTGTACATAGGTTTACATGCAACAGCGGCAAGACTTGTACAAAAGGTGGTTGCCGGAGCGGATCACGGCAACCGCGCCTCATGGGTAAAACTTGCGAAGGTGCTCAATGTTCCAGGAGTTGCTCACCGGTAAGCCCTCTTCGGTCTCAAGGCGGACAGCGCCGGGCCTTGTGACTTGTCTCACACGATAAGGGCCTTCCCACTTCGGCGTCAACTTGTTGGAATTCTTGGCGGACTGAACGCGCCGAAGAACAAGGTCGCCTTCCTCGAGACTTCTGGCTTTAACTTTGCGGCTATGGTAGCGGCGCAAAGCTTGCTGATATCGAGCAGCTCGTACAGCAGCCTGAAGACGGTCCTCCTCAAGGAGCAATGCGTCATCTTGCCGTAGCTGCTCTTGCTCGAGCTCATCGTAAGTGAGCACTCGAGGCGACCCGTATACGAGTTCCGTGGGGAGAACTGCCTCTGCTCCATAGACAAGGGCAAAGGGTGTCTGTCCAGTGGCTCGATTTGGTGTCGTCCTGATTGACCAAAGAGCCGCCGGCAACTCTTCAATCTAGTTTCTTCCGCATTTGTGCAGCCTGTCAAAAGTTCTTGTCTTGAGTCCGCGCAGCACTTCAGCGTTCGCTGTCTCCACTTGACCGTTGCTCCTCGGGTGAGCAACAAAAGCGAAGCAGACCTTGGCGCCAAGGTCTTGGACGTATTGCATGAAGGTGCGGCTTGTGAATTGTGTGCCATTGTCGGTGATGATCCTGTTAGGGATTCCGAAATGGCAAACAATCGACCTGAAGAACTTGACTGCTGACTGTGCGGTCACCTTTCTCACGGGTTCCACTTCCGGCCACTTTGTGAACTTGTCGATGGCGACGTACAAGTACTCAAAGCCCCCGGCTGCACGTGGAAAGGGGCCGAGAATGTCGAGCCCCCAGACCGAAAATGGCCAGGACAAAGGGATCGTCTGGAGAGCTTGAGCTGGCTGATGTATCTGCTTGGCATGGAACTGGCACGCTTCACACTTGGTTACTTGTGCAGTTGCATCCTGGAGGGCTTCTGGCCAAAAGAAACCTTGCCGGAATGCTTTTCCGGCAAGTGCTCTGGCGCCAATGTGGTGGCCACATATGCCTCCGTGTATCTCTGCCAACAGCTTTTGTCCATCTTCCCGAGGAATGCACTTCAATTTGACACCGTTGAGTCTTCTTCTGTACAATTCGTTGCTGACAAACTGGTACATACTTGACTGCCGGGTTATTCTGTCTGCTTCTTCTGGCTCTTCGGGAAGTTCTCCTGTTTGAAGGAAATGGACAATCTGTTGTGCCCATGTTGGAGCCTGAGGCTCAACAACAAGGACTAAAGGCATCAGTGCTGCTGCGGGAACGTCAGCTTCTACGGCAAGAACCCGTGGCTCGGCCGGAGCTTGACGTTCTTGCCGGGGCAAAACTTGTCGGGAACGCCTGCTTCAACTGTACAAACCCTAGGGTCTGCAGGAGCAGACTGTTCCTCAGCAGCTTTATCGTTGATCTTGGGGACCTTGTTGGCGGCGGTTTCAGGAAGCTCTGCCGGCAAGTAGTCACCGGAAATCAACTTTCTCTTCTTACTCTGCCCAGTTGACGGTGTTACGGAAGGTTGAGTTAGCTTGAGCACAAAGATCCCCGGTTCCACAGGTAGCTTTAGTGCAGCACACTTTGATAGGCCGTCTGCGATGTCGTTTTGAGCTCTTGGAACGTGCTCCATCTGCAAGTCTTCAAAGTGTTCTTCAAGCTTTCTCACTTCGTCGACGTATGCTTCCATCAATGGACTCTGGTAGCTCTTGTTCACTTGTCGGACGACCAACTGCGATTCACCCCGTACTATAAGCTTCTTAATCCCAAGTTTAGCTGCGATTCTAAGGCCGGCAAGCAAACCTTCATACTCTGCAGTATTGTTCGTTGCTTGCTCCTTGGCAAAGTGCATTTGGACGACGTACTTGAGGTGCTCTCCGGTGGGTGCGATAAACTGCACGCCAGCACCGGCGCCCTGCAGCGAGAAGGCTCCATCAAAGTACATTATCCATTCCTTGCTTGCTTCTTTGACGGGGATGCTTGTCTCTGGTTTCTCTTCATCTGGCGTTGGCGTCCATTCTGCTATGAATTCTGCCAATGCTCTGCTCTGGATAGTTGAAGTACTTTCAAACTTGAGGCCAAAGCTTGACAGCTCCAGTGCCCACTCGACAATCCTGCCTGTCGCTTCTGGATTTTGCAGTATCCTCTTCAGCGGAAAGCGAGTGACCACTGTTATCTCATGTGCTTGGAAGTAATGGCACAGCTTTCTCGAGGCCATGAGGAGGCCGAAAAGCAGCTTCTGCACCCCAGAGTATCTTGACCTAGCCCCCTGCAAGAGGGAACTGACAAAATAAACTGGGCGCTGAACCATCTTCTTCCGCACCTCTTCCTGCATCTGTGCACACCCATCCTTGTCTGGACCAGAGCTTGACGGGGAAGCCCCCTGCTTGTCGCTGGATGTGTTTGCCGGGGCTGTGGGCTCCTCATTTGCCTCCCTCTCCGCTACCAACGCAGCACTAACCACTTGATTGGTTGCTGCTAAGTACAACAGCAACTTCTCTTGTGGCTTAGGTGCGACAAGTATTGGAGTGGAGGACAGGTACCTTTTCAAGTCTTGTAGCGCTGCCTCCGCTTCCGGAGTCCATTTCATTGGACCTGCCTTTTTCAAGATTTTGAAAAATGGCAGGGCGCATTCTGTGGACTTAGAAATGAACCTGCTGAGAGCAGCCACACAGCCGGCAAGCCTTCGTACATCCTTGACGCGCTTCGGAGCTTCGATCTGCTCGATGGCTTTGATCTTGTCGGGATTGGCTTCAATCCCCCTCTGGGACACGAAGAACCCGAGAAACTTGCTGGAGGGGACTCCGAACACGCACTTTTCGGGGTTAAGCTTGAGTTGTATCTTGCGCAGATTCGCAAAGGTTTCATCTAGATCTTGAATCATTGTAGCCCTATCCTTGCTCTTGACCACAATATCATCCATGTAAGCTTCTACATTCCTGTGTATCTGTGGCTCAAAAGAAGTGTGAACTACCCTCGCAAACGTTGAACCGGCATTCTTCAATCCAAACGGCATGCGTATGAAGCAATAAGTGCCACATGGAGTAATGAATGCGGTCTTCTCTTCATCTTTTTCAGCCATAAATATCTGGTGGTATCCTAAATAGGCATCAAGAAATGAAAGCAACTCACATCCAGCCGTGGAGTCAACAATCAGGTCAATGCGCGGCAAGGGAAATGGATCTTTGGGACAAGCTTTATTCACATCGGTGAAGTCTATACAAAGCCTCCACTTCCCATTTGCTTTGCACACGACAACAGGGTTGGCCAGCCACGTGGGATGAAGTACACCTCTGACAAGGCCTGCCGCTTGCAGCTTCTTGATTTCTTCTGCAATAAACTCTTGGCGCTCCACCGCTTGCTTTCTAACCTTCTGCTTGACGGGCCGCGCGTGAGGACAAACGGCAAGCTTGTGCTCAATCACTTTCCTGGGAACACCGGGGATGTCAGACGGTTGCCATGCAAACACGTCGACATTCGCCCGCAGGAAAGCAACGAGCACGCTTTCCTATTTAGGATCGAGTGTGGCACTGATGGTGAAAGTACCACCAGTGCCGTCCTCCTTGGCGGACACCTTCTTGGTCGTGGGTGGAGCTGCCATCGCCTTCTTGCACTTGCCGGTGGAGCTCGATGGTGCGTCCTCGACGGCAGCGCAGCACTCCGAGGAGGTGCATTTGCCGGAGTGGGCCCCAGATCTCTTGCCGGACTTGTTCTTGTTCTTCCGCCTGGGAGCTTCAGCGGCAAGTGTCTTGCTATCTGTTGCGGCTGCTGCGTCCCGGTAGATCTTGTCGGCACAGATAAGCGCGTCCTTCTTGTCGCCGGGGACAGAGATGACGCTTATCGGGCCTGGCATCTTGAGCATGTTGTAGGCTTAATGAGAGGCTGCCATGAACTTGGCGAGCGCTGGACGGCCAAGTATCCCATTGTAAGGCAATGGGATATCGGCAACGTCAAAGGTGATCCTCTCAGTTCTGAAGTTCAGCTCTCCACCAAAAGTCACTGGCAGTGTGATTTTCCCCTTCGGCTTGCTCCTTCCCGGGTTGATCCCTTGGAATGTGTCGATTTCCTCGAGCTCGCTGTCGGGGATCTGGAGTTTTCGGACTACAGCAGAGGAGATCAGGTTCAGGCCGGCCCCGCCGTCAACCAACATCTTGGTGACCTTGAGGTTGCGGATAGTTGGTGAAACCAACATCGGCAAGCACCTGACCGCAGTTGTGCGATCAGGGTGGTCCTCAACGTCAAAGACGATGGGCGTGCTGGACCACTTCAGGAGTTTGCGCGACTCGATGGGTGGTTCTGCCGCATTGACTTCCCGCACCCATTGTTTGAGCTGGCGGTGGGAAGTATGCAGAGAAGCTCCGCCGTCTATGCACAAAACCTATGTTGCCTTCTGGAACTCCTGTTCGCTGTTATCTTCGTCCTCCATGTCTCCGTCGTCGTCTTCGTCTTCGTCCTTGTCGCGGCCGCGGGGAGGTCTATCTCCTTGCCGCTGCTTGGCCTTGCCGCGGCGTCCTCCCCGGCCATTGAATGGCCGCTTCTTGCCGGGCTCTCCTCCACCTCCCTGGGCCTTCTCCTTGTCGCGTCGCTCGTACTCAGCTTTTTGCTGCTCGACGAGGTACTCGACCCTTTTGCAGTTCTGGAGGTCGTGGCCCTTTGTGCGGTGGATCTTGCAGTACTGCTTGTCGGAGCCGTCCTGCTTGTCGGCGGCCGCCACAGCCTCCTTGCTGGAGCTGCCAGCCTGGGCTTTCTTGGCGCCGGCCTCCTTGCCGGACTGCTCAACGACCAGTACTTCCTTGCTCTTCTTTTTCCTGTTGTTCCGCCGCCGGTTCTTCCATGCCGGGGCGGCATCCTCACTATATGTTCCCCCTGCTCCAGTATCCTCTCCGGGGAGTCTCCTCCCTTCCTCAGCGCGTGCGCACTTGTCGGCCAGGGCATAAAGCTCACTGACGTCTCGGATCTTGCACATCGCCATTTCCTCCCTCATTCTGCGGTTACGCACATTCTGGTGGAACGCGCTAATAACCGCGGCAGGGTGGACATCTGGGATGTTGTGCTGGACGCGGCTGAATCTTTGTATGTACTTTCGCAGGGACTCTCCTTCCTTCTGGGCTAGTATATGAAGATCACCCTCCTGCCCATGGGGCTTGTGGCCGCCTGTGAAGGCGCCGACAAACTGATGGCACAGGTCGGCCCAAGAAGAAATGGAATTCTCCGGCAAGTGCATGAGCCAAGATCTGACGTTCGGCTTGAGCACAAGCGGGAAGTAGTTTGCGAGTATCTTCTTGTCTCGTCCCCCGGCAGCCTGCACCGCGATGGAGTAGATGCTGAGGAACTCTGACGGATGAGTCTTGCCGTCGTACTTCTCGGGTACATCGGCCTTGAAGTTCTTCATGCTGGGCCACTAGACTTGCCGCAACTCACGGGTGAACGCAGGACAACCCGCCGCGTACGGCAAGTCGCCTGGTTCTCCGGGTGCGCGCATGTCGATAGAGGGCCCAGCGCGCTGGTCGGATTGTCGCCGCGCTTCTCTTCGATGCTCGATGCGAGTCCGAGGTCTTCTTGTCGTCTGTCGTCAAGGACTTGGCGTTGATCGCGGCGAGCTCATGGATCCGACGACGCCGTGGAGTCGTCGTCGATGTTGATTCGGCGAGTCGGCGATTTCTGCCTTCGGGGCGGGGAGTGCACGGTAGTTGCACCCCCGGCGGTCTTGTCGCCATCAGCCCGTGCCTGGCTAACTTGCCACGGCCGCGACGTCGTCGGCTGCCGTGGAGTGTCCTCCAGTCGTCGGCCTTGTCCGCCGCTGGAATGGAAGTCGAGGAGTAACTGGGCTCGAGCTAGAGCTTCTGCTGGAGTGGCGAGGAGCGGTGGCGAGCGGTGCGAGGAGCGAGATATGCTCGGACTTCTAACAGCGTTAGAAGGAACAACGTCTCGTCCCGGCGACCGCGCCTTGCTCGTGCCAGCATGTTGGCCCTGAGCGTCCCGCGAACCGCCAGCTTGTCCTTGGCCCAGCAAACGTATGGTACCTTGTGTACCACGTCGCTGCCGGTCCGGCGCCTCCCGAGACGGGCGCGGAGCATGCACGGACGCCGAGGTCTTGGAGTGCGCTCGGTCGTCCGTCTTATCCTTAGTCTTGGCGGCGCCGTGAGTTTCCTCGCCGGCGTCTACCCCACCAGCCATTGGCTCCGGCGGTGGTGGGATTGACGCGGACGGGACTGCTGCCTCCGAAGCCTTCTTCTTCGGCGGCATGTTAACGAAGTCGATGAAGTTGATGAGGTTGGTGGAGATTTCGCCCGCGTGAACACCGGATCGGGTTCACACATCCACGACGCCCCCCTACCTGGCGCGCCAAAGATGTCGGGGAAACTGATCGCCCACGAACACCTATGGGACCGGAGCCCCTTTTCGGTACGGCAAGGGAGTGGAGGGTGCACGAAGAGCGGATCGAGACGAACACGCGAGCAGTTTACCCAGGTTCGGGCCGCACGGATGCGTAAAACCCTACTCCTGCCTTGGTTTGTATTGCGTTCTTGGCTCGGGAGCGAGAGGAGCTACAGTACTTATCGCTAGCAACACCGAGCGTGAGAGTGATCAAAGATCAGAACCCCCTCTACGTTGCGCATGGGCCTCCTTTTATAGGTCAAAGGGTTCACCGACAGGTGGCAACGCAGTCGAGGGTAGAAATGTAAAAGTGGTGGTAGTTGGAACAGTGTATGCATAGTGCTCTATACCTAACCCTGACGGCAGGGGACAAGGGCATTAAATGCCCGTCGCCGTCGCCCCAAACAGTGCAAAAAGCGTCCGTCAGGGCGTCTCCGTCCGCCACGATGGTGGCCTTGTCATCGCAGCTCGCCACCGTGTACCCTAGGCTGCACAGCCTTCCGCCACGTGCGCCTGGAAGGGTCCGAGGGCGACGCGTGGGTGGATGAGCTGGAGCGCGGGCACTTAGTGGGAGTTCGCCGCGGCAAGCACCTTGCCGCGGCTGTTATCTTGTCGCGCCCGGAAGGTTGTCGCTCTCTCGGCCTTGCCGGGACGCGGGGGTGCGTCACGGCAAGACTCTTGAAATGCCGTGTTTGGCCTTCCCAGCAAGCTCCCCTTGCCAGGGTCTTGTGCTAAGGAAGTGGTCTTGAGCCTTGAGTGGCCTTCCCGGAAAGCTCCTCTTGCCGGGGCCTTGTTTCTTTATCTTGAATACTTTGTTCTTGAATGGCTCCAAAGGAACCATAGTGGGCCTTGGCGGACGCGCGGCAAGCCCTGCCACGGGACGCTGCTACTGCCCGTGCACAAGTTCGGGATACTAAGGTACCCCTACTTTAGTACACCGACAATTATGTGTTTGCAAGATTTTTTTTGCTCTTGATCATATTTTTTGCAAAGACTTTTAAGTCGTCGGATCAGAAGAACTCCAGGTTAGCAATTATCAATGTTGAAGCATATTTTAGCCATGATCCAACGGGTTATAAACCCACCATTTCTTGACAACAATAAAATACCAAGACAATAAGTCACGAATTGGTAAAATGATGCATTATTTTTACAGCCCACAAGAACTTATACATCATAGTATCATTCAAAGGACAGTGCTCATCAAAGAAGCCTGACAAGCAATATAAAACATCCAAGGCGGGTTATTCATACAACTATTGGATATTAATTCAAATAACGTGCCCGAAGGCATGACAAAGCAACCAAGTGTTTACTATAGACTATTACAAGGCTTCAATTGAGCCCAAAAAATTTAAGCAGTTTTTTCAGGAGTCACATGATACGTCTCCAACGTAGACGTATCTATAATTTTTTATTGGTCCATGCTATTGTGTTATCAACTCTGGATGTTTTACCTGCATTAATATGCTATTTTATATTATTTTGGGACTATCCTATTAACCTGGAGCCTAGTGCCAGTTTATGTTTTTTCCTTGTTCTTGAGTTTTTCAGAAAAGGAGTATCAAACAGAGTCCAAATGGAATAAAACTTTCGCGATGATTTTTCTTGGACCAGAAGACTTGGAGATGAAGTCAGAAGAGTACCGAGGAGGCCACAAGCCTCTAGGTCCCCTCGGGAGTCCACCGACCTCAATCTTTGCCCTGTAAATTCCCAAATATTCCAGAAACCCGAGAGGCATCCAAAAAAATACTTTTACACTGCCGCAGGTCTCTATTCCCGTGAGATCCCATCTTGGGGACTTTTCCGGTAATCCACCAAAGGGGGATTCAATCACGGAGTGCATCTACATCAACCTTGCCGGCCCTCCGATGTTGTGTGAGTATTTTACCAGAGACCTACGGGTCCATAGTTTGTAGCTAGATGGCTTCTTCTCTCTCTTTGATCTTCAATACAATGTTCTCCACGATGTTCTTGTAGATCTATTCGATGTAATATTCTTTTGCGGTGTGTCTCTTGAGATCCGATGAATTGTGGATTTATGATCAGATCATCTATGAATATTATTTTTGTCTTCTCTGAACTCTATTATGAATGATTAAGATAGCTTTGTATTTCTCTTCTCTCTATCGATTTGGTTTGGACAACTAGATTGGTTTGTCTTGCAATGGGGGGGGGTGCTTTCTGATGGGTTCAATCTTGGGGTGTGCTCACCGAGTGACTGAAGGGGTAGCGAGGCACATATTATGTTGTTTCCATTAAGAATAAAAATATGGGGTTTATATCATATTGTATGTGTTTATCCCTCTACATCATGTCATCTTACTTAAGGCGTTACTCTGTTTTTATAACTTAATACTTTAGATGCATGCTAGATAGCGACCGCTGAGTGGAGTAATAGTAGTAGATGCAGACAGGAGTCGGTCTACTTGTCACGGACGTGATGCCTCTATTCATAATCATTGCCTTATATATCATCATAACTCCGCGCTTTTCTATCAATTGCTCAACATGAATTTGTTTACCCACCGTATACTTTCTTGGAGAGAGAAGCCTCTTGTGAAACCAATGGCCCCCGGGTTTATTTTCCATCATATATTTTTAGATCTATAAAGCTAAAAAAACCTAAAAAATTCTTGCTACAATTATATTGTGTCTACTTTATTTTGCTTTTTAATATTGTTTTAAATCAATCTCTATCAGATCTAACTCTTGTTCGTGACCATGAAGGGATTGACAACCCCTTTTCCGAGTTGTGTACAAGTGTTTGTTAGTTTGTGCAGGTGCATAGATTGGAGATTGCTTGTGCCTCCTACTGGATCGATACCTTGGTTCTCTGCTGAGGGAAATACTTATCTCTACTTTGGCGCATCACCCTTTCCTCTTGAAGGGAAAAATTAATGCAAGCTCAAGAAGTAGTAGGAAGAATTTATGGCGCCGTTGCTGGGGAGGTTCTACATCAAGCCTACCAAGTACTTGTCTGTAACACCTCGAGAATCATGCTACAGTAACTCCACACTAATGGTGGCCATGTCCTCATATTTACTAAACAAATTTCCACATTCCTAAAATCAAAGCCAGATTCAAATTTAAAATAAATTCAAATAAATAATTTCTTCAAACAGTAAAACTAAAATGTCCACAATATTCTACAAACTCCCCTCATCTTTGTCATGTTGAACCCAACAATTTTGGAACAACCAATTGACCCCTAAGGATTTATAAAGGGGTCCATCAACAAATATTTTGGCCTTTTCAAAATAAACAAATATTTATACATTTTATAATGTCCTGGAATTTTATGTGCAGCTCTGGTATGTTACAAAGTAATTATGGAAAAAGTTGTAATTGAAACCAAAATAATTTGATAGCCAAAGAAAATAAAAAATAGAAGAGAAAATTTCAAAATAAAAAAGAAATAATAAAAGAGAAAAGAAAAACGGGCACTATGCACTATGGCCCATCCCTTTTCCTGTACCAAGCCCAACCCATGTGGCCGGCCTTTTCTCCTACCTCGTAGGGGAGAGGCAGAGACCAGGTGTGGCGCCCATCCTCCCACCATGGTCGGCGTGTCGGCCATCCCATGGTCCCGTGTAAGAATAAGAGCAACCCCAGGGCGAACTAGATTGAAACCCTAATCCACATCTCGCTTAGTGGCCGCTCGATCCCAATCACACCCCTCCCCTATGGCTCACTTCAAGCTTGTGAGCCCGTGCGGTGACCGCTGCCTCACCATAGTTGATGCGGCTGCAGACCTCTGTGGTGTGCGGGATCACGTCTGTCCGCCGTGACCGGATTCGTCCATTCTTGGAACAAGCTCAAGCCGGGATGCCCACTCCATGATGCTTTCATCGTCTTCGTCCGTCTCGACCGTCGCATCTTGCATCACTATTGCAGCTACTCCAAGCCGTCCCCGGCCTCCGCGACCTCACCACCGAGCTTGCTGTGAGCTCCTACCGGAAATCCCCCTTCTTCCCGCCTCGATTTGTTGTCGTAGCCGCCGTCCCCAAACTCGTCCGAGCTCCCGCGTACGCGTATGCGTACGTGTGTGCTTGAGCAGCTGCTGCTAGTGCTTGCTCACTTCTGCTTTTACTGCTGCACTGTTGCTCCCTGGTCGCGACCTCGTAGCTGCCCGAGCACCCGCACACCTGTGCTCGCCACAGCTGCCCTGCTGCCTTTGTCGCTGCTACCTGCTAGCTCTACATGTTGCTGCTTGTACCATGCCCTACGCGTGCCCCAGCCGCCAGTGGTGTAGCCATCTTTGTGAGCCAGGGTGGTCCAATAATGTAACTTTTCATGTAATTCTATATTTTTTCTTCAAAAAAAAATCTTTTTTATACACTATGTATTGGCTATGGGAAATTTTGCAGGTGGTACATGGACCACCCTGTCCACCTCTAGCTACGCCACTGCCAGCCGCACCGGCCCCGCGCACACTCACGCGCGTACCAGCTTGCCTGCAGCCATAGGTTGCTGCTCCTAACTGCCACCCATATCAGCCCTTTTGGCCATGCTGTTGTGCGCTCATGCGTGTGCATGCCCGGCCATGGGCATGGACGCGTGTAGTTTTGATAAACTGGGCATGAACGCATGGTTGTGCCTCTGGCCGGCCCGTTTAATTAGAGTACGATTAGTGTTTGTTTACTCTACTGTTTATTTATTTTAGCTAGGACTAATTTAGTCTATGCCATGTGGGACAATAGCTCAGTTAACTCCATTAATTTAATCGAACTTAAAGTAAGTCCATGACACGTGGGCCACACCACCTCCTGTTGACTAGTCAAGTTGACTGGGTCAACACAGCTCTCTGGTCCCACCTATAAGCCACTGTGGCTACCAATAATTGGGTACACATAGCAGTTTTGCTATTAATTTCGCAATATTAATAAACTCCAGAAAAACACTAAAACTCTGAAAAATCATAGAAAATAATCCGTAGCTCGGATGGAAATTTTTTCTACATGAGAGTTGCCCAGAAAAAGGAGGTGAGTCTGAATACGCTCTCCATGCGTCTACCACACGTCCCTATGATAGCAAACATGCAACTGTCCCCCTCCGTTCCATCTGTCCGATGATTCTCGGATGTTTCGCCCCTTCCCCAGTATCGCGTAGTATCGCGTTAGGGAACACCTAGCACCGTTTATTTCCTTGCCATGCATCATCATGCATCTGTTTGCATTGTGTTTATTGTTTCTTCCCTCTCTTCTCTCCATTAGACTTGAAGATCGACGCCACTGCTGTTGCCTCGATCGACTACAGTGTTGACAACCCGTTCTTCTCTGTCGAGCTTCCTGGTAAGCAACCCCCTGTGATCACTAGATATCTGTAACGCCCCGGACACACCCGTCGGAGGTCGTTACTCCTAGCGGGATCTAGATTGGCCTCACATATCAATACTAGTCTTTTCTGCGCACTTTGTCCTCACTCGTGCGCACCCGGGAGCAACTTCCCAGTCGGTCACCCATCCTGAAACTACTCCAAGCCGAGCACGCTTAACTTTGGAGTTCTATCCGAATGGGCTCCCGGAAAAGAAGGAATTCCTTATTGATATGAGTAGTCTATCATCCCTTATAAGCCAGGCCATCACATACACCCTCACTCAGAGGAACCGACGTCCTCGTTGGGCCACAGGAACGTTCCCTCTTGGCACAACCATCTGTGCTTCTAGGACAGCACATGTGCCATGCCGTGTGCCACGACGGGTCACAAACGTCATGCACAACATGACTGCAAACTGTCTGCAAACATCCGTGTAACCGCGAGGGTCGGCTCTGATACCAACTTGTAACGCCCCGGACACACCCGCCGGTGGTCGTTACTCCTGGCGGGATCTAGACTGGCCTCACATATCAATACTAGTCTTTTCTGCGCACTTTGTCCTCACTCGTGCGCACCCGGGAGCAACTTCCCGTTCGGTCACCCATCCTGAAACTACTCCAAGCTGAGCACGCTTATGTTTGGAGTTCTATCCGAATGGGCTCCCGGAAAAGAAGGAATTCCTTATTGATGTGAATAGTCTATCATCCCTAATAAGCCAGGCCATCACAATATCGCCCATTCTCTTCCCCCTAATTATTGCATTAGGTTTGCTATTGATGATTCGATGGCTCTTATTCTGTTGCATAGCTTGTCATTGTTTCTACAATTGTTGATACCTTTACCTGCTATCCTAAATGCTTAGTATAGGATGCTAGTATTACCTTAGTTGCCCCATATTCTTGTCCGTCTGCAATGCTATACTATCGGGCCGTGCTCACTACGAGAGGTGATCAGGTGTATATACTATGTACATATTTTACATGATACATGATGTGACTAAAGTTGGGTCGGCTCGTAGTGTACCCTCAAGTGATTCCGATGTGGCGGCTGAAAGGATAGGTGGTTACATCCAGGTAGTGGTGGGCCTGGTTTCCTAATGGCCCCCGAGTGATTCTTTGTGGCGGAGCCACATGGTAGGTTGAGACACCCAGTAGAGAGGTGGCCTGGTCCGTGGCCGTTGTCCATCATTATTTCATAATAACACGCTTAACGAGTTTGGATATTTGATCTGATTTGGGTCGCTGTCCTATACACACTAACTGCCACGGAGGATAGGATATGGGCAACTGGCATCGTAGTATCAGTCGAATCCTTTCAGACGTCAACGACGGAGTAGCGCGTGCTAGGTTGGAAGGCGTAACGCAACTTCCTTTCTAATGGAAGTTGCTAGGTCTGCTCATCGGCCGCGTACGCAACGTGCATGAGTGCAAAGGCCGATGGGCCCAATACCCATGCTCTCTTAGGATTTAGACTGGCGTGCTGACCTCCTTGTCAGGCCTAGGTAGGTCTGCCTCGTGTTGATCTTCCGAGGCCGGGCATGACCTAGGAAAGTGTGTCAAGCCAGAGTGATCGGCGTGTTGGGTTATGTGGTGCACCCCTACAGGGAAGTAATCTATTCGAATAACCGTGTCCATGGTAACATGATGACTTGGAGTTGTATTCCGACCTCTGTCAACTAGAACCAGATACTTAATAAAACACACTCAGATGAGTTCCAGATACAACTCGGTGATTGCTCTCTCACATGGTGACAAGGAGAGTATCGTAGGGTAGGTTTATACAGTACGATGATACTTGTTACTATACACCTACTCTCTCCTACTGCAGCAAGATGGAGGCTGCCAGAAGCGTAGTCTTTGATAATACTAGCTATCCCCCTCTTATTCTGGCATTCTACAGTTTAGCCCACAGATATTACCCCTTTATACAGATACCAACACATATGTAGTGTAGATCCTTGCTTGCGAGTACTTTGGATGAGTACTCACGGTTGCTTTGCTCCACCTTTTCCCCTCTTTTTCCGTCTTCTTGGATGATGCAACCAGGTGGTGGAGCTGAGGAGCCAGATGCCACAGCCGACGATTACAACTACCCCGACGGAGCCTACTATTACGTGGAGGTCGCCACCGACCAGGAGTAGTCTAGGAGGATCCCAGGCAGGAGCCATGCGCCCCTTCGATCTGTACCCCTGTTTGTGCTAGCCATCTTATGGCGACTTGTTTAACTTATGTCTATACTAAGATATTGTTGCTTCCGCTAACTATTGTGCTTTCGAGCTTATGTATTCGAGCCCTCAAGGCCCCTGGATTGTAATATGAAGCTTGTATGACATTCATTTGTGTCTAGAGTTGTGTTGAGATATCTACTCGTGAGTCCCTGATCTAGGTCGTACACATTTGCGTGCATGATTAGTGTACGGTCAAATCGGGGGCGTCACATTGTCACAAACTCTCGTCTCTTGCATTTACATTATTTGCCATTTGCCTTTCATTTTCATCTCCCCCACTTCTAATTTTTTTTCAGAAAAACACAAAAATATTTTCCGTTTTATTCGCCTTTTTTCCGTTCGTCTTTTTTTGTTTGCTTTTGTGCTAGATCGCTTGCTTGGTCACAATGACTCGAGAGAATACTATGTTGTGTGAATTTTCCATCACTAATAATAGTGATTTTATTAGTACTCCGATTGCTCCTGCTACTAGTACGGAATCTTATGAAATCAATGCCGCTTTACTGAATCTTGTTATGAAAGAACAATTTTTTGGTAGTCCTAATGAAGATGCAGCATCCCATCTAAATAATTTTGTCGAATTATGTGATATGCAAAATAAAAAGGATGTGGATAATTATATTATTAAATGAAGCTATTTCCGTTCTCTCTACAAGATCGTGCTAAAACCTGGTTTTCTTCTTTGCCAAAAAATAGTATTGATTCATGGAATAAGTGTAAAGATTCTTTTATTTTCAAGTATTTTCCTCCCGCTAAGATCATCTCTCTTAGGAACGATATAATGAATTTTCAGCAACTAGATCATGAGCATGTTGCACAATCATTGGAAATGATGAAATTGATGATAAGAAATTACCTTACTCGTGGTTTAAGTTTATGGATGATCATACAATTTTTATGCCAGATTGAATTTTGCATCTAGAAATCTTTTAGATTCCTCCGCGGGAGGTAATTTCATGGAAATCACATTATGGCAAATTACACTCAATGGCATACCGAAAGATAATCTACTAGTAAAAAAGTGCATGCAATTGAGGGAATAAATGTTTTGAGTGGAAACCTAGATGATCTTAAGAAATTGATTGCAAGCAAGGGTGCTCATATAGATCACAATGATATGACTTTGTCTATGTTGCTTGAGAATAATAATGATTCTATCGATGTGAATTTTGTTAGTAGGAACAATTTTGGTACTAACGCGTCTAGAGGTAATTTCAACCCTAGTCCGTTTCCTAGTAATTCCTCTAATAATTATGTTAACTCCTACAACATGTCACACCCTGCATTTTGTAACATGTTATTTGCATCAATGAAGCATGAAATTTGGACCAGCAAATTTTTTTGGCATCATTTGGCTTTTATTTGGATTTGAGTTTTTCTTCATATGCTTTTCAAGTGCTCATTAAAGTCAACTATTACCTCTTGTAGAATTCATCTCCATACCCAAAACTTCTGCCCAATGATCATGCCAAGTTTTATATAACAATATAGTATTTTCTTACAAAATTAATTTGGCCAAAATGTATTTTATAAATTTAGTTTTCCAAAAACCCCTGAATTGAGATTTTGCACTGCAAGTGCTTGATTTAGGGTGAGAAAATTATTTCTAAAGGTACATTTGAGACCTAGTAGTCATAGGACTTCCAGAAACCACAAAGGTGTAATTTTAAAAGTTATTTTCCTATTTTATTTAAAATCTTTTTCTTAAGGCCAGAAATGGTCTTTAATAGGGGAAAATTATTTAAGTATTTCAAAAATATTTGCCAAAATTCAGGGAGACTCATAGGACATATATTGTCCATATATAAGAGTTTCAACACTTGGTCATGTTCAAAATAATGGGCTAATCTCTCTAAAACCCTTTCTGGATATTTCAAGCTTTTGAAATATTTACAAAGGAAATATTCTCCAAAAATTCCAGGGAAATTCTATTATGTCACTTATGACATATATGATGATCTTGCCAAGTCCCATGCCCTGGGAAGCAAGAAAACATCTTCAAAACCCTTCATAACCATTCTGTCCATAATTGAAGTTTGAGCAACTCTACATTGCCAAACTTGTCCAAATGCTCTCAAACTTGGTGCACATGCTAGAAATGCCTAATAAGGCATCTAGACCAAATGGCACAAGATTTGGAGTAGAGAAACTTGATCAGAACACCCCAAAACCCTTTCTGTTCAAATGCAAATTTGAACAACTTTACATTACCAACTTTTTACCTGGAGCTTCAAACTTTGTGGGCATGATCAATACCCCAAATGAGGAAACTACACCAAGTGGTGCATCAAGGGGAGATGATTAGCTTAACTCAAACAAGATGAAGCCATTTCTGTTGATTTCTAGGGTTCACCAAGGTTACATTGGCTAGTTTCTTCAAATAATCCCAAATTTGGTGAAGCACCCTATTTTCACATGTCATTCAATCCTGTTTAGTGTCATGGCAAGTGGAGGTCATTTGCTTGACCAAAAACTGATCAAACACCTTCTGCAAAATTACTAAAACCCTCTTCTTGATCACTTTTACCTTTTACCTTGGCCTCAACTTTCTACCACACGTTCATCTGATTACTAGCTACCTCCAGTAACTCTCCCATGTCTCCAGATCCATGATTGAGGGGTAAAACCCCTAGTTCACCCTGCTGGACAGCCATTTTCTACCAAGTCACCAGCTCCTCTTCTCTCTCACAGCATCTCCAGAGCATCCAAAGCCTCAACCATAGTGCTTGCATCACCCTGGACCCCCCCAGACACGGTGGACGCGTCTAGAGGGCCAATGGCATGCCATGGCATGCGATAAGGGCGCTCCAGAGCACGCTACAGTGCGCCCACGCACTATAGCTTCGCCCAATCACCTGCCCCCGACAGCCTCGAGCTCTCCCCTCGCGCCTCCCAACGCGCCTCGACGTCCGCAGCCTCCACCGGTGCTGTCCCCCTCCTCCATCGCCCTCCAGTGGCCGTCGCCACACGCGCACCGGCCGCCCGCGACGTCCACTCCTCGGCTTCGCACGCGCGCTTCGTCTGGAAGCCTCCCCGCTCCTCCTCTCTTCTCTAATGGGCATAGGGCTCGTCTAGCAACACCGCAGACTCACTCCCGTCGCCTCCCGTGCGCTGTAGCGTCGAGCAGAAGCTCGCCGGCGCACAGGTCCACGGGACCTCGCCGTTCCCCTATATATAGGACCCCCCGAGCCCTCCACCCAGCACCAATGGCCTCTCCTCATCTCCAGCAACACCCCAGCACCACTTGTTCCTCCCTGAAGAGCTTAAGTGCTCGGGATCGACCGGAGCTCCGCCGCGTCGGGCAGCCGGCAATCTCGCAGTACGGGCCTCCTCTGCCCCACCTTTAGCTCGATTTAGAACCGCCACAGCTCGCTGATGCTTTCCCCTCCATTTTCCCCTTCTACAGCTGCCGGAAACGAGCTAGCCAGCAGGTTCCCGACGGCCCTCCGCCGTCCCACCTCGCCGCCGACGAACCCGACCTCCCCGGCGTGCCGCACCACCACCACTACCTCCGCAACTCGTTGTTGAACCCGTCCCTGCCCTCCGTTGCCGTTGCCGTGGCCGGAATCATCGCCGATGAGCTCGCCGTCGCCGTGACCGTGAGGTTGAAGATGACAGGCGGGCCCCGCCTGTCATCCTCACCCCTCTCTCCCTCCCCTCACAGCCGCTGACCGCCGGGCCCCGCCCGTCAGCTTTGAAAACCTGACGTGCGCGCGCTGGCGCCCGAGCGGATCGGCTAGATGCCCTGGGCCGTGCACTGTGGCCAGTCTGGCCCAGTTGCACAGGGCATTTTCTTCTTTTCTTTTCTGTAATTATTTCAAATAATTTTACAGAAATGAATATTAGTCCAAATGAAATAATTCCAACTCCTAAATTCTTGTAATATTCCAACCTATTTAATGGTGTCACTTTCACACATATCCATGAAACTTTTCTGTTCTGTTCAAATTTAAATTCAAATTTGAGCATTAAAACTCCTGTTCAAAAATCCCTAGATTCCATTCTGTAACTCCAACAGTCCAACTAAGAATTTTCTCCATCTTAGTTTTCCCTCTAGTATTTTACAAAAACGAGTTGACATTTTTCTGAGTACTTTGATTTTTCTGTTTTATTTGTGGTCTTATTTTTCCGTTGTTATTATGTGGCGTATAGGTACCGTATTTGACGAAGTTGCTGAAGAAGGAGAAGGAGAAGGATTTGAAGACTTTGAAGACCAAGCCAATCCAGGCAAGCGGCCCTTTGACCATGATACACTTGTTCTTCGGAACCCGTTTGTTTCTGATGCATGATGATAGAGTTACGGTGGTGACCTAGTTGAAACCACCACGTGATGCATGCTTTGCTCAAGATCTTGCTATGTGCAAGATGTCATGCAAATGGTTAGTAGTGATTCTTAGTGATGCATGTGTGACATGAACCTTCGTGGTTGAAATCTTTGCATAAAACCCCGTCGGGTGCCATTCATGCCCGAGGGAGATGATGAGTTGGGTAACCACTTGATGACGAAGTGGTGTACCGAGACAAGCGTGTGTTTTTCAAACGGATTGGTTTAAGTTGCGACCGTTATTCCAACCATACATGTGCAACCACTCTACCCCTTATGGGACGGGGCATTATTAATTACTTAGGCCGATACTAGCATGGTGCATGCATTACTAGTGACGGGAAGACTTGAGGTCTTTCCCGGGACGGGGTCATGCTTGGATAGACGACCATGACTGTTTTCACAGGGCACCGGACACACCATTGGTCCCTTCGGGTACGCGTGACATTGAAATTAGGGCAAGTCCCGTGATCTATTGTTTGTACCCGAGGGCCGTGTACCAACGAGTGGACTCTATGTTAGTGTCGTCTAAGGAAAGATAATGACCGGGTGCTTCCCCCGAGTACTTGAGGTACTGCGGGATCGTGGGTGACACGAAAGCTTCCCGGATCTTGTGGGTAAAGTGTACAACCTCTGCCGAGTGTAAAACTATTCGAATAGCCGTGTCCACGGTCAAGGACAGTTGGGTAACCGCTCTTGGGCTACGTCCAATGTTTGCGAAACCATGTGTGTGTGTGAGAGTCAAGGTGGTGACTTGACTCGATGAGTTGAATCATATTCATGTTGATATCGGTAACCTGTTTTCAAGGTTACATGAACACGTTGATGCATACAATTGATGGTAGAATATTTATTCTAGCCCTTGCTAGATTGCTCATTATTGTTCAGTTTGCATTGTTATTTTGAACCACATCATGGGTTGCTTGCGAGTACATTCAAAGTACTCATTGGCTTGCCACTGGTTATTTAATTGGCCAGGCATGGAGGAACGGAATATGATGAAGAGTTCTTTGGAGAGGAACATGTGAACTAGGACGCTATCCCAGTCAGAATGCCTGTAGGGTTAAGGCAGATGGCATGGGTTCTACCTATCATCGAAGACTTCCGCTATTTAAGTTATTTGCTATTCAGCCATGAGGCTTTATCTATGTAAGACCTGGCCATAATGGCCTTAATTTGTGTAAGACGATACGTATGGATGTAAGACTCTTGTTATTCAGCTTCTGTGTGTTCAGTGAGCATTGATCTCTGGGATCACTGTACACGTGCATTCGGTGGTCTCGACTCTTAAGTCGGGGTCCCCACAGAGCTGGTATCAGAGCCATCCTGACTGTAGGAAGCCTTAGTTAGCATGGGCGTTAGTTAGATGAGACCTTTTTTCAACAACAAAAACCTTCTGAACCTCTCTTCTTCTCTAAACCTGAGATTTCATCAGCTTATTAACCCCTCCCATTCCACCTTTGTAGATGGCCGCTGTACCTGAAGAGCACCTGACCACTGGGTTTCCCTTGCTTCTCGAGGATAGCCTCCAGGAGTGTCAGTTCCACCGAGCGCCCATCCTCACCTACCTTGAGCATTGGGTTAGCGACACCGAAGTGGAATACCATGTGGAAGTGATCGTGAAGGCAAACGATCCTCCCACAAGTTGGTTCTTCGAGGGACCCCAGATGGCAACACTACCTCTCGCTGTCGAGGCTGCTGCACTCAAGGCACTAACCCGTCTCCGCGAGCTTCTTCCGGAGATTGCAGCCAAGATGACAACTCGCTTCTTACCTTACCGGAAGGAAGGTGAAGATGAAAGCAACGCACTAGCCCCTCCACTGAAGGAAGGACTCTCGCTTCGGTTCCAGACCTACTTCAGTCTATGTGCCGACAGCTTGGCACAAGACTTGGCCTCAGAATCAATGAAGCTTCGAGAAGAACTTCACAAGACCAAGGCACTTCTTCGACGAGCTCAAGAGAAGAGAAATAGGATCAAGAAGGAAGGAGCACCTTCCGGTCAGTCCGCTATCGCATACCGAGGCGGAAGGCCCTCCGAGGATGTATCTTCCAAGAATGAAGAACCACCTCGACGACGCCGGATGACGGCAAGGGAATATCGCAAGCTTTTCCCTGCACCACCGACGAAGCATCGTCGTATCCAACTCCTCCACTCCCCCACACCCTCAAGTGACAAGGGGGCCCAGACAGATGAAGACAAGGAGGAAGACCTAGAAGAGCCGGAATACGCGACCGAGCATTCCGCCGCTTAGGCATTATTCGCTACTCGGATATGCCAGTTGTGACCTCTACGGTAGGATAGGTCGTGTAACCCCTATGCGCAGTCGAGTCCTTGTATGGTTCATATGAAACCACCTAGTGTTTGCTTTTGTCGTGTTTGGATGTATGTCGTATTCTTCCTTCGGGAATGTGTAAACGACTGCATCACCCATTTGGATTTTAATGAATGTGTATTGGCCTTACGGCCCTTGCATGATTTGATTAGTGTCACACCCACCCCCTTTCTAGGCACCCATCTATCTTGCTTTCCCTCTTCCGAGTCATGAGACCTTTTACCGCTCCAACAGGATGCCTGTTGTAACTCGTACTGGTACCTCTACCCAGCAGCCTGAAGCCGGAGCATCCGCTCAGTCAGAGCCAGGCCACGACCAAACCAACGACCAAGCTCCACCACCACCACCTCCTCCGAACATGGACATGGCTCAGCTTCTCCAGGCTTTCCGAGAGGAACGCCAAGCCAACACTGCAGCCCTTCAGCTGATTGCTCAAGCTGTCACCAACAACCGCCAGCCGGCGGGGAATGGCAATGGACGTTCCACGTTGGCAGAGTTCAAGAAGCATGCACCGCCAACCTTTATCGAGACTGCTGAACCCCTGGATGCAGACGACTGGGTCTGCTCCATTGAGGAAATACTGGAACTAGTCGGATGCACCGAAGACAGCGAGAAGGTGGCTTATGCAGCCCACTGCCTCGGGGGGACTGCTAGAGCTTGGTGGGATGGATTCAAGGTCATGCATGCTGAACAAGACATCACTTGGGTCAACTTCAAGGAAGAATTCCGCAAGGCCCACATTCCTTCCGGAATCATGGCTATCAAAAAGCATGAGTTCCGAGCCCTGAAGCAAGGAAGTGGCACTGTCAAGGAGTACATGCAGAAGTTCAGTATTCTGTCAAGGTATGCCCCTGAAGATGTCAGCACTGATGCTGCAAAAAGGGAGCGCTTCATGGAAGGCCTCAATCAGACTCTGCAATACTCGCTTGTCGTGTGCGACTGCCCAACCTTCCCTGACCTGGTGAACAAAGCACTTATGCTTGAGGACAAGCGGCGTGCTTTGGAAGACACTCGCAAGCGCAAGATGATCAATAAGGGAAGTTCCAGCAACCAGAAGCCTCGTCCGTGGCAGTCAGCCCCGGCCAAGCCAACCTATCAGCAACCAAGAGCTCCTGCACCTCGTACCAACTATCAGCCTCATCAGTATGCCAACCCAAGGCCAGCTTTCAACCCCAATACCAGTGGTGGCAACAAGATCAACAATCCAAACCAAGTCACTTGCTTTGGATGTGGTCAGTCCGGACACATCTCAATGGTGTGACCCAACAAGAAGCCTGATGCCCCGCGCCCCAATGCGCAGAACCAAGGACTAGGCCGCGGGATGCCACCAAGGAACCCAGCTCCTCGCAATCCACCTAACCATGGGAGGGGCGTGTGAATCAACTCACTGCTAAATAAGCCCAGGAAGACCCGGACATCATGCTGGGTACGTTCCTTGTCAACTCAGCACCTGCAACTGTCTTGTTTGATTCTGGAGCAACGCATTCATTTGTCACTCAAAGATTTGCATTAAAAAGTGGCATGACCCCTACACCCCTGAATAACCCTATGGTGGTACTAACCCCCGGAGAAGAGATGAGAGCCAAGATAGGCTGTAAAGGAGTCATTATTACCATTAACGGTGTAGACTTCCTAGCAGACCTTATCATCCTAAGATCGCAAGGCTTGGATGTGATCTTAGGGATGGATTGGCTCAGTAAGCACCAAGGCTTGTTAGACTGTGCCAATCGGATAGTCACTGTGACCAATGACCAAGGAGTCGAAGTCAAGTTTGCTTCCAACTCCTCTTCCGCTCAAGCCGCTCAAGTCAACTGTCTGTCTGAAGTTGGGCTAGAGCAAGTACCGGTGATATGTGAGTATCCTGATGTCTTTCCGGATGAACTACCGGGAATGCCCCCTGACCGTGACATTGAGTTCATCATCGAGCTCGTGCCCGGAGCAGGACCCATCTATAAGAAGCCTTATAGAATGGGGACG
This sequence comes from Secale cereale, assembly GCA_902687465.1. Classification (NCBI taxonomy): domain Eukaryota; kingdom Viridiplantae; phylum Streptophyta; class Magnoliopsida; order Poales; family Poaceae; genus Secale; species Secale cereale. The sequence continues at coordinate 245,849,565 of LR738712.1, forward strand.
GAAGAATTAGCTGAGTTGAAGAAGCAGCTGGAAGAGCAGCTGAGGAAGGGATTTATCCGCCCGAGTGCCTCCCCTTGGGGATCTCCTGTTCTGTTTGTGGCAAAGAGGGACGGTACCATCTGCTTATGCATTGACTATCGTTCCCTCAATGAAGTTACAATCAAGAACAAATATCCACTTCCCAAGATCGAAGATCTGTTTGATCAGCTCAGCGGAGCCAAGGTATTCTCCAAGATCGACCTCAGATCTGGGTACTACCAGCTGAAGATCAGACCCCAAGATATTCCGAAGACGGCATTTGTGACCAGATATGGCCTGTACGAGTGCACGGTCATGTCCTTTGGGTTAACCAATGCCCCAGCTTACTTCATGTATCTCATGAATAAAGTCTTCATGGAATATTTGGACAAGTTCGTTGTTGTCTTCGTCGATGACATTCTTGTCTTCTCGAAGTCGGAGGAAGAGCACGAGCAGCATCTGAGGATGGTCCTAGACAAGCTTCGGGAGCACCAACTGTATGCCAAATTCAGCAAGTGTGAGTTCTGGCTGCATAAAGTTGGATTCTTAGGTCACGTCTTGACCGAAGAAGGATTGTCAGTTGATCCCGCAAAGATCGAAGCTGTGACCCAATGGCAGTCTCCAACGACCGTCAAGGAAGTCAGAAGCTTCCTCGGACTTGCGGGGTATTACCGCAAATTCGTGGAAGGATTCTCTAGCATTGCACGGCCAATGACTCAGCTCCTCAAGAAGGACAAGAAGTTCGAGTGGACGCCAAAATGCGAAGAAAGCTTCCAAGAGCTCAAGAAGAGATTGACCACCGCCCCAGTTCTGGCAACACCTGATATTCACAAGGAGTTCGTGATATATTGTGATGCCTCTCGAACCGGATTGGGAAGCGTTCTGATGCAAGAAGTCCGAGTCATAGCATACCTCTCCAGGCAGCTACGACCTCATGAGGAGAACTACGCTACTCACGATCTTGAGTTAGCAGCAGTAGTTCATGCCTTGAAGACATGGCGGCATTACCTCCTAGGGAAACGGTGTGAGATATACACGGACCACAAAAGTCTGAAGTACATTTTCACCCAAAAGGAATTGAACATGAGGCAGCGAAGATGGTTGGAACTCATCAAAGACTATGACCTCAGTGTTCAATATCACCCCGGAAAGGCTAACGTGGTGGCTGATGCCTTAAGCAGGAAGGCTTGCTCCTTGAATGCTATTATTCAAGAAAGGCAGCCAGCCTTGTTTAAGGAGTTCGAACAATTCAGTTTGGAATTGGTCACCCCTGGATTTCTGGATCATTTGGAAGTCAGACCGACCCTAAGGGACGAAGTCAAGAAGGCTCAAGATGGACACGCAAGCATTGAAGGCATCAAGAAGAAGATGAAGCTAGGCAAGGCCCCATGATTTTCTGAAGATGAGCACGGGATTGTTTGGTACAAAGGCCGCATCTGCGTACCAAACAACACAGAGATGAAGAACTGATCCTGCAAGAAGCCCACGACACTCCGTATTCCATCCACCCCGGAGGAACCAAGATGTATCAAGACTTGAAGGCACGATTCTGGTGGCACGGGATGAAAAGAGAGATTGCAACTTATGTTGCAAAGTGTGATGTGTGCCAAAGGGTCAAGGCTGAATATCAGCGACCTGCTGGATTGCTTCAACCACTCAAAGTTCCTGAGTGGAAGTGGGATAAAGTCGGAATGGACTTCATCACTAGTTTACCAAGGTCGAATAGGGGACATGACTCCATCTGGGTCATAGTCGACCATTTGACCAAGGTGGCCCATTTCATTCCTGTCAAGACTACCTACTCAGGCAACCAGCTGGCAAATCTCTACATCAACCGAATCGTGAGCCTCCACGGCGTTCCCAAGGAGATTGTGTCAGATCGGGGCACCCAGTTTACTTCATGGTTCTGGAGAAGATTCCAAGAAGCCTTGGGAACCAAGTTATCCTTCAGCACAGCTTTCCACCCACAGACCGGAGGTCAGACAGAACGAGTAAATCAAATTCTCGAAGACATGCTCCGAGCATGTGTCTTGGCATATGGAGCCAAGTGGGAAGATTGTCTCCCTTTTGCCGAGTTCTCCTATAACAACAGTTATCAGTCGAGACTTCAGATGGCACCATTTGAGGTGTTGTACGGACGCAGATGTCGCACACCCCTCAACTGGTCAGAGACTGGAGAAGGGCTAGTCTTTGGACCGGATGTTCTCTGCGAAGCAGAAGAGCAAGTCCAACTAGTGAGAGAACGTTTGAAGGCAGCCAAGTCAAGGCAGAAGAGTTATGCTGACACTCGACGCCGAGACATGAGTTTCCGTGTCGGAGATCATGTGTACCTGTGGGTAACCCCTCTAAAGGGAACCAAGCGTTTCCATGTTAAAGGGAAACTTGCACCAAGATTCATTGGCCCTTTCAAGATCATCGACCGACGAGGAGAAGTGGCTTACCAGTTGGAACTACCACCTGAGCTATCCGATGTGCACAATGTGTTCCATGTGTCACAACTCCGGAAATGTCTCCAAGTTCCGGACGAGCCTAATCTCTACAAGGATATTGATCACCAAGCCATTGATCTGCAGCCTGATTTGACCTACCGCGAGAAGCCCATTCGCATTCTGGACGAAGCAGAACGACGGACGCGAAGCCGTACCATCAAGTACTTCAAGGTCCAGTGGAGCAACCACACCGAAGCAGAAGCAACCTGGGAACGTGAAGACTATCTTAGATCCGAGTTTCCCGATCTCTTTTAAAACCTAGTTTAGGGATCTCGGGGACGAGATTCATGTAAGGGGGGTAGGTCTGTCACACCCTGCATTTTGTAACATGTTATCTGCATCAATGAAGCATGAAATTTGGACCAGCAAATTTTTTTGGCATCATTTGGCTTTTATTTGGATTTGAGTTTTTCTTCATATGCTTTTCATGTGCTCATTAAAGTCAACTATTACCTCTTGTAGAATTCATCTCCATACCCAAAACTTCTGCCCAATGATCATGCCAAGTATTATATAACAGTATAGTATTTTCTTACAAAATTAATTTGGCCAAAATGTATTTTATAAATTTAGTTTTCCAAAAACCCCTGAATTGAGATTTTGCACTGCAAGTGCTTGATTTAGGGTGAGAAAATTATTTCTAAAGGTACATTTGAGACCTAGTAGTCATAGGACTTCTAGAAACCACAAAGGTGTAATTTTAAAAGTTATTTTCCTATTTTATTTAAAAGATTTTTCTTAAGGCCAGAAATGGTCTTTAATAGGGGAAATTATTTAAGTATTTCAAAAATATTTGCCAAAATTCAGGGAGACTCATAGGAAATATATTGTCCATATATAAGAGTTTCAACACTTGGTCATGTTCAAAATAATGGGCTAATCCCTCTAAAACCCTTTCTGGATATTTCAAGCTTTTGAAATATTTACAAAGGAAATATTCTCCAAAAATTCCAGGGAAATTCTATTATGTCACTTATGACATATATGATGATCTTGCCAAGCCCCATGCCTTGGGAAGCAAGGAAACATCTTCAAAACCCTTCATAACCATTCTGTCCATAATTGAAGTTTGAGCAACTCTACATTGCCAAACTTGTCCAAATGCTCTCAAACTTGGTGCACATGCTAGAAATGCCTAATAAGGAATCTAGACCAAATGGCACAAGATTTGGAGTAGAGCAACTTGATCAGAACACCCCAAAACCCTTCCTGTTCAAATGCAAATTTGAACAACTTTACATTACCAACTTTTTACCTGGAGCTTCAAACTTTGTGGGCATGATCAATACCCCAAATGAGGAAACTACACCAAGTGGTGCATCAAGGGGAGATGATTAGCTTGACTCAAACAAGATGAAGCCATTTATGTTGAATTCTAGGGTTCACCAAGGTCACATTGGCTAGTTTCTTCAAATAAGCCCAAATTTGGTGAAGCACCCTATTTTCACGTGTCATTCAATCCTGTTTAGTGTCATGGCAAGTGGAGGTCATTTGCTTGACCAAACACTGATGAAACACCGTCTGCAAAATTACCAAAACCCTCTTCTTGATCACTTTTACCTTTTACCTTGGCCTCAACTTTCTACCACACATTCATCTGGTTACTAGCTACCTCCAGTAACTCTCCCATGTCTCCAGCTCCATGATTGAGGGGTAAAAACCCTAGTTCACCCTGCTGGACAGCCATTTTCTACCAAGTCACCAGCTCCTCTTCTCTCTCACAGCATCTCCAGAGCATCCAAAGCCTCAACCGTAGTGCTTGCATCACCCTGGACCCCCCAGACATGGTGGACACGTCCAGAGGGCCAATGGCATGCCATGGCATGCGATAAGGGCGCTCCAGAGCACGTTACAGTGCGCGCACGCACTGTAGCTTCGCCCAATCACCTGCCCCCGACAGCCTCGAGCTCTCCCCTCGCGCCTCCCAACGCGCCTCGACGTCCGCAGCCTCCACCGGTGCTGTCCCCCTCCTCCTGCGCCCTCCAGTGGCCGTCGCCACACGCGCACCGATAGCCAGGGACGTCCACTCCTCGGCTTCGCACGCGCGCTTCGTCTGGAAGCCTCCCTGCTCGTCCTCTCTTCTCTAATGGGCGTAGGGCTCGTCCAGCAACACCGCAGACTCACTCCCGTCGCCTCCCGTGCGCTGTAGCGTCGAGCAGAAGCCCGCCGGCGCACAGGTCCACGGGACCTCGCCGTTCCCCTATATATAGGACCCCCCGAGCCCTCCACTCAGCACCAACGGCCTCTCCTCATCTCCAGCAACACCCCAGCACCACTTGTTCCTCCCGGAAGAGCTTTAGTGCTCGGGATCGACCGGAGCTCCGCCGCGTCGGGCAGCCGGCGATCTCGCAGTACGGGCCTCCTCTGCCCCTCCTTTAGCACGATTTAGAACCGCCACAGCTCGCTGATGCTTTCCCCTCCATTTTCCCCTTATGCAGCTGCCGGAAACGAGCTAGCCAGTAGGTTCCCGACGGCCCTCCGCCGTCCCACCTCGCCGCCGACGAACCCAACCTCCCCGGCGTGCCGCACCACCACCACTACCTCCGCAACTCGTCGCTGAACCCGTCCCTGCCCTCCGTTGCCGTCGCCGTGGCCGGAATCGTCGCCGGTGAGCTCGCCGTGGCCGTGGCCGTGAGGTTGAAGATGACAGGCCGGCCCCGCCTATCATCCTCACCCTTCTCTCCCTCCCCTCACAGCCGCTGACCGCCGGGCCCCGCCCGTCGGGTTTGAAAACCTGACGTGCGCGCGCTGGCGCCCGAGCGGCTCGGCTAGATGCCCTGGGCCGTGCACTGTGGCCACTCTGGCCCAGTTGCACAGGGCATTTTCTTCTTTTCTTTTCTGTAATTATTTCAAATAATTTTACAGAAATGAATATTAGTGCAAATGAAATAATTCCAACTCCTAAATTCTTGTAATATTCCAACCTATTTAATGGTGTCACTTTCACACATATCCATGAAACTTTCTGTTCTGTTCAAATTTAAATTCAAATTTGAGCATTAAAACTCCTGTTCAAAAATCCCTAGATTGCATTCTGTAACTCCAAAAGTCCAACTAAGAATTTTCTCCATCTTAGTTTTCCCTCTAGTATTTTACAAAAATGAGTTGACATTTTTCTGAGCACTTTGATTTTTCTATTTTATTTGTGGTCTCATTTTTCCGTTGTCATTATGCGGCGTATAGATACCGTATTTGACGAAGTTGCTGAAGAAGGAGAAGGAGAAGGATTTGAAGACTTTGAAGACCAAGCCAATCCAGGCAAGCAGCCCTTTGACCATGATACACTTGTTCTTCGGAACCCGTTTGTTTCCGATGCATGATGATAGAGTTACGGTGGTGACCTAGTTGAAACCACCACGTGATGCATGCTTTGCTCATGATCTTGCTATGTGCAAGATGTCATGCAAATGGTTAGTAGTGATGCTTAGTGATGATTGTGTGACATGAACCTTCGTGGTTGAAATCTTTGCATAAAACCTCGTCGGGTGCCATTCATGCCCGAGGGAGATGATGAGTTGGGTAACCACTTGATGACGAAGTGGTATACCGAGACAAGCGTGTGTTTTTCAAACGGATTGGTTTAAGTTGCAACCGTTATTCCAACCATACATGTGCAACCACTCTACCCCTTATGGGACGGGGCGTTATTGATTACTTAGGCCGATACTAGCATGGTGCCCGCATTACTAGTGACGGGAAGACTTGAGGTCTTTCCCGGGACGGGGTCGTGCTTGGATAGACGACCATGACTATTTTCACAGGGCACCGGACACGCCGTTGGTCCCTTCGGGTACGCGTGACATTGAAATTAGGGCAAGTCCCGTGATCTATTGTTTGTACCCGAGGGCCGTGTACCAACGAGTGGACTCTATGTTAGTGTCGTCTAAGGAAAGATAATGACCGGGTGCTTCCCCCGAGTACTTGAGGTACTGCGGGATCGTGGGTGACACGAAAGCTTCCCGGATCTTGTGGGTAAAGTGTACAACCTCTGCAGAGTGTAAAACTATTCGAATAGCCGTGTCCACGGTCAAGGACAGTTGGGTAACCGCTCTTGGGCTACGTCCAATGTTTGCGAAACCATGTGTGTGTGTGAGAGTCAAGGTGGTGACTTGACTCGATGAGTTGAATCATATTCATGTTGATATCGGTAACCTGTTTTCAAGGTTACATGAACACGTTGATGCATACACTTGATGGTAGAATATTTATTCTAGCCCTTGCTAGATTGCTCATTATTGTTCAGTTTGCATTGTTATTTTGAACCACATCATGGGTTGCTTGCGAGTACATTCAAAGTACTCATTGGCTTGCCACTGGTTATTTAATTGGCCAGGCATGGAGGAACAGGAATATGATGAAGAGTTCTTTGGAGACGAACATGCGAACTAGGACGCTATCCCAGTCAGAATGCCTGTAGGGTTAAGGCAGATGGCATGGGTTCTACCTATCATCGAAGACTTCCGCTATTTAAGTTATTTGCTATTCAGCCATGAGGCTTTATCTATGTAAGACCTGGCCATAATGGCCTTAATTTGTGTAAGACGATATGTATGGATGTAAGACTCTTGTTATTCAACTTCTGTGTGTTCAGTGAGCATTGATCTCTGGGATCACTGTACACGTGCATTCGGTGGTCTCGACTCTTAAGTCGGGGTCCCCACAGAGTTGGTATCAGAGCCATCCTGACTGTAGGAAGCCTTAGTTAGCATGGGCGTTAGTAAGATGAGACCTTTTTTCAACAAAAAAAACCTTCTGAACCTCTCTTCTTCTCTAAACCTGAGATTTCATCAGCTTATTAACCCCTCCCATTCCACCTTTGTAGATGGCCACTGTACCCGAAGAGCACCTGACCACTGGGTTTCCCTTGCTTCTCGAGGATAGCCTCCAGGAGTGTCAGTTCCACCGAGCGCCCATCCTCACCTACCTTGAGCATTGGGTTAGCGACACCGAAGTGGAATACCACGTGGAAGTGATCGTGAAGGCAAACGATCCTCCCACAAGTTGGTTCTTCGAGGGACCCCAGATGGCAACACTACCTCTCGCTGTCGAGGCTGTTGCACTCAAGGCACTAACCCGTCTCCGCGAGCTTCTTCCGGAGATGATAGCCAAGATGACAACTCGCTTCTTACCTTACCGGAAGGAAGGTGAAGATGAAAGCAGCGCACTAGCCCCTCCACTGAAGGAAGGACTCTCGCTTCGGTTCCAGACCTACTTTAGTCTATGTGCCGACAGCTTGGCACAAGACGTGGCCTCGGAATCAATGAAGCTTCGAGAAGAACTTCACAAGACCAAGGCACTTCTTCGACGAGCTCAAGAGAAGACAAATAGGATCAAGAAGGAAGAAGCACCTTCCGGACAGTCCGCTATCGCATACCGAGGCGGAAGGCCCTCCGAGGATGTATCTTCCAAGAATGAAGAACCACCTCGGCGACGCCAGATGACGGCAAGGGAATATCGCAAGCTTTTCCCTGCACCACTTACGAAGCACCGTCGTATCCAACTCCTCCACTCCCCCACACCCTCAAGTGACAAGGGGGCCCCGACAGATGAAGACAAGGAGGAAGACCCAGAAGAGCCGGAATACGCGACCGAGCATTCCGTCGCTTAGGCATTATTCACTACTCGGATATGCCAGTTGTGACCTCTACGGTAGGATAGGTTGTGTAACCCCTATGCGCAGTCGAGTCCTTGTATGGTTCATATGAAACCACCTAGTGTTTGCTTTTGTCGTGTTTGGATGTATGTCGTATTCTTCCTTCGGGAATGTGTAAACGACTGCATCACCCATTTGGATTTTAATGAATGTGTTTTGGCCTTACGTCCCTTGCATGATTTGATTAGTGTCACACCCACCGCCTTGCTAGGCACCCATCTATCTTGCTTTCCCTCTTCCGAGTCATGAGACCTTTTACCGCTCCAACAGGATGCCTGTTGTAACTCGTACTGGTATCTCTACCCAGCAGCCTGAAGCCGTAGCATCCGCACAATCAGAGCCAGGCCACGACCAAACCAATGACCAAGCTCCACCACCACCACCTCCTCCGAACATGGACATGGCTCAGCTTCTCCAGGCTTTCCGAGAGGAACGCCAAGCCAACACTGCAGCCCTTCAGCTGATTGCTCCAGCTGTCACCAACAACCGCCAGCCGGCGGGGAATGGCAATGGACGTTCCACGTTGGCAGAGTTCAAGAAGCATGCACCGCCAACCTTTATCGAGACTGTTGAACCCCTGGATGCAGACGACTAGGTCCGCTCCATTGAGGAAATACTGGAACTAGTCGGATGCACCGAAGACCGCGAGAAGGTGGCTTATGCAGCCCACTGCCTCGGGGGGACTGCTAGAGCTTGGTGGGATGGATTCAAGGTCATGCATGCTGAACAAGACATCACTTGGGTCAACTTCAAGGAAGAATTCCGCAAGGCCCACATTCCATCCGGAATCATGGCTATCAAAAAGCGTGAGTTCCGAGCCCTGAAGCAAGGAAGTGGCACTGTCAAGGAGTACATGCAGAAGTTCAGTATTCTGTCAAGGTATGCCCCTGAAGATGTCAGCACTGATGCTGCAAAAAGGGAGCGCTTCATGGAAGGCCTCAATCAGACTCTGCAATACTCGCTTGTCGTGTGCTTTTGCCCAACCTTCCCTGACCTGGTGAACAAAGCACTTATGCTTGAGGACAAGCGGCGTGCTTTGGAAGACACTCGCAAGCGCAAGATGGTCAGTAAGGGAAGTTCCAGCAACCAGAAGCCTCGTCTGTGGCAGTCAGCCCCAGCCAAGCCAACCTATCAGCAACCAAGAGCTCCTGCACCTCGTACCAACTATCAGCCTCAGCAGTATGCCAACCCTAGGCCATCTTTCAACCCCAATACTAGTGGTGGCAACAAGATCAACACTCCAAACCAAGTCACTTGCTTTGGATGTGGTCAGTCCGGACACATCTCAAGGGTGTGACCCAACAAGAAGCCTGATGCCCCGCGCCCCAATGCGCAGAACCAAGGACAAGGCTGCGGGATGCCACCAAGGAACCCAGCTCCTCGCAATCCACCTAACCATGGGAAGGGGCGTGTGAATCACGTCACTGCTGAAGAAGCCCAGGAAGACCCGGACGTCGTGCTGGGTACGTTCCTTGTCAACTCAGCACCTGCAATTGTCTTGTTTGATTCTGGAGCAATGCATTCATTTGTCACTCAAAGATTTGCATTAAAAATGGCATGACCCCTACACCCCTGAATAACCCTATGGTGGTACAAACCCCCGGAGCAGAGATGAGAGCCAAGATAGGCTGTAAAGGAGTCAGTATTACCATTAACGGTGTAGACTTCCTAGCAGACCTTATCATCCTAAGATCGCAAGGCTTGGATGTGATCTTAGGGATGGATTGGCTCAGTAAGCACCAAGGCTTGTTAGACTGTGCCAATCGGACAGTCACTGTGACCAATGACCAAGGAGTCGAAGTCAAGTTTGCTTCCAACTCCTCTTCCGCTCAAGCCGCTCAAGTCAACTGTCTGTCTGAAGTTGGGCTAGAGCAAGTACCGGTGATATGTGAGTATCCTGATGTCTTTCCGGATGAACTACCGGGAATGCCCCCTGACCGTGACATTGAGTTCATCATCGAGCTCGTGCCCGGAGCAGGACCCATCTATAAGAAGCCTTATAGAATGGCGATCTCGCAGTACGGGCCTCCTCTGCCCCTCCTTTAGCTCGATTTAGAACCGCCACAGCTCGCTGATGCTTTCCCCTCCATTTTCCCCTTCTGCAGCTGCCAGAAACGAGCTAGCCAGCAGGTTCCCGACGGCCCTCCGCCGTCCCACCTCGCCGCCGACGAACCCGACCTCCCCGGCGTGCCGCACCACCACCACTACCTCCGCAACTCGTCGTTGAACCTGTCCCTGCCCTCCGTTGCCATCGCCATAGCCGGAATCGTCGCCGGTGAGCTCGCCGTCGCCGTGGCCGTGAGGTTGAAGATGACAGGCGGGCCCCGCCTGTCATCCTCACCCCTCTCTCCCTCCCCTCATAGCCGCTGACCGCCAGGCCCCGCCCGTCAGGTTTGAAAACCTGACGTGCGCGCACTGGCGCCCGAGCGGCTGGGCTAGATGCCCTGGGCCGTGCACTGTGGCCACTCTGGCCCAGTTGCACAGGGCATTTTCTTCTTTTCTTTTTTGTAATTATTTCAAATAATTTTACAGAAATGAATATTAGTCAAAATAAAATAATTCCAACTCCTAAATTCTTGTAATATTCCAACCTATTTAATGGTGTCACTTTCACACATATCCATGGAACTTTTCTGTTCTGTTCAAATTTAAATTCAAATTTGAGCATTAAAACTCCTGTTCAAAAATCCCTAGATTCCATTCTGTAACTCCAAAAGTCCAACTAAGAATTTTCTCCATCTTAGTTTTCCCTCTAGTATTTTACAAAAATGAGTTGACATTTTTCTGAGCACTTTGATTTTTCTGTTTTATTTGTGGTCTTATTTTTCCGTTGTTATTATGCGGCGTATAGATACCGTATTTGACAAAGTTGCTGAAGAAAGAGAAGGAGAAGGATTTGAAGACTTTGAAGACCAAGCCAATCCAGGCAAGCAGCCCTTTGACCATGATACACTTGTTCTTCGGAACCCGTTTGTTTCCGATGCATGATGATAGAGTTACGGTGGGGACCTAGTTGAAACCACCACGTGATGCATGCTTTGCTCATGATCTTGCTATGTGCAAGATGTCATGCAAATAGTTAGTAGTGATGCTTAGTGATGCATGTGTGACATGAACCTTCGTGGTTGAAATCTTTGCATAAAACCCCGTCGGGTGCCATTCATGCCCGAGGGAGATGATGAGTTGGGTAACCACTTGATGACGAAGTGGTATACCGAGACAAGCGTGTGTTTTTCAAACAGATTGGTTTAAGTTGCGACCGTTATTCCAACCATACATGTGCAACCACTCTACCCCTTATGGGACGGGGCGTTATTGATTACTTAGGCCGATACTAGCATGGTGCCCGCATTACTAGTGACGGGAAGACTTGAGGTCTTTCCCGGGACGGGGTCGTGCTTGGATAGACGACCATGACTGTTTTCACAGGGCACCGGACACACCGTTGGTCCCTTCGGGTACGCGTGACATTGAAATTAGGGCAAGTCCCGTGATCTATTGTTTGTACCCGAGGGCCGTGTACCAACGAGTGGACTCTATGTTAGTGTCGTCTAAGGAAAGATAATGACCGGGTGCTTCCCCCGAGTACTTGAGGTACTGCGGGATCGTGGGTGACACGAAAGCTTCCCGGATCTTGTGGGTAAAGTGTACAACCTCTGCAGAGTGTAAAACTATTCGAATAGCCGTGTCCACGGTCAAGGACAGTTGGGTAACCGCTCTTGGGCTACGTCCAATGTTTGCGAAACCATGTGTGTGTGTGAGAGTCAAGGTGGTGACTTGACTCGATGAGTTGAATCATATTCATGTTGATATCGGTAACCTGTTTTCAAGGTTACATGAACACGTTGATGCATACACTTGATGGTAGAATATTTATTCTAGCCCTTGCTAGATTGCTCATTATTGTTCAGTTTGCATTGTTATTTTGAACCACATCATGGGTTGCTTGCGAGTACATTCAAAGTACTCATTGGCTTGCCACTGGTTATTTAATTGGCCAGGCATGGAGGAATAGGAATATGATGAAGAGTTCTTTGGAGACGAACATGCGAATTAGGACGCTATCCCAGTCAGAATGCATGTAGGGTTAAGGCAGATGGCATGGGTTCTACCTATCATCGAAGACTTCCGCTATTTAAGTTATTTGCTATTCAGCCATGAGGCTTTATCTATGTAAGACCTGGTCATAATGGCTTTAATTTGTGTAAGACGATATGTATGGATGTAAGACTCTTGTCATTCAGCTTCTGTGTGTTCAGTGAGCATTGATCTCTGGGATCACTGTACACGTGCATTCAGTGGTCTCGACTCTTAAGTCGGGGTCCCCACACAACAATTGTTATGGAAATTATAATAAAATACCTTAAGATATTGAGAGTATAATTAAGGAATTTACAAATTCCCAAAAGTATTCAATGCTATGGTAGAATAAAATTTGATAAAGATTGATGATTTGGCTAGGAACATTGATAAAATTTCTCATGAGATTGATTCTTTGAAAATTAGGTATATGCCACCAAAGCATGATATTAATGAGTCTCTGAAAGTTATGCAAATTTATATTAATGAGAGTAAAGAGAGAGTGGCTAGGTTGCGTGCTAAAAGAGAATTGCTAGAAAAAACGCATTCTTCTAGTTTTGAAGTAACAATGATGAAGATCTTAAGATGTTTGGCATGACTCCTATCAATTCTTTGTTTGATAAAATAGATGTTGAAAAGTAAGGGACAAGAGATGAGTCAACTTTAGATAAAAGGCGCCCCGATAATTTGGAGAATAAATATCTTAGCGAAAAATGTGGTAACAGTGGGATTGGAGAGGTCAAAACTTTAGCTAGTAGTGAAACCACTATTTTGGATTTGAAGGATTTTAATTATAATAGTTGTTCTTTGATTGATTGTATTGCCTTGTTGCAATACATGCTTAATTCTCCTCATGCCTATAATCAAAATAAAGCCTTTATGAAACATATTGTTGATGCTATGATGAAATCTTTTGAGGAAAAACTTGAGTTGGAAGTTTCAATCCCTTGAGAGCTTTATGACGATAGGGAACCTACTATTAATATTAATATTAAAGAATATGAGTGCAATGCTTTGTGTGATTTGGGTGCTAGCGTTTCAACAATTCCAAAAACTCTTTGTGATGTGCTAGGTTTCCATAAACTTGATCATTATTCTTTAAATTTGCATCTAACGGATTCCACTATTAAAAAGCCCTGGGAAGGATCAATGCTGTTCTTATTGTTGAAAATAGGAATTATGTGCCCGTAGATTTCATTGTTGTTGATATAGATTGCAATCCAACATGCCCTATTATTCTTTGTAGAACTTTCCTTAGAACGATTGGGGCAATTATTCATATGAAAGAACGAAACATTAGATTTCAATTTCCATTAAGGAAGGGAATGGAACACTTTCCAAGAGAGAAAATTAAGTTACCATACGAATCTATTATGAGGGCTACTTATGGGATGAATACCAAAGATGATAATACCTAGATCGTTGCTTTTTGCCTAGCTAGGGGCGTTAAACAACAGCGTAGGTTGGCTGTTTTAATCTTTTTTCTTCTATTTTTTAATAAATATACCTTCTAGCTTATGTATACATGTGTTTTCATGTTTTAATTAAGTGTTTGGGCAAAGAAAGAACTTTGGGATGGTTTGGAAGACTGTTGATTTGATTTTGCTTAAAAACGGAAACGTTTGCGCCCACTACAGAAAATTCTATAATTTCCTGGAGCGTGGTAATTTTCTGAAATTTTGACACAAGATTGATATACAAATTACCCACGCTTTCCTAATCTTTCAGAATTTTTAGAGTTACATAAGTATGCGAAGTTTTCAAATTGCTACAGACTATTCTGGTTTTGACAAATTATGTTTTCATCGTGTTGTTTTCTTATTTTGATGATCTATGGGTTGTATCAGGGGGTATGAACCTTTAGAGAAGTTAGAATACAGTAGACATAACACCAATATAAAATTAGAATGAGTTCACAACAGTATCTAAAGTGGTTATTTGATTTATTACGCTAACGCATCTCATGAGTTTTCTGTTGTGAAGTTTTCATAATTTGGGTAAAGATTTGATGGACAACAGAATAAGTAGTGGCAAGAGCCTAAGCTTGGGGATTCCCAAGGAAACCCAAGTTAATATTGAAGGAAAACCAAGCATCTTAGCTTGGGGATGCCAGGGATGGCATCCCCTCTTTTGTCTTCAATCCCTCGGTAAATTTACTTGAGGGTATATTTTTTTCACCCCATGATATGTGTTTTGCTTGGAGCGTCTTGTATTATTTGAGTCTTTGCTTTTTAGTTTGACACAATCATCCTTGCTTTACACACATTTGGAGAGGGACACACATTAATCGTGAATTTATTAGAATTCTCTTTGTGCTTCACTTATATCTTTTGAGCTAGGTAGTTGCTCTAGTGCTTCACTTATATCTTGTTGAGCACGCTGGTGATGTTATTTTGAATTAATTGATGAACTCTCATGCTTCACTTATATTATTTTGAGAGTCAAATAATATCATAGTAATTTTCTTGGGTTGGGAATTTAATCCTAATATGATAGGCATCCAAGGGGGATATAATAAGAACTTTCGCAAAGAGCATTCAAAATATGAGAAGTTTGATTCCTTACAACTGTTTTGAGATATGAAGATAGTGATTTTAGAGTTATGCTAGTAGTGAATTGTGTAGTTAAAGAAATACTTGTGTTAAGGTTTGTGATTCACGTAGCATGCACGTATGGTATTCTAGTTATGTGATGAAGTTGGAGCACAATTTATCCTTGATTGTCTTCCTTTGTGTGAAAGTCGGGAGTGCGTGATGGTTCACTCCTACTAACCTATCCCCTAGGAGCATGCGTAGTAGTACTTTTCTTCGAGGGATAATAAACTTTTTTCAATAAGTATGTTAGTTCTTTATGACTAATGTCGATTCCATGGATTATACGCACTCTCACCCTTCCACCTTTGCTAGCCACTCTAGTACCACGCAACTTTCGCCAGTGCATTAAACCAACCTTATACCCTTCATTAAAACAGTCATCATACATACCTATTATGGCATTCTCATAGCCACTTCGAGATATATTGCCATGTAACTCCATCGTTCCGTCATTATGAGTTTGAGTTACCTTGAGTTGTAAGTAAATAAAAGTGCGATAATCATCATTATTAGAACATGGTCCCATGTGAGGTTATAAAAAAAGGCCAAAAGAGTCTCCAAAAAAGAAAGAGAACAATAGTCTAAAAATGGATTCTAAAAAACGAGAGCAAATAGATAGAAGGGACAATATTAGTCTCCTTTTCCACACTTGTGCTTCAAAGTAGCACCATGGTCTTCATGATAGAGAGTCTCCTATTTTGACACTTCCATATATCACTAGTGGGAAATTTATGTTATAGAACTTGGCTTGTATATTCCAACAATGGACTTCCACAAATGCCCTAGGTCTTCATGAGCAAGCAAGTTAGATGCACACCGACTTGTTTTCTTTTGAGCTTTCATACACTGATAGCTCTAGTGCATCCATTACATGGAAATCCCTACTCACTCACATTGATATCAGTTGATGAACATCTCCATAATCCATTCATTTGCCTAGTTGATGTGAGACTGTCTCCCTTCTTATGTCTACTACCACCTTCTATTCAATATATAGTGCTATGTCCATGCCTCCCGCTCATGTATTGTGTGAAAGCTGAAAAAGCTGAAGCGCATTAAGAAGTATGAAACAATTCCTTGGCTAACACCAGGGTTGTACATGATTTATACTTTGTGTTAAGAAGAGGGAAAATAACAAGACTATATGATTTTGTAGGGATAACTTTCTTCAGCCATGTTATTTTTGAAGCTTCATGATTTCGCTTTCTAGTATGCTTGATGTATTATTGTTTTTATGTCAATGAACTTTTGTTTTGAATGATATGGATCTGAACATTCATGCCAAGATAATAATAAATAGATTGCTAAATATGTTAGGTAGCATTCCACATCAAAAATTCTGTTTTTTCATTTACCTACTCGAGGACGACCAGGAATTAAGCTTGGGGATGCTTGATATGTCTCCAACTTCTCTATAAATTTTTATTGTTCCATGCTATTATATTATTAACTTTGGATGTTTTATCTGCATTAATATGCTATTTTATATTATTTTGGGACTAACCTATTAACTTAGAGCCCAGTGCTAGTTTCTGTTTTTCCTTGTTTTTCAGTGTTTCAGAAAAGGAATATCAAACCAAGTCCAAACGGAAGAAAACTTTCGCGATGATTTTTCTTGGACCAGAAGACATCCAGAAGACTTGGAGATGAAGTCAGAAGAGTACCGAGGAGGCCACAAGCCTCTAGGGTGTGCCCTAGGGGGCACCATGAGGGCTTATGGGCCCCTCGAGAGTCCACCGACCTCAATCGTTGGCCTATAAATTCCAAAATATTCTAGAAACCCTAGAGGCATCCATGAAAATAGTTTTCCACCACCGCAGGTCTCTATTCCCATGACATCCCATCTTGGGGTCTTTTCCGGTACTCCACTAGAGGGGGATTCAATCAAGGAGGGCATCTACATCAACCTTGTTGCCCCTCCGATGATGTGTGAGTAGTTTACCATAGACCTACGAGTTCATAGCTAGTATCTAGATAGCTTCTTCTCTCTCTTTTATCTTCAATGCAATGTTCTCCTCGATGTTCATGGAGATCTATACGATGTAACCTTCTTTTGCGGTGTGTTTGTTGAGATCCGATGAATTGGGCATTTATGATCAGATCATCTATGAATATTATTTGAGTCTTCTCTGAACTATTTTATGCATGATTTATATAGCTTTGTATTTCTCTTCGACATATCCATTTGGTTTGGCCAACTAGATTGGTTTTTATTGTAATGGGAGAGGTGCTTTGTGCTGGGTTCAATCTTGCGGTGTCCTCACCCAGTGATAGAAAGGGTAGCAAGAAATGTATTGTGTTGTTACTATTAAGGATAAAAAGATGGGTTTTATATCATATTGCTTGAGTTTATCACTCTACATCATGTCATCTTGCTTAAGGAAATACTTTGTTTTCATAACTTAATACTCTAGATGCATGGTGGATAGTGGTCGATGAGTGGAGTAATAGTAGTAGATGCAGGCTGGAGTTGGTTAACTTGTCACGAATGTGATTCCTATATTCATGACCATTGCCTTAGATGTCATCATAAGTTTGCGCTTTTCTATCAATTTCTCAACAGTAATTTGTTTACCCACCGTGTGCTTTCTTCGAGAGAGAAGCCTCTAGTGAAACCTATGACCCCTGATGACCCACAAGTGTAGGGGATCTATCGTAGTCCTTTCGATAAGTAAGAGTGTCGAATCCAACAAGGAGCAGAAGGAAATGATAGGCAGTTTTCGGTAAGGTATTTTCTGCAAGCACTAAAATTATAGGTAACAGATAGTTTTGCGATAAGGTAATTGGTAGCAAGTGACAAAAGGAAAAAAAATAAGGTGCAGCAAGGTGGCCCAATCCTTTTTGTAGCAAAGGACAACCATGGACAAACTCTTATACCAAGGAAAGCGCTCCCGAGGACACATGGGAATTATCGTCAAGCTAGCTTTCATCACGATCATCTGATTCGCGTTTGGTACTTTGATAATTTGGTATGTGGGTGGACCAGTGCTTGGGTGCTGCCCTTACTTGGACAAGCCTCCCACTTATGATTAACCTCTAATGCAAGCATCCGCAACTACAAAAGAAGTATTAAGGTAAACCAAACCATAGCCTGAAACATATGGATCCAAATCAGCCCCTTACGAAGCAACGCATAAACTAGGGTTTAAGCTTCTGTCACTCTAGCAACCCATCATCTACTTATTACTTCCCAATGCCTTCCTCTAGGCCCAAATAATGGTGAAGTGTCATGTAGCCAATGTTCACATGACACCACTAGAGGAGAGACAACATACATCTCATCAAAATATCGAACGAAGACCAAATTCACATGACTACTAATAGCAAGACTTCTCCCATGTCCTCAGGAACCAAAGTAAATACTCACAAGACATAATATTGTTCATGATCAGAGGGATATTAATATGCATAATGGATCTGAACATATGATCTTCCACCAAATAAACCAACTAGCATCAACTACAAGGAGTAATCAACACTACTAGCAACCCATAGGTACTAATCTGAGGTTTGGGTACAAAGATTGGATACAAGAGATGAACTAGGGTTTAGGAGGAGATGGTGCTGGTGAAGATGTTGATGAAGATAGCCCTCCCCAAGATGGGAGAGTTGTTGGTTATGACGGCGGTGACGATTTCCCCCTCTCGGAGGGAAGTATCCCCGGCATAACAGCTCTGCCGGAGCCCTAGACTGGTTTCCGCCTCGGTTCCGCTTCGAGACGGTAGCGTCTGGTCCCGAAAGCCTCCTTATGATTTTTTTTCCAGGTCAAAACACCTCATATAGGAGAAGATGGGCACCGGGGGCCTTCCGGCTGGCCCACGAGGCAGGGGGGTGCACCCTGGGAAGGGGGGGCGCCCCCACCCTCGTGGGCAGCCGGTGGCCCCCCTCGTGGAATTCTTTCACCGGATATTCTTTATATTTTCTGAAACGACGTTCTGTTGAGTTTCAGGGCTTTTGTAGTTGTGCATAATAGGTTTCCAAAGTTTGCTCCTTTTCCAGCCCAGAATTCCAGCTGCCAGTATTCTCCATCTTTATCTAAACCTTGTAAAATAAGAGAGAAAAGGCATAGGTATTGTGACAAAACATGTCAGAACATCCCACAATGCAATAAATATCAACATATAAGCATGATGCAAAATGGACGTATCAACTCCCCCAAGCTTAGACGTCGCTTGTCCTCAAGCGAAAGCCGATATTGAAAAATATGTCCATAAGTTTAGAGATAGAGGTGTCGATAAAACAAAATACGGACATGAGGGCATCGTGATCATTCTCATAACAGAAACTTATATAAATATAGTCATTTGATTCTTATGCTAAAGTAACAATTCGTCCACAATATCAAGTATGAATCATAAACTTCATTGGAAACTAACAAACTTTGATCTCGGTCGTTGAAGCAATTGCAATTTATCGTAATATCGGAAAGAGTCAATATAAGAGATTTTCAGCAAGCCTACATACTCAACTATTATACAATCTTTCACAATTTCTCACACTCACGCAATACTTATGTTTATGGAGTTTTAATCGGACACAGGGAAAGATACGGGCCTATGGTGTTGCCTCCGAACGTTTTACCTCAAGGGTAATGTCAACAGTAATAGATCGTGAAAACTTACATCCAAGTGGGTATATATGTCAGGATCTTTCCAACGCAATGTTCTTGCCAAAGGATAAAATGTAAAAAGGAAAGGTGGATTTCACCTTGACACTTATAAGGCAAGAATAATAGATTGGCCCTTCGCAGAGGGAAGCAGAGGTTGTCATGTGTTTTTATGGTTGGATGCACAAAGTCTTAGCATAGAAGAACTTTTATTTCTTCCATATCACAAGATCGTTTAAAGCTAATTTCTCACACACTAATAAATCATACATATTTTAGCGGATTCGCAACAGGACAACTTACTTGGAAGGATCTTTCTCAATCCATAGGTAGGTATGGTGGACTCTCATGGCAAAACTGGGTTTAAGGATATATGGAAGCACAAGTAGTATCTCTACTTAGTGCGAGGAGTTTTGGCTAGCATGAGGGGGAAAAGGCAAGCTCAACATGTTGGATGATCCATGACAATATACTTTATTTCTGATATAAGAAGACATAACCCATTATGTTGTCTTCCTTGTCCAACAACAACTCTTTATCATATCATACTTTAATGAGTGCTCACAATCATAAAAGATGTCCAAGATAGTGTATTTGTATGTGAAGCCTCTCTTCTTTTTATTACTTCCTATTAATTGCAACGATGACCAAAACTATATTTGTCACCTCCCAACAACTTTTATTTATCATGCTCTTGTATGTGAAGTCATTACTTCCCATAAGATCGATATGATCTCTTCGATACTCTTTATGTTTTCTTTCTTTTTATCATGACCCAAGTGAGGAAATCAAGCCCTTGACTCAACGCTAATCTTTATTATATAACTCGCGGACTCGATTACAAAGGGTAAAGCTCACAAAGCAAAAGCTCACAACTAGATCATGCTAACTTTATTCTAATAGATCAAGATACTACCAAAAGAATCGAACTAAGTAAAGCGATAAAGATAGGAGTGATGGTGATATGATACCGGGGTCACTCCCCCGAGCTTGGCAGTTGCCAAGGGGAGTGCCCACACCCATATGATTATGTCTCCTTCTTTGGGGTGGTGATGATGGAGTTGTTGATGATGTAGGCTTGTTGTCCACCTTCCAAGGCATGGGTTCACCATCGTAGAAGGATGATCGAGTCTCTGGGATAGTCAAATCTGCAGCCAAACTCATCTTTTTGAATCTATATTCATACTCATAGTTTTGGTTTTGCAGGTCATAGATCTGGGCTTGGAGGTGTTCGATCTTCTCTTGAAGATTGGAGATAGCTTCCCCAAAGATCCTTGAGTCTAGCTTGAGGTTGTTGGCGAGCTCCGTGATCATCATGTGGCTGGTGTTGAGTCCTTGTTCCACCATACCTTGGGACTTGAAAACTTGCTGCTCCATTGCTTCGAGTCTTTTCTCTACGCTTCCGGTCCTCCTCGGCCCCTCAAAATCACGGATGTGCAGCACCCCCATGGTTTTGGGGTGGTGCAGCACCTCCGCAAGGTAGGGGTTGATGACCTTCTCGAAGAACTTGTCTATGGGGGTGTTGGAGGACGCCATGATGATCTAGATCTGTCAAAAACAGCAGCTTGAAATGAAAACAGAGGATTTTTGCGTGATACAGAGGTCAAAACCTTCGGGAGTATATATAATGAATTTTTACCGACCAAAAGGAGTAACCCACAAGAAAACGGAGTCCGGGGGACACACGGGGTGCCCACGAGGCAGGGAGCGCGCCCTGCGAAGGGGGGCATGCCCTCCACCCTCGTGGATGCCTCGTGTCTCTTCCGGACTGCAGTTTATTTTTCTATTTTTCTAAATATTCCAAAACGGAGAAAATTTGACTTTAGAACTATTTTGGAGTTGGTTTACTTACCGTGTCACGTACCTCTTCCTTTTCGGAGGCTGAATCATTCTGGAAAGTGTCCCTTATGTATTCCTCAAGGGTTACGTTTCAATAACATTAGTTTCAACATTTATAGGATTACCTGAGATATAATGTTTGATTCTTTGACCATTCACCACCTTCGGATTTGTGCATTCAAAATTGTTGATTTTTATGGCACCGGAACGATATACCTCCTCGATAACATAAGGTCCTTCCCACTTGGAGAGAAGTTTTCCTGCAAAAAATATTAAACAAGTGTTGAATAGCAAGACATAATCACCTACGTTAAACTCACGCTTTTGTACCCTTTTGTCATGCCATCTTTTATCTTTTTCTTTAAATAGCTTGGCATTCTCATAGGCTTGAGTTCTCCATTCATCGAGACAACTAATGTCTAATAGCCTCTTCTCACCGGCAAGTTTGAAATCGTAATTGAGCTCTTTAATAGCCCAATATGCCTTATGTTCTAGCTCAAGAGGTAAGTGACAAGCTTTTTCATATACCATCTTATATGGAGACATACCCATAGGATTCTTGTATGCAGTTCTATAGGCCCATAGTACATCATCTAGTTTCTTGGACCAATTCTTCCTAGACCTATTAATTGTCTTTTGCAAGATTAATTTCAACTCCCTATTACTTAGTTCTACTTGACCACTAGTCTGTGGGTGATAAGGGGATGCAATTCTATGGTTGACATCATACTTTGCAAGCATTTTACGAAAAGCACCATGAATAAAGTGTGATCCACCATCAGTCATTAAATATCTAGGGACTCGAAACCTCGGAAATATAACTTCTTTAAGCATCTTATTAGAGGTGTTATGATCAGCGCTACTAGTTGGAATAGCTTCTACCCACTTAGTAACGTAATCAACAGCAACAAGAATATGTGTGTACCCATTAGAGACAGGAAAAGGTCCCATATAATCAAAGCCCCAAATGTCAAATGGTTCAATAACAAGTGAATAGTTCATAGGCATTTCTTGACGTCTACTAATATTACCAATTCTTTGACATTCATCACAGGATAATACAAACTTACGTGCATCCTTGAAGAGAGTAGGCCAATAAAAACCGGATTGCAATACCTTGTGTGCAGTTCTATCTCCTGCATGGTGTCCTCCATAAGCTTCGGAGTGGCACTGGCGTAGGATTTGTTCCTGTTCATGCTCAGGTACACAACGTCAAATGATACCATCTACTCCTTCTTTATAAAGATGTGGGTCATCCCAAAAGTAATGTCTCAAATCATAGAAGAACTTTTTCTTTTGCTGGTATGTGAAGCTAGGAGGTATAAACTTAGCTACAATATAATTAGCATAATCAGCATACCATGGAGCAGTACGAGAAGTATTTATGACAGCTAATTGTTCATCAGGAAAGCTATCATCAATAGGTTGTGGGTCATCAAGTATATTCTCTAACCTAGACAAGTTATCTGCTACGGGGTTCTCAGCTCCCTTTCTATCAATAATATGCAAATCAAATTCTTGCAGCAAGAGAACCCATCTAATAAGTCTAGGTTTAGCATCTTTCTTTTCCATGAGGTATTTGATAGCAGCATGATCAGTGTGAATAGTTACTTTAGAATCAGCGATATAGGGTCTAAACTTATCACAAGAAAATACGACTGCTAAAAATTCTTTCTCAATGGTAGCATAATTTCTTCGGGCACTATCTAGAGTTTTAGTAGCATCCTGGATAACATTGAATTTCTTATCAACTCTTTGCCCTAAAACAACTCCTACAGCATAATCACTAGCATCGCACATAATCTCAAAGGGTAAATTCCAGTCAGGAGGCTGGACAATAGGTGCAGAGATCAATGCTTTCTTAAGTATTTCAAATGCTTCTAGACAATCATCATCAAAGACACAAGGAATATCTTTTTGTAAAAGATTAGTCAGAGGCCTGGAGATTTTGAAGAAGTCCTTAATGAATCTCCTATAAAACCTGGCATGACCAAGGAAACTTCGTATACCTTTGATATCCTTAGGGCATGGCATCTTTTCAATAGCATCAACTTTAACTTTGTCAACTTTAATACCTCTTTTAGAAATTTTATGTCCCAAGACAATGCCTTCATTAACCAGAAAGTGGCACTTCTCCCAATTCAAGACAAGGTTGGTATCTTCACATCTCTGCAAAACTCGATCAAGGTTGCTTAAGGAATCATCAAAAGAAGTTCCGTAAATGGAGAAATCATCCATGAAAACCTCAACAATGTTTTCACAAAAATCCAAGAATATAGCCATCATGCATCTTTGAAAGGTAGCAGGTGCATTACATAAACCAAAAGGCATACGTCTATCAGCAAAGGCACCGAAAGGACAAGTAAAAGTGGTCTTTTCTTGATCCCCTTTTGACACAGGTATTTGAGAGAAACCAAAATAACCATCTAGAAAGCAGAAATGAATATGCTTGGATAACTTTTCTAGCATTTGATCAATAAATGGCAAGGGGCAATGATCTTTCTTAGTAGCTTTATTTAACTTACGGAAATCAATTACCATCCTATAACATGTAATTATTCTTTGCGAGATCAATTCATGTTTATCATTAGGAATGACAGTCATACCTCCTTTCCCGGGGACACAATGGACAGGACTTACCCACTGGCTATTAGCAACTAGATAGATAATACCTACCTCTAGAAGCTTTAGTATTTCCTTCCTTACCACTTCTTTCATCTTAGGATTTAACCGTCACTGATGATCAATAACTGGTTTAGCATTTTCTTCCAATTGTATCTTGTGTTGGCATATAGTGGGACTAATTCCCTTAAGATCATCCAGAGTATATCCAATAGCAGCACGATGCTTCTTCAGAGTTTTCAATAATTTTTCTTCTTCCTCCTCTGAAAGGTTAGCACTAATAATAACAAGATATATCTTCTTTTCATCAAGATAAACATACTTCAGATTATCAGGCAAAGGTTTAAGTTCAAACACGGGATCACCCTTGGGTGGAGGAGGATCCCCTAGGATTTCAACAGGCAAGTTGTTTTTCAGTACGGGTCCCTGTGTAAGGAATAGTTCATCTATCTCCCTTCTCTCGTTCATATGCATATCATTTTCGTGGTCTAGCAGGTATTGTTCTAAAGGATCATTAGGTGGCACGACAATAGAAGCCAGGCCAATAATTTCATCCTTACTGGGTGGTGCCTTTTCAAGGGGTTGTCTATGGAATTTAGCAAATTTAAAATCATGAGTCATATCCCCTAATCCCACAGTAACAGTATCTTTCACGTAGTCTATCTTGGCATTAACAGTATTCAAGAAGGGTCTACCAAATATAATGGGACAAAATTCATCTTGTGGGGAACTGAGAATAAGGAAATCAGCAGGGTATTTAACCTTCCCACACAAGACTTCAACATCTCTAACAATCCCAACTGATGAAATAGTATCTCTATTAGCAAGCTTAATGGTGACATCAATACCTTCTAGCTCAACAGGTGCAATATCATGCATAATTTTGTTATACAAATCAAAAGGGATAATACTCGCACTAGCACCTACGCCGCATATAGCATGGTAGCAATGATCTCCTATCTTGACGGAGATAACAGGCAAGCCCACAATAGGTTTATGTTTATTCCTAGCATTTGGTTTGGCTATTCTAGCAGACTCTTCTTGGAGGTAAATAACATGTCCATCTAAATCTTCTACCAAGAGATCTTTAACCATAGCAACAGTAGGTTCAACTTTAATTTTCTCAGAGGGTGTAGGTGTTCTAGTATTACTTTTACGAACTACAGTTGAAGCTTGAGCATGATCCTTTATCCTAACAGGGAAAGGGGGTTTCTCGATATAAGCGATAGGTATAACAGGATCAACATTGTAAGTGATAATCTTTTGTTCAACTTTAATAGGTTCAACTACTTTTTCTTCAATACGGGGATGGTATTTAAAGCACTTATCCTTAGGGAGATCAACATGAGTAGCAAAAGATTCATAGAAATAAGCTACTATCTCACAGTCAAGTCCATATTTAGTGCTAAACTCACCGAAAACATCGGTATCCATAAAAGCTTTAACACAATCAAACTTAGGGGTCGTACCTGACTCCTTGGCTTCATTGAGATCCCAATCTTGAAAGTTGCGTTTAATTCTTTCCAATAAATCCCATTTGAAGTCAACAGTCTTCATCATATAAGAGCCAGAACAAGAAGTATCGAGCATCGAGCGATTATTATGAGAAAGCCAAGCATAAAAACATTGAATGATCATTTCTCTTGAGAGCTCATGATTGGGGCATGAATATAACATTGACTTAGGCCTCCCCCAAGCTTGAGTGATGCTTTCTCCTTCGTGAGGCCAGAAATTATAAATATAAGTACGATCACGATGAACCTGGTGCATAGGGTAGAACTTCTGATGAAATTCCAACTTCAAACGGTTATAGTTCCATGATCCCATATCATCGCATAGCCTAAACCATGTCAATGCATCTCCTTTCATAGATAAGGGGAAGACCTTCTTCTTGATAACATCCTTGGGCATACCTGCAAGCTTATACAATCCAGAAACTTCATCCACATAGATTAGGTGTAAGTCGGGATGCAGTGTTCCGTCTCCTGTAAAGGGATTTTCAAGTAGTTTCTCTATCATACCCGAAGGAATCTCAAAGCAAACATTTTCAATAGGTGCGGTAGGTTGAGGAGAAACTCTTTGCTCTTCTGTTCAGGATGAAGATACCCCGAACAAGCCCCTCAATGTAATTTGGCCATAGTAACAAGTGACAATAAATTTCAGCACACTATCTAAATTTTTCCTTACCAAAGGCGTTGCACTCCCCGGCAACGTCGCCAGAAAACAGTCTTGATGACCCACAAGTGTAGGGGATCTATCGTAGTCCTTTCGATAAGTAAGAGTGTCGAACCCAACGAGGAGCAGAAGGAAATGATAGGCAGTTTTTGGTAAGGTATTTTCTGCAAACACTGAAATTATAGGTAACAGATAGTTTTGTGATAAGGTAATTGGTAGCATGTGACAAAAGGTAAAAGTAAATAAGGTGCAGCAAGTTGGCCCAATCCTTTTTGTAGCAAAGGACAAGCCTGGACAAACTCTTATATAAAGGAAAGCGCACCCGAGGACACATGGGAATTATCGTCAAGCTAGCTTTCATCACGATCATCTGATTCGCGTTCGGTACATTGATAATTTGGTATGTGGGTGGACCGGTGCTTGGGTGATGCCCTTACTTGGACAAGCCTCCCACTTATGATTAACCTCTAATGCAAGCATCCGCAACTGCAAAATAAGTATTAAGGTAAACCTAACCATAGCCGGAAACATATGGATCCAAATCAGCCCCTTACGAAGCAACACATAAACTAGGGTTTAAGCTTCTGTCACTCTAGGAACCCATCATCTACTTATTACTTACCAATGCCTTCCTCTAGGCCCAAATAATGATGAAGTGTCATGTAGTCGACGTTCACATGACACCACTAGAGGAGAGACAACATAAATCTCATCAAAATACCGAACGATGACCAAATTCACATGACTACTAATAGCAAGACTTCTCCCATGTCCTCAAGAACCAAAGTAACTACTCACAAGACATAATATTGCTCATGATCAGAGGGATATTAATATGCATAATGGATCTGAACATATGATCTTCCACCAAATAAACCAACTAGCATCAACTACAAGGAGTAATCAACACTACTAGCAACCCACAGGTACCAATCTGAGGTTTGGGTACAAAGATTGGATACAAGAGACGAACTAGGGTTTGAGAGGAGATGGTGCTGGTGAAGATGTTGATGAAGATAGCCCTCCCCAAGATGGGAGAGGTGTTGGTGATGACGGCGGTGATGATTTCCCCCTCCCGGAGGGAAGTATCCCCGGCAGAACAGCTCTGCCGGAGCCCTAGATTGGTTTTCGCCTCGGTTCCGCCTCGAGACGGCGGCGTCTGGTCCCAAAAGCCTCCTTATGATTTTTTCCAGGTGAAAACACCTCATATAGGAGAAGATGGGCACCGGGGACCTTCCTTCTGGCCCACGAGGCTGGGGGCGCGCCTTGAGAAGGGGGGCGCGCCCCCACCCTTGTGGGCAGCCGGTGGCCCCCCTCATGGACTTCTTTCGCCAAATATTTTTTATATTTTCTAAAACGATGTTCTGTTGAGTTTTAGGGCTTTTGGAGTTGTGCAGAATAGGTTTCCAGAGTTTGCTCCTTTTCCAGCCCAGAATTCTAACTGCCGGCATTCTCCCTCTTCATGTAAACCTTGTAAAATAAGAGAGAAAAGGCATAAGTATTGTGACAAAACATGTAAGAACAGCCCATAATGCAATAAATATCCACATATAAGCATTATGCAAAATTGACGTATCAACCACCGATCTATTTTCCATCTTATATTTTCACATCTATAAAACCAAAAACCCAATAATATCTTGCTGCAATTATTTTGTGTTTACTTTTTTTTGCTTTTTACTTTTGTTTTAAATCTATCTCTATCAAATCTCACTCTTGTTCGTGACCGTGAAGGGATTGACAACCCCTTTTCTGCTTTGTGTGCATGTGTTTCTTAGTTTGTGCAGGTTCATAGATTGGAGACTTGCTTGTGCCTCCTACTGGATTGATAATTTGGTTCTCCAGTGGGGTAAATACTTATCTCTACTTTGCTACATCACCCTTTCCTCTTCAACGGAAAACTCAGCGCAAGCTCAAGAAATAGCATCACACTACTCCTGTAAGCCGACGTCTGTGCCGTCCCGGTTGTTGCCCTCCAGGTTAATCCCTTGCTGGTTGCCAGCAGCTAAAGCTTCTGGGTTATCCTGCACCAACTCTTCTGCTTCTCGGATCTGAAGGTTGTCTAGATTCGAGTTGACTTCCATTAAAGCTTGGATGACAACCTCATCATTCATGATAGGAGACGGGTCAACATCAGGTTGAAAGAGATGCTTACACCGTTGGTGAGTCAAGTTACACGGTAACATCATTGGATGTGGCACTTGTGAGTTGCTGCCGTCATAAGCCGGTTAATATTTGTCCAACTCCAAATTTTCAACAAGCTGACTCGCGCTGACTGGAACTCCCTCATATAACGGGCATAGTCTTCTTGTGAAAGTTTCGTCCGTCATGTTTGTATTGCGGGAACCCGCAAGCCACCTCTGATGGATCCAGCTCTGAGGAATACGCCATAGCTTGTCTCAGTGCGGACGTTGCTCCAATCCGGGCGGCTGACCTTCTTAGTTCATCGACTTGTTATGGGATAGTTGAGAGGTGCCTTAGTATGTCTTTGATGAATTGTACTGGTTCGTTTTTGTCACTCGCACTTTTTATAACATAGATGCTTCCAACATAAAGTTGCTCTGCAGGCGAGTACACAACCTTCAGCTTCCTTATGTTGTCTTGAAGACTACGAGTCTATCACCTGCACAGAGCAAGAATATGTAAGTCGCATGTCAGGTCATGATAAATTTATAACATCACATTCATAAGGATTACTTACCGAATATGGTTTGGGTCATTTGAGTGATAATGCGCTTTAGCCCATGAAGCTCTTCAGAAACATGTGCCAACTGGCCTTCGGCGGCTTCTGTGCATTGGATCAGGGCGCCTTTCTTTGTTTCCAATGATTTCTTTTATGTTTAAGAATTCACCCCGATCTTCTCCCACTCCTTCAAAGAAGATTGGAGGCTTGATTCGACCTTAGCTCGCAGAGCGTGCTCAGATTCCAGTTCCTTTATTAAGCTGGACAAATTTGACTCAACCGTGCTTAATGCTTCCTGAAATATACAGAAGAATGTCAAACTTCAAGTTATTTTCTTAAGCCAACAACAATGGTTAAACCGGCATTTTGGTTATGATATTCAAGATAACATTGTTAGAAGTCCCAAGCAGTTGCAAGCAATCTACTTCGCACTTTGTGGCTAATGTATTCCGTTTTTTTCTAAAACATAATACAGAAGACCCAACTCTATTCATAAAAAGATTCTGCCCTTAGGGGCTACATGAAATTTCTTTGAAGCTCATTAATTTGGAAGACCCGACCCATCTTACAAAGATGAGCCGGCCCTTGGGGCCTATACAATACTTCTTCTAAACAATGGTCTATTTGAAGAACCGGCATATCATTTACATGATGTCCCGGCCCTTGTGGCCTACATGTCAAGATTTTCAGACTTTATAGTCTTATGCACAAACAATAATTCATATGGTTAAGACTTGGGGGCTACTTGATGCTTCTTTCAAGTTTCTTCAATTTGGAGACCCAGTTCATCTCAATGAGATAAGCCGCCCCTTGTAGGCTACCTTAGTTTTCTATCTTAAATGTTTTCATTCAAGACCTGGCCTATCATTGGTATGATAACCCAGCCCTAGGGGTCTACATATGGATATATAACATATGATGAGAAGGATCAACTTTATCCATACCTCATAGTTTTGCTTCATCATGTTCATAGGTCGGCTTCCATTTCACGGCTAGTATTAAGGCGGCTTAAATTGCCCGCATGCAGTTCTTCTGAACTAAATTCTTCATAACTTTGCGGCTCAAGTTTTGCTCTCCCCTTCTCATTTAAGGGTGTTTCAGCCTTGGAGTCAAGCTTGGTCAGAACATTGGAGGTTTCGAGAGTCTTGTGATCCGCCCCAGTGATAGTAATCTCTCCATCATCTTCTCTTGAGAAGGAATGTATCCAGTATCCTTGGCATGGCTGGAAGCAGGAATAGGACTTGGCGGGTTAGGTTCATTCGTCGGGTTAGCATTGGCATTCCCAGCTTCAGTAGCCACTGGTTCAAATTGTGGGGGTGGGTCACCCTGGTTACCATGATGGTCTTCGGGATTCTGAGTATCCACCTCAAGGGTTATCAAGATTTGCCAGCTGGTTCAGGAGCCTCAGGAGCCGTGGATGACTCGCCCACTCTTCTGTTCTTAGCCTTGGCTTTGTCTCTGCAAATAAGATGGTATGTTAAATTTATATGTGCCAATGACTAACTGGTTCAGTTAAAAAGGAGAATTACCTTCGATTTATAACCAAAGTTCGCAGCTGCGTAGAAGACGAGCAGCCTGAAGACGGTGGTGACTCCTGATAATTGGAATCAGAGGGGTTGCCTAATAAGCCCAGATTGTGGAAGAGAAGAAGTGGGACTGTGTATCACCTCATTGTGTCACTTGTGAGTAGATGGCTCACGTGATAAGATGGCAAGCAGCTCGCAAGAGCCGCTCCGGGTTTGGCGCCTTGACTCATGCTAGGTTTTCTTCAAAGTAAAGTTTGGGTCTAAGTGAGCATACGGATGATAAAATCTTAATTTCTGGACAACCCGCCTTGTTTCCTTTGGAGATAAAGATTCCAAGCCAGAAGAGATAGAAATTACCTCAGCATCCTCCACCAGTCTTGTAGCAATATCACCCTGAGAGTAAGAAGTGTCAGTGAGTTCAATAAAAAGACGGCCAAGGGAGTCAAGTTCTACCTCTGACTGATTGTCAGCCTCCAGTGACTCGCCCAATGCTGCCGGCTCCTACACAACATTACGTTTATTATTTTTCTGAGCCGTCCTAGTCCTGGTTTTGGCCACTTGGGTTTTCTTTGGTACTATTTTATTATTCCAAAAGGAAGAGTTGGCCTGCATTTTTTTTGCAAAGCTTAAAGAAATAAAAGTGGTAGAAGAAAGAGCAAAGGAAGCAAAAATATTGTACAAGTACTTACTGGAGGAGCCGAGTTGAGAGTATAAAATGTCCTCAACCTTGTTGTATTATAGGCCTCTTGAAGTTCTCCGAGAAGCTTCTTTACAATGTCATTGATTTCTTTTTCAGTCAAATCTCGTTGACTATAGCATTTGGGATCCTTCAAATCACCAGTATAGTTGCACATTAACCCATCGCGCCAGCTTAAGGCAAGATTCTCTAGGAGACCCAACACCGGGTTAGACCGACACCGGTTAAACCATTGGACATTAAGCCTATCAGCTATGGGTATACACCGGTGACTTGAACACGTTCTTCAGCAGTTAGCCAACCAGGAAGTTCATCCAAGGTATTCAAACGTGTGGGCCTATAACCCGGTAAGGGGTTCTCATCAGTCGGAGCTGTGTTCTCATCAGCCGGGATGATTTGGCAAGATAGCTGAAGGAAAGGTAATGTTCCTCCGCCTCTGAATAGATACTCCACCTAGTTCTAAACTCGGACCATGAGCACACTCAGTCTGGTGGTTGATATATTAGAAATCTTCGAAGAGAAGAACAGTGGGTTTTATTTGAAGGTATGCTGCGCAAAAGACTTGAAATTAGCATAAGTTGGAAACAGAACTGGGGTAGATGTCTTGAGGATGAATGTTATAGAAATGCAAGGCATCCCGATTTTTTTACCCGGGCGGAGAGAAGTCCCTGAGAAGATGATCAACAAATATTACCACTTCTCCTTCGTTCTGTTGAGGAAAAGCCTCTGACCCAGGGACCTGCCAGCTGACCACGTCTTTAGCCGGCAGGATACCCCGATCAACAAAGTCTTGGAGTCCGAGCTCCGAAACATGAGATGTCACCCAGTCCCATGCAGTGGGGACCTTTGCCATGGTCAACCGACTTAAGTTGAATTAAGTGTTGCGAGCAAAAATAAATGGCAGGATATTCTTTAAGTTTTGAGCCGCCAACATGGGTTTATATAATAAAGCAGCAAAACAATGAGAATGTTACGGCTCTGAGAATAACATGTTTTGGGTCAAATTCTAAAGAGTTATGTGCCAATAATGTGTTGGTGGGTCATCCTAAAGACAAAAGTTTTCTTGGGTTTTCAACAAAGTATGTAACAACTAGTTTCCTATAGAAGCGCATGAAGTTTCAGATCTACAAATTAATGTAAAAAGGAGAAAATTTATCTAAAACTAAGATGAGCAGCAAAAGTGACTACTGGCTACTGATGGATTCTACGGGGGGTCTAAGTTATCTGATTACAAAAATGGTGTTGGAGCGAACTCCCTGATGATTCTTTAATAAGCTCATCAAGGGATACTAGAACTAAACAGACCGCGGTGGCGGAAACTCTGATAAACTCAGACGAACTATGAAGAAACATAATGCAGATCTAAGTGTGAAGTACTAGTGTACCTAGTTGCTGCTGAAGAAAGTGGAGGTGCGCGACTGAGCTCTGATGAAGCTGGGCGACATTGTAGTCTTGGATGGAGAGTCCGGCAAGGATCGATCCGTTGTGGCGGAGCTCCAGACGTGCAAGAACTTTAGCGCGAGGAAGAAGAAGAGATGGGGGCAAGGTAAAAAGTGAAACAGACCCCTGTGCTTATTTATAAGGTAAAAGGGGGGAGGGTAAAAGGTGCGTGCGAAGGATGAGGCGGTACAATAACTTTCTAGCATAATGGGTGCCTCAATTTTCGGGATAAGCAGATATGTTCAATGGTCCGTTATGATGTCATTATGAACCTACTAGAATTATGGTTGATGATGTCAGCATGGTAGAAGGCGTGTAAAATAACAAGTCCACAAGAGTTAGGAGCCAGCATTTTGCAGCTTATAGGGATAAAAATTTTACCAGGATGAAGACTCACCAAAATAAATAGGTTGAAGATTGACATGAATAAATTGAAATCAATCTAGGGCCTATTGTTGGCATATAATCCAGGATATGAACCGCCATGTTGGGCTGGGTCACAATGGTGGCGAGTCAACAACCAGAGTCTAACACGAGCTATGACAATGAAGAGGAAGGCCTAATAGGAGGTTCACCAAGTGGGTCGGCTCAAGGCTCAGTACCGAAGACGGCGGCTCATGGACCAGGAGATACATGCCGCCAATTCCTTCCTTACTTCAGCGAGTTAGAGATTTGTTCGATCATGAGTCTAAGTATGACCTAGACTCTTGTGAACCTAGGGTCTCGACCTACATATAAAGGCGAGCCCCTGAGGCAGATAGATTAGGTTACAATCGATTGATAGCGAGGTCAAGCGAATCCCCTCCCTTGTAATCGATACTCAAGCAATAATAAGAGAAGCAGGACATAGGCTATTAGCTCGATCATGAGGGGCCGAAGTTGGGTAAACTCATGTCACTTGACCCACTCAACCCCGACAAGCTAGTCACCGTTTGCGATGGCTTCACGTCTAAGTCCTCACACTAGGCATCTGCTGTGTTAAAACCATGACACTGACTATTATTTGTTTATGCATGGGTATTTCAGCCTCTGCCAAACTATTGATAAAAAATGAAAGAAAAGAGAGAAGTCGCTCCAGCTTTGTTTGTGGGTAGGCAAGATACGTTTCAGAACTTTAAAGGGTGTAGTGTCACCAGAAGGAGACAACAAACGTAGCTCCGGAGTTGATGATCTTGCTCATCATGAACCACCATCCTAGGTGCTTGCTTTAACTTCGCGGTGTCATATGTGGTTGCATGTTACATATGGTGTCTAGCTTGTATTCGAAAGGCCAAATTCAGTCTTTATTAAAATAAGGAAAAGTTTACATCACGACAACGGCCGCAAAGAGTACAAGACCACAGAGCACTAGAAGCCAAATAGCTAGTCAAGGCACTAACCGGGCCACTGACAAGCCCATCACAAACATACATCACCTGCAAGCCAACTAAAAAGCCATGGTGGTGGCGAAGCAGCCTGCCTCCCGCCAGGCTCTCACGTCCTCGATGATCATGCTCACCACTCCAGCCGGGTGTCTAGCTTGTATTGCTTCCAATTTGGTTAAATTACATCTGCTTTCTTACACATTATACCTTTGAATATGACATGCCCTTCTATTTTTGGTACATACTACTACATCTATCTATTAATCATGTTCTTACATCAAACTAATGTTCTTGTGTATCCCTCATCGATCACTTATGATGAGACAATCAGGTTTAGGCTTTAGGGTTGTAAGAAAAGATGCTCTTTTAAAGAATGAAGTGTCAGTCTCCCCACATGATTCTCAAGAAACATCAAGGCTAGATGAAGATACTCAACGTAGCTCTGTAGTTGATGACCGCATTTACCCTACACCACCATCGCAGGTGCTTGTTCTAACTTGATAGTGTGATATCTGGTTGCATGTTGCATATGGTGTCTAGATTGTAATTCTTCCAATCTGGTTAAATTGCATGTGCTCTTCTGCTTAGTTTGTACATTATACCTGTTAATGTGACATAGCTTCCTGTTTGTGGTACATACTACACCTGTCTATTAAGCATGTCCTTACATAAAACTAATGTTTTTTGTATCCCATATGAATCAATTATGACGAGCCACCTTTAGTATATGCAATGTGATCTTGGTTGCATCTTTCATATGATTTATAGTATGCACTGCTTCTAATTTTTTAAACGCCAGGGACGCTTTTAACTTGCAGAGTCATATTGGTTGCATCTTTCATGTGGTGTCTAGCTTGCATTGCTTCTAAATTTTCGAAAGCGCTTCTGCTTAGTTTACACAAATAGTTATGAATATGACATGCCGTCCAGTTTTTCGTATGTATTCCATCCTCGTACCATGTGTTTGCCTTACATCAAAGTAGTGATTGCCAGTATCATGCATGAATGAGTTCTGAAGAGTGAATTTTATTGCTTTTTCTTGGCAGTTTTACTTGACAATGGAAAATCAACAAAGCGAAGAAAATTAGCAAGGCAGTGGATAATGGTACTCCTTCCAACCAACTGAAACGAATGGCCTCTATAGATTCTACTCCGCCATCCCCCCAACAAGGTTTCCAAGACACCACGTGCATAGACACTCAACATAGCTATGCTGATGATCAGGACATCTCCCCTAGTCGACCATCATTGGTGCTCCCTCTAACTTGGCACTGTTATATGTGGTTGTATGTTATGTATGATGTCTAGCTTCACTACAAAAAAGAGACACATCCGTGACATTTTGGCCCGAACAAATTTTTTCTGTGATGCTTATGACACTTCTATGACGATAATTGTGAAAAAACACGTATCGTTATTGATGTGGTGGGCTCCTACTTCTATGACATAAAATCATGATAATTTTCGTCCTGGGCAGGCCAGAGATGCAGCTGAATGACATTCCTTGGGCCATCCATGACGGGAAAAATCATGGTAGAAGCGAGGGCAAGGAAAATATCGGGGAATTCCCGTTTATGGTGGGTTGTCGGGGCCAAGCGATGCACTGTGGCTTGCATGTTTCTCTTGTATACGCGCGTGTGTGCGAGGCATTGGGCTCTAACTGAACCCGAGCAATTGCACTTCTAGCTACATTATTGAACCCGAGCGATCGATCCCTTGGCTGTTAACTGAACCCAAGCAATTCCTTCGCTACCGCTGCTTGCTGAAACCGAGCGATCGAGCACTACTGCTGCTTACACTGAAGCAGATCGAGCCCCGCGCGAGACGTAGCCAGCCGGTGTTGGTTGCCTCTCGATGAACAGTGACCGTTGCTACCGTGTCGCGCGGTATGTAGTGACGTGGTGAGTCAAGCCGCTTGGTTTGCTGTGGATGAACAGTTCCCGGTGGGGCTTGGATGAACATGACCCCGTGGTAGTAGGCCGTTTCCGCTAGATGAATAGGACCCCGAGGCCGAAGGCCACCACACCCCAGCTGGTTGGGGGTGGATGAACATGATCCCGTGGAGGCTCTATGAACAGTAGCCGGTGGAGGGTGTATGAACAGTAACATGTGGATGAACAGTCGCTCGAGGAGGCTGGGGCGAGGCAGTAGACGGTGGATGAAGAGGGCCCCATTTTGACTGTAGGTGCTCCAACACAAGTCTGTTTCCTCTGTTTTGCGGTATGCAACACCCCTACTAATCAACAGGACCCTATTTCGACCATCGACACTCGAACATAAGTCTGTTTCCTCTGTTTTGCGGTTCGCCAGACACTTCCCGATGAACAGGACCCCATTTCGACCGTACACAGTCGAACCGAAGGCTTGTTTCGTCCGTTTAGCGGTACGCCTGACCTTGTTTCTGTTGTTCCGTCCATGTCGGTTAGCTCCTGATGTACACGGCATATTCCTTTGCCTCCCGATGAACACTAAGTAGTTTCACCATTCTGACCTAGCCGGTTGGCTTCCGATGAACAGGATACCGTTGCTAGCGTCTGTTGCCTCGCCATGTACACGATCCCTAGTCATACGTATGCGTGAGTACGCATTCGAGAACCCGCTCGTATGTACGTACATGGCCGTATATTTTGACATCTGGTCGTACGTACGTGTACATGGTTTCGACTGGACTGCCTGAACTTCTACAGCTCCTTACTCGGCCATGGTTCATCATGGCAGACAGACCGATTAACCGATATGTACACAGACAACACTACATACGCTTCGACCGGGTGGGTCCCAGCTGTTACGGATAATAAGGACGCACTTCCTTGCGTGCAAAGATATAGTTGGTGGGTCCCAGCTGTAAGGGGGAAGAATCATTTTGTTGCCCGTAATATGGACGCACTTCCTTGCGTGCGAAGATGTAGCTGGTGGGTCCTAGCGGTCAAGGGTGAAACATTTTTTTCTGCAAAATATGGTGGCCCTTCAAGTCGGTCCTAGCTATCAGCTGGAGGAATCATTATTTTTCTCGTAATAAGGAGGTACTTCCTTGTTGCAGCCATGGACCCAGATGTCAGCCTCTCCACGTACAGTCCTCTTCCAACATAAGTCGTTCCCTGACCATGTTGACCACGCCGCGGCGAGAGAACCAGGGCGGTGGATGATGGCAAGGCCTAGGAAGGGAATGACCCAGAGCCGGGGGAGACTCAACATTAGTTTCCTACACGAAGGGGAGTACGATGGTTTACTGGTTAGGCTGAAGTGTGAGGCTGCCATCACGTGAGAATAACGGGAGCTCTAGGTGAGTACATGGATGACCAGGCCAACTATGGGAGTAGGGTGGTGCGGCGAGGCTTGCACGGCAGCAGAGCCGGCCACGGGAGGCAGGAGGAGGCGGCATGACCGGCGCTGGTTTGGGTGGCTGGAGCAAGAAAACCAGAGGTTGATGAAGCACTACGGCCGTTGTATGGACATCGTACGGTCACTAGAGCTAGAATCATTCATAATGACTAAGTTGACAAAGCCCTCCGTCCGCATCAACTTAGTAGGCCCACAAGTCAGCCTCCAACGTGTTGATCGAGTGTGATAGACTCTACGTTCACATACAACGCGTGCAAGCCAGTTTTGCACATGCGGAACACTTGGGTTAAACTAGACGAGCCTAGCATGTACAAACATGGCCTTGGAACACAAGAGACCGAAAGGTCGAGCATGTATCATATAGTAGATATGATCAACATGGGTTCACTATTTAAACCACCTCATCTCACATGATGATTGGACTTGGGTTGATGAATTTGGATCATGTCACACTTGGACAATAGGAGGGATGTTGATTTTAGTGGGTGTTCTTAGGTCATATGATTATTTGAACTCATTATCATGAACAATATTCTAAATCGTCTTTGCAAATTATGTTGAAGATCAATAGCTCGCGCTATAGATCCATGTTTTAATACATTCCTAGAGAAAGACTAAGTTGAAAATTATTATGAGCAATTATGCGGACTAGGTCCATAATCTGAGGATTGTCCTCATTGCTGCACAGAAGGCTTATGTCCTTGATGCACCGCTCGGTGTACCAACCCCTCTAGCGTCGTATGTGGATGTTGTGAACATCTAGAAGTCTTGTTCTGATGACTACTTGTTAGTTTAGTGCGCCATGCTTTACGGCTTAGAACCGGGACTTCAAAGGCATTTTGAACGTCATGGAGCATATGAGATGTTCCAGGAGTTGAAGTTTATTTTTGTGAAAAATGCCAGGAGCGAGAGGTATGAGACCTCCGATAAGTTCTATGCCTACAAGATGGAGGAGAATAGCTCAGCAAGTGAGTGAGTGCTCAGAATGTCTAGGTGCTACAATCGCTTGAATCAAGTGGGAGTTAATCTTCCAGATAAGATAGTGATTGATAGATTTCTCTAGTCACTATCACCGTGCTGCTAATACATCATGATGAACTATAACATGAAAGGGATGGAGATGATCCCGGAGTTGTTTGCGGTAGGCCTCGAAGGTAGAAATCAAGAAGAAGCGTCAAGTGTTGATGGTTAATAAGACCACTGGTTTCAAGGAGGGCAAGGGAAAGAAGGGAAGCTTCATGAATGGGAAGCCAATTGCCACTCGAGTGAAGAAACCCAAGGTTGAACCCAAACCCTAGACTAAGTGCTACTATTGTAAGGGGAACGGTCACTTGTATCGGAACTACCCCAAATGGTTGGTAGATAAGAAGGCTAAGGACTTCAACAAAAGTATATTTGATATACGTGTTATTGATGTGTACCTACTAGTAGCAGCAACTTGGGTATGAGATACCGGTTCAGTTGGTAATATTGGTAACTCGAAACAAAAGCTGCAGAATAAACAGAGACTAGCTAAGGGCGAGGTGATGATGTGTGTTAGAAGTGTTTCCGAGGTTGATGTGATCACCATCACATGCTCCCTCTACCTTCAAGATTAGTGTTGAACCTAGATAAATATTATCTGATGTCTGCGTTGAGTCATGAACATGATTATATTGTGTTTATTGCAATACGGTTATTCATTTAAGTCAGAGAATAATGGTTTTTCTGTTTACATGAATAATACCTTCTATGGTCATGCACCCAATGTGAATGGTTTATTGAATCTTGATCATAGTGATACACATGTTCTTAATATTGATGCCAAAAGATGTAGAGTTGATAATGATAGTACCACTTTCTTGTGGCACTGCTGCATAGGTCATATTGGTAAAAAGCGCATGAAGAAACTCCATGTTGATGCACTTTTGGAGTTACTTGATTTTGAATCACTTGACACATGTAAACCATGCCTCATGGGCAAGATGACTACAAACCTGTTTTCCAGAACAATGGAATGGGCATGTGACTTGTTGGAAATCATGCATACTGATGTGTGCAGTCCAATGAATGTTGACGCACGCGGTGGATATCGTTGTTTCCTCACCTTCACCGATGACTAGAGTAGATATGAGTATATTTACTTAATGTAGCATAAGTCTGACACGTTTGAAAAAGTTCAAGAAATTTCAGAGTGAAGTTGAGAATCATCGTAACGAGAAGATCAAATTCCTACGATCTGATCGAGGGGAAGAGTATCAGAGTTATGAGTTTGGCAATCACTTAAGACCATGTGGAATTGTTTCAAAGTTGATGCCACCTGGAACACCACAACGTAATGGTGTGTCTGAACGTCGTAACCGTACCTTATAGGATATTGTGCTTTCTATGATGTCTCTTGCTGATCTACAACTACTGTTTTGGGGTTATAAGTTAG
The DNA here is from genome assembly GCA_902687465.1 of Secale cereale. Classification (NCBI taxonomy): domain Eukaryota; kingdom Viridiplantae; phylum Streptophyta; class Magnoliopsida; order Poales; family Poaceae; genus Secale; species Secale cereale. The sequence continues at coordinate 245,889,109 of LR738712.1, forward strand.
AGACAGCTACATTCACTATAAATATGGCACCATCTAAGTCCGTGGAGATGACACCATATGAATTGTGGTTTGGAAAGAAATCTAAGTTGTCGTTTCTTAAGGTCTGAGGCTGCGATGCTTATGGCTTCAGCCGGAAAAGCTCGAACCCAAATCCGACAAATGCATTTTCATGTGATACCCAAAGGAGACGGTTGGGTAGACCTTCTATATCAGATCGGAGGGCAAAGTGTTTGTCTCTAAGAACGGGTCCTTTCTTGAGAAAGAGTTTCTCTTGAAAGAATTGAGTGGGACGAAAATATAAATTGATGACGTTGTTGAACCTTTACTTCAACGAGAGAGTAGCACAACACATAAAGATGTTTCTGTGCAACCTATGACATTTGAATTGGAAGCTGATGATAGTGATCATGAAGTTTCAGATCAAGTTACTATCGAACCTCGTAGGTTGACAAGGGTACATACAACTTTTGAGTGGTACGGTAACCCTGTATTAGAGGTCATGTTGTTGGACAATGGTGAATCTACGAGCTATGGAGAAGAGATGGTGCGCCGGGATTCCAACAAATGGCTAGGAGCCATGAAATCTGAGATAGGATCCATGTATGTGAACAAAGTATGGACTTTGGTGGACTTGCCCGATGATCGGCAAGCCATTGAGAATAAATGGATCTTCTAGAAGAAGACGGACATGGACAGTAATATTACCGTCTATAAAGCTTGACAGTAATATTACGATGGTACTTTCTCACCCATAGCAATGCTTGAGTTCGCCAGAGTTATGTTAGCAGTTGCTGCATTTTTCGATAACAAAATCTGCCAAATGGATGTCAAAACAGAATTTCCTTAACAGTTTCCATGCTGAAAGGTTGTATGTGATACAACCGAAAGGTTTTGTCGATCCTAATGATGCTAAAAGGTATGCAAGCTCCAGCGATCCTTCTATGGACTGGTGCAAGCATCTCGGAGTTGGAATATACGCTTTGATGAGGTGATCAAAGCTTTTGGCTTTGTACAAAGTTTGCAAGAAACTTGTGTTTACAAGAAAGTGAGTGGGAGCACTACAACATTTCTGATAAGCATATGTGGATGACATATTGTTGATCAAAAATAATGTTGAATTCCTAGAAAGCATAATGGGTTGTTTGAAAGGAGATTTTCAAAGGAAGACATAGGTAAAACTGCTTACATATTGGACATCTAGATCTGTATAAATAGATCAAGACGCCTAATAAGACTTTCACAGAGCACATACCTTGACATGATTTTGTAGCAGTTCAAAATGGATCAGTCAAAGAAGGAGTTCTTGTCTGAGTGGTAAGGTGTGAAGTTGAGTGAGACAGAAAGCTTGACCACAGTGGAAGAAGAGAAAGGACGAAGGTCATCCCCTATGCCTTAGCCATATGCTCTATATGGTATGCCATGCTATGTACCGCACCTATAGTGTGCCTTGCCACATGTCTGGCAAGCAGGTACAAAAGTGACCCGTGAGTGGATCACTGGGCAGCAGTCAAAATTGTCCTTTGAGGAATAAGGAAATGTTTCTCGGTTATGGAGGTAATAAAGAGTTCGGCGTAAAGAGTTCGGTCTGCTACTGGCTATACATTTCATTAGCAAACAAATTGCACCAATCTGAAATAAAATCCGCAAATAATTAGCCCACGGTCGAGGTAGGGCACCACCACGGATGCAGCCCGACATTGGAGCTTGCATACACTTCGACGTTGAAGCTTGGATACAGTCCGACGTTGGAGCTCGGATATAGTCCGACATCGGAGCTCGGATGCAGTCCAGCCTTGGAGCTAGGCCGCAAGAGGACAAGACCACACGGGAACAACTTCAAACCCGACGTGTGGCATAAAACCTGATAAAGGCCGAAAAATTAAAGGTCTCCTTGGATGCCCATTGTGTGCACTCTTCGGATTCAGCTCGACAATCCTCAATCAAAGATGGGAAAGATTTGTTTAACCAGTTTTCAAGACCGGCGTCCGAAGATGAAGAACAGTTCTGAATAATCGGGGAGCGTCCACATCTTGAAGACCGGTTTAGGAGGCTACTAACGGTGTAATGGACCAGGGGGTACTCAGCACGTCATCTCCCGACCAGCTGGATCGGGCCGAGGACCCCCATGGCGGTTCATTCATGGGCCACTTTGGGAAGCCCATGCCGCATACAAGGAGGTTTCCACAAGACTTGGTGCACAAGACGAGAACTCTCCTAAACCCTAGGACTCCGGTGCATTATATAAACCGAGGCCAGGCTAGTCAACAGATCATTTAAAATTCATTAGAACAATCTCGTGGTTGATACACGTACACTGTACTACACCCCATATGAATACAATCAAAAGCAGGATGTAGGGTTTTACCTCCATAAAGATGGCCCAAACCTAGGGAAAATTCCGTGTCCGTGTTACCATCACTACAAGATGCCTAGCTTAGGACCCCTTCTACGAGATATGCCGGATATAGAACCGACATTGATGCTATCATTGAGAGCCTGCTAAGTGATCGATACAGATCGGTGGGATGATCAGGTGATATTTTTCTAATTAGATCTGTTTTGTAAAAATTAGTTTTTGTGAGAATTATCACTGGTTTGCAAGCCTCGTCCGCAGATTAGGTTAAGGCCTACTCCCAGTTTATTCAATTGCGTTCGTAGATTATAACCGGGAGCTGGACTTGAGGCATCTGTACACTATTTTAGCTGATGATGGCATCAGCCGATGAGCAATACTACAAGTACTAGCGCTCTTGCGCTGCCCGCGGAGCCGAGAAGATTCCTGCTCGGCATCATCCATCAGGTAGATCCTCTATTTCTTTATTTTTAATTTAAAGTATGTCAAGGCCGTTGGCTACTAGTACTTTTTGTCTAGCCGTGCGTGTACTAATTATTTGATGAATACTGCATCATGGCTAAGCTGTACCAATTGGCGTAAAGCTCCATGTTAGCTTTTCTACTTTCTAGGTGTTGTGTACGCAACCTCTCTGTTTCCATGTCCATGATACAACGGCCACGACTCGACCCAACTGATGCACTGTGTCATGTTATGATTCCGCAGTTGCTTCGCATGTCACGCAAATAAGTCAGATTATATTTTCCTTGTTAAAATTATATTGCACAAGTTATGTGTACCCACATATACTGCCCCAGTTTGTACTGTCTTATGTACAGAGATCACTGCAAGCGCCGTCTAGGGCATTGCAGGTTGTTGTGGTCACTCTAGTCCGCAGCTAATTCTGCCGGGTGAATCCGCACAACAAGGCATTGTCACCGCTATAATGCCGTCAAACCAACCTCGGGTTCAGACCATATTTCTTAAATTATTCAAATTGTACAATTTTCTCTTTCAATCTTATGATACTTTGCGAATGCATGATAATCAGCCACCGCGCCGACCGACACCTCTATACAATGAGTTCGTATCACGCCAGGCCGATGTTGTCGCCTCGCGCATGCCGACCTGCATCGACAGGCCCGTGTTGCCACACCGTCGAACCAACCTCGCCGCACAGGCCAAAGATACGTCATGATTCGTTTCCCATATATTAATTATGCAAGTTTTTCTTTCAATTATTATTGGTTTTTGCTTCACTATTTTGTGTGTGCAGGTAATTGATTTTGACCGTGTTACGCGGTCACTTCGGTGTTACCCCGTCGACCTACTCCGTCACCTCGGCTAGACTGGGGGCTTCCCCTCACCACACTGGCCGCGCTGTGCCACCACTTTGGAGTGTCAAGCTCCTCACTCGGTCACCTCGGGACGGGTCTGGGCCTGGGACCTTGATGCCTACTACGCAACCTTCTTCTTGTAGATGTTGTTGGGCCTCCAAGTGCAGAGGTTTGTAGGACAGTAGAAAATTTCCCTCAAGTGGATGACCTAAGGTTTATCAATCTGTGGGAGGCGTAGAATGAAGATCGTCTCTCTCAAACAACCCTGCTACCAAATTACATAGAGTCTCTTATGTCCCCAACACACCCAATACAATGGTAAATTATATAGGTGCACTAGTTCGGTGAAGAGATGATGATACAAGTGCAATATGGATGGTAGATATAGGTTTTTGTAATAAGAAAATATAAAAACAGCAAGGTAGCAAGTGGTAAACGTGAGCATAAACGGTGTTGTAATGATAGTAGACAAGGCCTAGGGTTCATACTTTCACTAGTGCAATTTCTCTCAACAAGGATAACATAATTAAATCACATTATTAGCCCTCAACATGCAACAAAGAGTCACTCCAAAGACACTAATATTGGAGAACAAACGAAGAGATTATGGTAGGGTACGAAACCACCTCAAAGCTATTCTTTTTGATCGATCTATTCAAGAGTCCGTAGTAACGTTCAATCTATCATAGAGTTCGTACCAGAATAACACCTTAAGACACAAATCAATCAAAATCCTAATGTCACCTAGATACCCCATTGTCACCTCAAGTATCCGTGGACATGATTATACGATATGCATCACACAATCTCAGAAACATATATTCAACCAACACATAGAACTTCAAAGAGTGCCCCAAAGTTTCTACCGGAAAAACAAGACGAAAACATGTGCTAACCCCTATGCATAGATTCCCAAGGTCACGGAACCCGCAAGTTTATCACCAAAGCATATATCAAGTGGATCACATGATATCCCATTGTCACCACAGATAAACATGTGCAAGACATACATCAAGTGTTCTCAAATCCTTAAAGACTCAGTCCGATAAGATTACTTGAAAGGGAAAACTTAATCCATTACAAAAGAGTAGAGGGGGAGAAGCATCATAAGATAAAACTATAACAGCAAAGCTCGCGATACATCAAGACCGTGCCATCTCAAGAACACGAGAGAGAGAGAGAGAGAGAGAGAGAGATCAAACACATAGCTACTTGTACATACCCTCAGCCCCGAGGGTGGACTACTCCCTCCTCGTCATGGAGACCGCCGGGATGATGAAAATAGCCAACGGAAAGGGATTCCCCTCTCCGGCAGGATGCTAGAACGGGTGTAGATTTGTTTTCGGTGGCTACAGATGCTTTCGGCGGCGGAACTCCCGATCTAGGTTAATTTCCAAAGGTTTCAGTATTTATAGGATTTTTTTGCGTAGGTCGCAAGTAAGGGAGGCTTCTGGGCTGTCCACGAGATAGGAGGCTCCACCACCTTCCCAGGGCGCGCCCCCCACCCTCGTGGGCAGCCCGTGGCTCCCCTGGCCCAACTCTTTTACTTCGGGGGCTTCTTTTGGTCTAGAAAAAATCATCTAAAATTGGCACGTCAATTGGACTCCGTTTGATATTCCTTTTCTGTAAAAATCAAAAACAGGAGAAAACCAGAAACTGACACTGGCTCTGGGTTAATAGATTAGTACCAAAAATCATATAAAAGTGTATATAAAAGCCCATAAGACATCCTAGAAGGATAATATAATAGCATGGAACAATCAAAAATTATAGATAGGTTGGAGACGTATCAGCATCCCCAAGCTTAATTCCTGCTCGTCCTCGAGTAGGTAAATGATAAAAACAGAATTTTTGATGTGGAATGCTAACCAACATAATTTTCAATGTAATTCTCTTAATTGTGGCATGAATGTTCAGATCTGAAAGATTCAAGACAAAAGTAAATGTTGACATAAGAAATAATAATACTTCAAGCATACTAACAAAGCAATCATGTCTTCTCAAAATACTATGGCTAAAGAAAGTTATCCCTACAAAATCACATAGTCTGGCTATGCTCCCTCTTCATCACACAAAATATTCATATCATGCACAACCCCGATTTCAGCCAAGCATTTGTTTTCATACTCTATCTTTTCAAACCTTTCAAGTTTCACGCAATACATGAGCGTGAGCCATGGACATAGCACTATGGGTGGAATAAAGGTGGTTGTGGAGAAGACAAAAAGGAGGTAGATAGTGTCACATCGACTCGGCGTATCAACGGGCTATGGAGATGCCCATCAATAGATATCAATGTGAGTGAGTAGGGATTGCCATGCAACAGATGCACTAGAGCTAAAATGTATGAAAGCTCAACAAAAGAAACTAGTGGGTGTGCATCCAACTTGCTTGCTCATGAAGACCTATGGCATTTGAGGAAGCCCATCGTTGGAATACACAAGCCAAGTTCTATAATGAAAATTCCCACTAGTATATCAAATTGACTAAACATGAGACTCTCTATCGTGAACAACATGGTGCTACTCTGAAGCACTAGTGTGGAAAAAGATAGTAGCAATTGTCCCCTTCATTTTGGGGCCTTTTTTTTCTTTGGCCCCTTTTTTTGGAGGGGCTTTATTGATTTAGCCTTTCCACACATGGGACAATGCTCTAATAATGATGATCATCACACTTTCATTGAATTACAACTCGATATTACAACTCGATACTAGACCAAAGTATGACTCTATATGAATGCCTCCGGCGGTGTACCGGGATGTGCAATGAATCAAGAGTGACATGTATGAAAAATTATGCATGGTGGCCTAGCCACAAATACGATGTCAACTACATGATCATGCATGGCAATATGACAATATGATGCGTGTCATATGAACGGAACGGTTGAAAGTTGCATGGAAATGCCATGATTGGTAGGTATGGTTGCTGTTTGGAGGAAGGATATATAGTGGGTGTATGGTACCGGCGAAAGTTGCGCGATACAAGAGAGGCTGGCAATGGTGGAAAGTTGAGAGTGCGTATAATCCATGGACTCAACATTAGTCATAAATAACTCATATACTTATTGCAAAAATCTACGAGTTATCAAAACAAAGAAATCAACGCATGCTCCTAGGGAGGAGGTTGGTAGGAGTTAACCATCGTGCACCCCTGACCTCCACACAAAGGTTGGCACTTTACAAATACCTCATGCTCTAACTTTGTCACATAGCGATTCACCATACGTGCATGCTACGGGTATCACTAACGTTAACACAAGTATTTCTCAATTTCATAATAACTCCACTAGCATGACTCTAATATCACTATCCTCATATCTCAAAACAATTATCAAGCATCCAACTTCTCATCATATTCAATGCACTTAGTGTGGAAGTTTTTACTACATTGATCTTGGATGTCTATCATGTGAAGGCTAGTTTTATAGCCAAAGCACATTACCATGCTGTTCTAATAGACTCTCGAAAGGATATAAGTGAAGCATGAGAGTTCATCTATTTCTTCAAAATAAAACCACCGCCGTGCTCTAAAAGATATAAGTGAAGCACTAGAGCAATATCAAACTACTCCGAAAGATATAAGTGAAGTTCAATGAGTAGCTGAATAATTATGTAACTATGTGAAGACTCTCTAACATTTAAGAATTTCAGATCTTGGTATTTTATTCAAACATCAAGCTAAACCAAAGAAAATAAAATGACGCTCCAAGCAAAACACATATCATGTGGTGAATAAAAATATAGCTCCGAGTAAAGTTACCGATGGATGAAGACGAAAGAGGGGATGCATTCCCGGGGCATCCCCAAGCTTAGGCTTTTGGGTGTCCCTGAATTTTACTTCGGGTTCCATGGGCATCCCCAAGCTTAGGCCCTTGCTACTCTTTGTTCCATAGTCCATCAAAGCAATACTCAAAACTTGAAAACTTCACAACACAAAACTTAGACATAAATCTCGTGAGCTCTGTTAGTATAAGAAAGAAAACCACTACTCAAAGATACTGCAATGAATTCATTCTTTGTTTATATTGGTGTTAAATCTACTGTATTCCAACTTCTTTATGGTTCATACTTCCCAATATTACTCATAGATGCACTGAAATAAGCAAACAACACACGAAAAACAGAATCTGTCAAAAACAGAAAAGTCTGTAGTAATCTGCAGGTTTCGCCTACTTCTGGAACTCCAAAAAAATCAAACTAAATTTTTAAATTTGAGGAATTTGTCTAGTAATCATCTGCAAAAATAATCAACTAAATATCACGCTCTACTAAAATCTGCCGACCACTTTAGTGAGCGGTAACGTTTCTGTTTTTCAGAGCAAGATCACATAAACTTCACACTAAACAAAACATGAAACCACATCTAAACCGAGGCTAGATGAAATATTTATTCCCTAACATCAACAAAAGAAAAGAAAATAAAATAAAGTTGGGTTGCCTCCCAACAAGCGCTATCATTTAACGCCCCTAGCTAGGCATAATGATTTCAATGATGCTCGCTTAAAAGATAACAATTGAAACATAAAGAGAGCATCATGAAGAATATGACTAGCACATTTAAGTCTAACCCACTTCCTATGCATAGGGATTTTGTGAGAAAACAACTTATGGGAGCAATAATCAAATAGCACAGGAAGGGAAAACAAGGATAGCTTCAAAACTTTAAGCACATAGAGAGGAAACATGATATTATTGCAATTCCTACAAGCATATGGTCCTCTCTCATAATAATATTTTGTAGCATCATGAATGAATTCAACAATATAACCAGCACATAAATCATTCTTTTCATGATCTACTTGCATAGAAATTTTACTACTCTCCACATAAGCAAAAAATTTCTCATTCATAGTAGTGGGAGCAAACTCAACAAAATAACTATCATGTGAAGCATAACCCAATTGAGAACTAAAATCATGTTGACAAGTTTCATGGTTATCATTATTCTTAATAGCATACAAGTCATCACAATAATCATCATAGATAGGAGGCATGCTTTCATCATAATAAATTGGCTCATCAAAACTTCGGGGACTAAAAATATCATCTTCATCAAACATAGCTTCCCCAAGCTTGGGCCTTTGCAAATTGATATCCTACAAGTGTAGGGGATCAGTTGTAGCCTCTTTCGATAAGTAAGAGTGTCGAACACAATGAGGAGCTGAAGGCAGAACAAATATTCCCTCAAGTTCTATCGATCACCGATACAACTCTACGCATGCTTGATGTTTACTTTACCTAGAACAAGTATGAAACTAGAAGTAGTTTGTAGTTTTTGTGGGATAGGTTTGCAAGAATATAAAGAGCACGTAAATAAAGACTAGGGGCTGTTAAGATAAAGAAGCAATAAAGTTAATATAGCGAGTGTGGAAACGTGGTGGTAGGAGTTGCGAAATTGCCCCTAAGCAATTTACTACGTTACTAGATCGATAGCAAGTTTTACGTGAGAGAGGCCACTGCTAGCATGTCATCCCTTACTTGGAATTCTATGCACTTATGATTGGAACTATTAGCAAGCATCCGCAAATACTAACGTTCATTAAGGAAAAACCCAACCATAGCGTTAAGATATATTGGTCCCCCTTCAATCCCGTATGCATCAATTTCTAAGCTAGGTTGAAGCTTCTGTCACTCTTGCCCTCCAATACGTAGTCCTATCAACATACAACTAACCCTATGGTGTGATCCATGCGCGCACTCATATGATGGGCACCAAAGGATAGCAACATAACCACAAGCAATTTAAATCAATCATAGCAATTCACCAATCACCGTTAGGACAACGATAATCTACTCAGACATCATAGGATGGCAACACATCATTGGATAATAATATGGAGCATAAAGCACCATCTTCAAGTAGAGGGTACAGTGGGTTGCGGTAGAGTGGACCGCTGTAGATAGATGGGGGAAGGTGATGGAGATGTTGGTGAAGATGATGGAGGTGTTGGTGTAGATCGCCGTCACACGATGATGGCCCCGACGGCGTTCCGGCGCCACCGAGAGAGAGGGGGAGAGAGCGCCCCTCCTTCTTCTTCTTCGTTGACCTTCTCCCTAGATGGGAGAAGGGTTTCACCTCTAGTGCATGGCCTCCATGGCGGCGGAGGGGCGAGAGCCCCTCCAAGATTGGATTGGTCTCTCTGTCTCTCTCTGTTTCTGCGTTCTCAGATTCTGACCGTTCACCGTTTCTTATATTCCCGGAGATCCGTAACTCCGATTGGGCTGATTTTTGACACAATTTTTATCCGGATATTAGCTTTCTTGCGGCGAAAGAAGGGCATCTACCGCCTTACGGTGTGACCAGGAGGGCCCAGGGTGCGCCTGCCCCTGGTGGGCGCGCCCCCTGCCTTGTGGCCCACTCGGGCATCGTCTCGTGCTGGTTCCGCTTCCCAAAATTCACATATATTCCAAAAAAATATCTCCGTCGGTTTTTATTCCGTTTGGACTCTGTTTGATATGGATATTCTGCGAAACAAAAAACATGCAACAAATAGGAACTGGCACTGGGCACTGGATCAATATGTTAGTCCCAAAAAATAGTATAAAAAGTTGTCAAAAGTATAAGAAAGTTGTAGAATATTGGCATGGAACAATCAAAAATTATAGATACGACGGAGACGTATCAGCATCCCCAAGCTTAATTCCTGCTCGTCCTCGAGTAGGTAAATGATAAAAAAGATAATTTTTGATGTGGAATGCTACCTAGCATAATCTTGATCATGTAATCTAATCATGGCATGAATATTAAGACATGAGTGATTCAAAGCAATAGTCTATCATTTGACATAAACGAATTTAATACTCGGGCATCCCAACAAACATTCAAGTCTTTCAAAATATCAATGCTAAAGAACGTTATCCCTACAAAATCATATAGTCTTTTATGCTCCCTTTTCTTAACACAAGGTACCCCTCATGCCTATCCCGGTGTCAGCCAAGCAATTGTTTTCATACTTTACTTTTTCGAACCTTTTCAACTCTTCACGCAATACATGAGCGTGAGCCATGGACATATCATTATGGGTGGAATAGAAGATGGTAGTAGACAAAAGTAGGGAGAAAGCCTCACATCGACTAGGCGTATCAATGGGCTATGGAGATGCCCATCAATAGATATCAATGTGAGTGAGTATGGATTGCCATGTAACGGATGCACTAGAGCTATAAGTGTATGAAAGCTCAAAGTAAAACTAGTTGGTGTGCATCAACTTGCTTGCTCATGAAGACCTAGGGCATTTGAGGAAGCCCATCGTTGGAATATACAAGCCAAGTTCTATAACAAAAGATTCCCACTAGTATATGGAAGTGACAAAACAAGAGACTCTCTATTATGAAGATCATGGTGCTACTTTGAAGCACAAGTGTGGAAAAGGATAGTAGCATCGTCCCTTCTCTCTTTTCTCTCATTTTTGTTGTTTTTTTGGAGGGGCTTTCCTTTTTTTTAGCCCGTCTCTATTTTTTAGGCCATCTTCTTTTTTTATTTGGCCTTTCCTCACATGGAACAATGCTCTAATAATGAAGATCATCACACATTTATTTGCTTACAACTCAAAGATTACAACTCGAAGCTAGAACAAAATATGACTCTATGTGAATGCCTCCGGCGGTGTACCGGGATGTGCAATGATCTAGCGCAACAATGACATCAGAAAACGAACAAGCCATGGAAACATCATGCTAGCTATCTTACGATCATGCAAGGCAATATGACAATGATGGTGTGAGTCATAATAAACGGAACGGTGGAGTTACATCGCAATATATCTCGGAATGGCTATGGAAATGCCATAATAGGTAGGTATGGTGGCTGTTTTGAGGAAGGTATATGGTGGGTGTATGGTACCGGCGAAAGTTGCGCGGTACAAGAGAGGCTAGCAATGGTGGAAGGGTGAGAGTGCGTATATTCCATGGACTCAACATTAGTCATAAAGAACTCACATACTTATTGCAAAAAATCTATTAGCCCTCGAAGCAAAAATACTACGATGCATGCTCCTAGGGGGGGGGGGTTGGTAGGAGTTAACCATCGCGCGCGCCCGACCTTCACGCAAAGATAAACAATCCAAATACAATGCGTGCCAATTTGGTTACATAGTTAGGAGACCATACGTGCATGCTTCGGGAATCACAAACCTTAACACCAATATTTTTACTAGACCACAATCATTCACTAGTACCTCCCACGTATTAGCATGTCTATATCGCAAAACTATTGCAAGGAATCAAACATATCATATTCAGCGATCTACAAGTTCATGTAGGATTTTATGACTAACCATGTGAATGACCAATTCCTTTCAACTCTCTAAATAGATATAAGTGAAGCAAGAGAGTTTTAATTCTTTCTAAAAAAGTTATGCCCACACTCTAACAATTATAAGTGAAGCAAAAGAGCATTCTACAAATGGCAGTTTTCTATGCGAAGAGAAACAGGCAATCCAAACTTCAAATGATATAAGTGAAGCACATGAAGCATTCTGTAAAGCCATACTCAAAATATATAAGTGAAGTGCAAAGAGCATTCTATAAATCAACCAAGGACTATCTTATACCAGCATGGTGCATTTATTAAAAGGAAAAATAAAAAGCACACGACGCTCCAAGAGTTTACACATATCATGTGAACGAAACGAATCCGAAAACATACCGATACTTGTTGAAGAAAGATGGGATGCCTTCTGGGGCATCCCCAAGCTTAGACGCTTGAGTCTCCTTGAATATTTACTTGGGGTGCCTTGGGTATCCCCAAGCTCGAGCTCCTGCCTCTCCTCCTTCTTCTCACATTAAGACCTCCTCGATCCTTGAACACTTCATCCACACAAAACTTAACCGAACTTTTAGTGGCGGGGTTAGTGCATATGATCAATAAAATCCCATCATGTACTGCTCTAACATTATTGTATAATTATTTAAAAACATTACCCATATTATTATATCACAATTCTATGGCCCCAAGTCAAGGAGGGTTCAACAAGAATTCGAACATATGCAAATAATGAAGCTATAACAGCAATTTGTGAAAACAAGACAGTCTGTAGTAATCTGAACATTCACCATACTTCTGTAACCCTAAATATTATGGAAAAATTAGGAAAAATAAAAAGTTTGTATACCAAGACTTTGAGAAAGTTTCAGATCCTTTCGATGTTCCAGTAAAAAATGTAAAATCACGCACTACAGCCAAAGTTTCTGTTTTTGCACCGCACAAACCAACAAGTAGTTTAATCATCCTAAAGGAAACTTTTGGCACATTATTTTTATAATACAATGGAATTGTACAAGGGGATAATTATTTTTATAGAAAAGTTTCTGTAATGAAGGTTCACAAAGTTTCCATGGGCATGAACAAAGTTCAAGGCTAGCTCCCACTTTAACAATGCTCATATTTCTCACTTTCTCTTTTCTTTTTGAAAAAGTTTTTGGTTCCCCTCTTTATTTTTTTTGTTTTTAAACTTTATAAAAGCACACAATAGAAATAAATGACTCTCTAAAACTTCCGGGTTGTCTCCCTGGCAGCGCTTTCTTTAAAGCCATTAAGCTAGGCATATAGTGCTAGAGTAATGGATCCACCCTGATCCCAAGGTATATCAAAGCCAATTTTAATTAACAATGATTTGGCATTTAGTAGTGAGCAAAGAGTAATATGTGTCATGAAACAATGAAGTCTAACTCTCTTCCTATGCATAGGCATGTCATACAAGAACAATTCAAGCACATCAAGTAAAGGCCAATGCATAGTATAAGCAGTTTCTTGCAATTTTATCATGTTGGAAACATAGAGAGGCGGAGATGTAGTTCCTCTCTCATAATAATTGCAAGTAGGAGCAGCAATCACATGCATATTATACTCATCAAAATCATCATGTGTAATGGAAAAAGGTGACCCACCAATATAATCCTTACTAAGTGCAAACTTCTTCGATATAGTGTAGTTTGGAGAATTCAAAAAGATAATAGGACTATCATGCGTGGGTGCAATAGAAAAAATCTCATGTTTAACATAAGGAACTATAGCAAGTTCATCTCCATAAGCATAATTCTTATTGGCATCTTTGCTACAAGAATAGCAAGCATCATCAAAAAGGGATATTTCAAAAGAATCAATGGGATCATAGCAATCATCCTTCGGTAAGCACGAAGGGAAATTAAACAATGTATGAGTTGAAGAGTTACTCTCATTAGAAGGTGGGCACGGGTAGCTAATCCGCTCTTCTTACTTTTGTTATTCGCTCTCCTCGTCATCTTTTTCATCCAATGAGTTCACAGTGTCATTAATTTCTTCTTCCATAGACTCCTGCAAAATATTAGTCTCTTCTTGGACAGCGTAGGAGTCCTCAATATATAGTTTAACATAGGCATTAGAAGCATAATTATCATAACAATATTAAAATATGGCAAAATTTTCAGATTTGTAAAGAGTAGCATCATATTGTTTAATCAAAGAAGCAATTTCATAAGCACCCTTAAAAGCAACAAATTCTTCAATTTGTTGAACATCATAGTAACTATAAACACCCTTTGCATACGAGGATACGATTCCATTATCACTAAACCCACATTGGTAGGGAAGGTGTTTCTTAGGGTCTTCAGAACAACAAGTAAAATCATATATTTCACATAAATTCCAAGCATAGCATTGCAAACGATGAATTTAATCTAGTAAATGTTTCCCTTTTTCAGATATTCGGTGTCGCACATAACAAGCATGCTCATCTAAAGATTTTCGCTCAACTAAGCTAGTTGGGGTTTCAGCCCGAGCACATAGGGATCGAAGATGATCCAAGTAATAAGCTTCAGTAGTGTGATAGATTTTGAGTGGTTCTTCAACCATTGGTACAGTAGGTACCACTACTTTTTTTGGTATTTTGTGTTTCCTACCCATAAATAAAGATAGAAAACAACTTAGAATAGCAAATAAAACCTACTTAGTGATAAAGCAAATAAACACACACGAGAATATTCACCCTACGCTATTGCTCCCCGGCAACGGTGCCAGAAAAAGGTCTTGATATCCCACAAGTGTAGGGGATCAGTTGTAGCCTCTTTCAATAAGTAAGAGTGTCGAACCCAACGAGGAGCTGAAGGAAGAACAAATATTCCCTCAAGTTCTATCGACCACCGATACAACTCTACGCACGCTTGACGTTTACTTTACCTAGAACAAGTATGAAACTAGAAGTAGTTTGTAGTTATTGTGGGATAGGTTTACAAGAATATAAAGAGCACGTAAATAAAGACTAGGGGCTATTAAGATAAAGAAGCAATAATGCTAATATAGCGAGTGTGGAAAAGTGGTGGTAGGAGTTGCGAAATTGCCCCTAAGCAATTGACTACGTTACTAGACCGATAGCAAGTTTTATGTGGGAGAGGCCACTGCTAGCATGCCATCCCTTACTTGGAATTCTATGCACTTATGATTGGAACTATTACCAAGAATCCGCAACTACTAACGTTCATTAAGGTAAAACCCAACCATAGCATTAAGATATATTGGTCCCCCTTCAATCCCGTATGTATCAATTTCTATGCTAGGTTGAAGCTTCTGGCACTCTTGCCCTCCAATACGTAGTCCTATCAACATACAACTAACCCTATGGTGTGATCCACGCGCGCTCTCATATGATGGGCACCAAAGGACATCAACATAACCACAAGCAATTTAAATAAATCATAGCAATTCACCAATCACCGATAGGACAACGATAATCTACTCAGACATCATAGGATGGCAACACATCATTGGATAATAATATGAAGCATAAAGCACCATGTTCAAGTAGTGGGTGCAACGGGTTGCGGGAGAGTGGACCGCTGTAGATAGATGGGGGAAGGTGATGGAGATGTTGGTGAAGATGACGAAGGTGTTGGTGTAGATCGTCGTCACACGATGATGGCCCCGGCGGCGTTCCGGCGCCACCGGGAGAGAGGGGGAGAGAGCCCCCCTCCTTCTTCTTCTTCCTTGACCTTCTCCCTAGATGGGAGAAGGGTTTCCCCTCTGGTCCATGGCCTCCATGGCGGCGGAGGCACGAGAGCCCCTCTAAGATTGGATCTGTCTCTCCGTCTCTCTCTGTTTCCGCATTCTCAGATTCTGGCCGTTCACCGTTTCTTATATTCCCAGAGATCCGTAACTCCGATTGGGCTGATTTTTGACACAATTTTTATCCGGATATTAGCTTTCTTGCAGCGAAAGAAGGGCATCAGCCGCCTTACGGTGTGGCCACGAGGGACCAGGGTGCGCCTACCCCTGGTGGGCGCGCCCCTGCCTCGTGGCCCACTCGGGCATCGTCTCATGTTGGTTCCGCTTCCCAAAATTCACATATATTCCAAAAAAAAACTCCGTCCGTTTTTATTCCGTTTGGACTCCGTTTGATATGGATATTCTACGAAAACAAAACATGCAACAAACAGGAACTGGCACTGGGCACTGGATCAATATGCTAGTCCCAAAAAATAGTATAAAAAGTTGCCAAATGTATATGAAAGTTGTATAATATTGACATGGAACAATCAAAAATTATAGATACGACGGAGACGTATCACATATCATTTGCATCATGGATATTCAAGGGATTCACACTAACAACATTGCAATCATGCTCATCATGCACATATTTTATGCCAAGCATTCTATGTAATTCTTCTTCTAGTACTTGAGCACAATTTTCCTTCCCATCATTTTCGCGAAAGATATTAAAAAGATGAAGCATATGAGCTAACCTTAATTCCATTTTTTTGTAGTTTTCTTTTATAAACTAAACTAGTGAGAAAACAAGAAACTAAAAGATTCGATTGCAAGATCTAAAGATATACCTTCAAGCACTAACCTCCCCGGCAACGGCGCCAGAAAATAGCTTGATGTCTACTACGCAATCTTCTTCTTGTAGACGTTGTTGGGCCTCCAAGTGCAGAGGTTTGTAGCACAGTAGCAAATTTCCCTCGAGTGGATGACCTAAGATTTATCAATCCGTGGGAGGCGTAGGATGAAGATGGTATCTCTCAAACAACCCTGCAACCAAATAACAAAGAGTCTCTCGTGTCCCCAACACACCCAATACAATGGTAAATTGTATAGGTGCACTAGTTCGGCGAAGAGATGGTGATATACGTGCATTATGGATGGTAGATATAGGTTTTTGTAATAAGAAAATACAAAAACAGCAAGGTAGCAAGTGGTAAACGTGAGCATAAACGGTGTTGCAATGATAGTAGACAAGGCCTAGGGTTCATACTTTCACTAGTGAAAGTTCTCTCAACAAGGATAACATAATTGGATCATATTACTAGCCCTCAACATGCAACAAAGAGTCACTCCAAATTCACTAATGGCGGAGAACAAACGAAGAGATTATGGTAGGGTACGAAACCACCTCAAAGCTATTTTTCTGCTCGATCTATTCAAGAGTCCGTAGTAACGTTCAATCTATCATAGAGTTCGTACTAGAATAACACCTTAAGACACAAATCAATCAAAACCCTAATGTCACCTAGATACTCCATTGTCACCTCAAGTATCCATGGGAATGATTATACGATATGCATCACACAATATCAGAAACATCTATTCAACCAACACATAGAACTTCAAAGAGTGCCCCAAAGTTTCTACCGGAAAGTCAAGACGAAAACGTGTGCCAACCCCTATGCATAGATTACCAAGGTCACAGAACCCGCAAGTTGAGCACCAAAACATATATCAAGTGGATCACATGATATCCCATTGTCACCACAGATAAACACGTGCAAGACATACATCAACTGTTGTCAAATCTTTAAAGACTCAATCCGATAAGATAAGTTCAACGGGAAAACTCAATCCATTACAAGAGAGTAGAGGGGGAGAAGCATCATAAGATCCAACTATAATAGCAAAGCTCGCGATACATCAAGATCGTGCCATCTCAAGAACAAGAGAGAGAGAGTGATCAAACACATAGCTACTAGTACATACCCTCAGCCCCGAGGGTGGACTACTCCCTCCTCGTCATGGAGAGCGCCAGGATGATGAAGATAGCCACCGGAGAGGGATTCCCCCCCTCCGGCAGGGTGCCAGAACGGGCGTAGATTGGTTTTCGGTGGCTACAGAGGCTTTCGGCGGCGGAACTCCCGATCTAGGTTAATTTCTGAAGGTTTCAATATTTATAGGATTTTTTAATTGTAGGTCCCAAGTAGGGGATGCTTTTGGGCTGTCCACGAGATAGGGGGTCGCCACCACCTTCCCAGGGTGCGCCCCCACCCTCGTGGGCAGCCCATGGCTCCCCTGGCCCAACTCTTTTACTTTGGGGGCTTCTTTTGGGCCAGAAAAAATCATCAAAAATTGGCACGTCAATTGGACTCCGTTCGATATTCCTTTTCTATAAAACTCAAAAACAGGAGAAAAACAGAAAGTGGCATTGGGCTCTGGGTTAATAGGTTACTCCCAAAAATCATATACAAGTGTATATAAAAGCCCATAAAACATCCTATAAGGATAATATAATAGCATGGAACAATAAAAAATTATAGATACGTTGGAGACGTATCAGACCTCGGTTAAGCCAAGGACTACACACCATATCATATTTGTCAAAGTTTGATGGGCCTCCTCCTCCCACCACAAGCTTGGACCGTGTCACCGAACACATTAACCAACTAAGTTGCTTTCATGCTCAACCTTTTAAATTTTTAATTTTTGTTCGGTTTGACCAAGCCTTATATTTGTTTTAAGCAAAAAAATAGTTTGTTAAAAACTTAGTTTGTTAAAAACTTTGTTTGTTAGAAACACCTTTTTTTTACCCAAGTTACCTTGCGGCTCATAAATTTACATGAGCCGTTTTATAAAAAAATTCTTCATAGTCGTTGCAAAGCCTTTTTCTATCACTCCTTTTTTACGCAAGTATGTGGTCAATAGCCGGGTAGCCTGATTTCCTTCTCAAGCCGCTCAAGTTTAGTTCGCTAGACTGGCCTAACGAGAAGCACTCCGCCTTTGGGATAGGAGGTTGAAGCCACATGCTGACCTGCTCAATGTCTCGAGATGAGATGTGTCATGTTAAAGCATGACAGAAGCACATTTTTAAGACCAATGTTTGGATTGGCACCAAAAACTTGATTTAGTTCAGACGTCAGGTTTTAGTGAAGTTTTTTGGTTTTCCAAGCTTATGACACTTTTAACCTTTTTGTGTGTTTCCATCAAAAGTCTCGTAGTAAAACACCGGACATCTTTAAAGCTTTGACAATATCAACGCGGGGCTGCAAGTAGAGCTGAACCCACCAAAAGCCAAGGTACTCGGAGGAGTCTTCGGTAATACGTTCTCGGATATTTCTTTATATTTATCGGTTTCGAATTGTGTCTCCCATCAATAGTTGGGTTGCCCGACTCCCGTGTGCAAAGGGAGAACCACTGCGATTGTGCTTCCAGCTCAAATGGTTAAGCACCTCGATAGAGAAAGCCGAAAATTAACTAACAGAATGGGCGTAAACTGGTCAGCGATTCGATGACGGTGTCAAAATATAGATCAATAACGATACCCCATGTGAAATGGCATGCCTTTCATAACATTGGCCAATGTGTTAATGGCTAGACTTTAGTTGGTGCCAAACACTAACCGGGGGCTCGTAGCTAGCTTCCCCACCTTAAGCTCCTATGACTAAGTAAAAGTTATAAAGCCCGCATATATAATTGCCTCGTGTCCACTAGCACAACCGCCTGCAGGCACTGAGACGTCGATAAAGGATTGTTTTGTTATTGTGTAAACACCATGCGTAGCATCTACAAATGGGTGGAAGCCGGCGATGGGCCACTTTCAAATGATGAACGGTCGCAACGGAGTCAAAATAAACATATCATCGGCATTTGTATTCATTTTACAAGCGCCTCCTTCCGTAATAATTGTTATGAAGCCATAAATATGCATCAAATTTGACTTAAGATTTTGGCCAATCTGGGTTGCCTGGCTTCGGTGTTTAACCCTATGTTCCTGATTGTTTAGCTGGTGGGTAAAGGGACCACCTCTGTGATTGTTACTATAGGCTCATTCGAGTTACTACCTCAGACTGGGTGACGCTGAAAGCTAGCTATCTTAACAATATAATTGGTCGGCAACGAAGGAACAAAAAATTTGGTCGAGAACTTTCCCCAAACTAACTCCTCAATGTTTTCCTCCCACATTGATTGGAGGTGAGGTTTCATGATCATGGTCACCATGAAAACCCAAAGAAAGGAACCGATAGCAGGACTATTTTCCTTGGAAGATGTTTCTTACATTAATTGGTAATATAACATATCTCTATGCGTACCTTTGTTTATAAAACCATATGGCCAAATTTCCTTGCTTTCCATAAATCTTTGCCGTTATAACGGCTTCATAAAGTGGAAAAAACACTCCCCGGCTACTGGCTGAGGAGGTTGAAGGTGATGCTCGGTCAACAAAGTTTTGTACAATGCGGATCTAAGCATTAATGATGTGAAGTACTTGGATACATAGAATCATGAAACATAAATTGTGATTTTACTCCGGATATTGATCCTTAATTTGGCCACCCTTGGCCAAATTAAGACTCGGGGGCTACTCGGCTTTGCTCTTAGCACTTAAATACCATTAAACGGGTTACATCGATCCCCTGATCTGGTGTTGCCACCCGAACAATGGCTCGTGGGCTACTGCATAGCATATTCAATGCAGAAAATTCAGATTTTTCAGTGCTCGGCTTGACCGATCTATGGGATAAAATGTCTTCGGACAACAATAGGTACCATGTGGGACTTATCCGTCATCAAGCTATAATATTACGATGACTTCTGAAAACCCTCTCTCAAGAGTGCATCTCGGATTTTAGGCTGACACACACACCTTGAGGGCTACTGGCTATACATCTCGTCAGCAAACAAATTGCACCAATCAGAAATAAAATCCGCAAATAATCAGCCCACGGTCGAGGTAGGGCACCACCTCAGATGCAGTCCGACGTTGGAGCTTGGATACAGTCCGGTGTTGCAGCCTGGATACAGTCCGATGTTGGAGCTCAGATACAGTCCGCCGTTGGAGCTCGGACATAGTCCAGCCTTGGAGCTCGGACACAAGAAGACACCGCCGCACGGGAACAACTTTAAACCCGAGGTGTGGTGTAATAAATAACAAGGCATTGATAAAGGCCGAAAACATAAAGGTCTCTTCGGAAGCCCGACGTGTGCACTCTTCGTATTCAGTTCGGAGATCGTCAATCAAAGATGGGAAAGATTTGTTGAACCGGTTTTCAAGACCGACGTCCGAAAATGAAGAACAGTTCGAAAGAACCGAGGAGCGTCCCCAACTTGAAGAAAGGTCCAAGGGGCTACTGACGGTGTCATGGACTAGGGGGTACTCACCACGTAGTCTCCCGACCAGCTGGATCAGATCGAGCACCCCCATGGGGGTTCATTCATGGGCCACTTCGGTCAGCCCATGCCGCATACAAGGAGGTTTCCACAAGACTTGGCGCATAAGACGAGGACTCTCCTAAACCCTTGGCCTCCGGTGCGTTATATAAACCAAGGCTGGGGGTAGTCAATAGACCATCTCATATTCATTAGAACAATATCGTGGTCGATACATGTACCCTGTACTACACTCCATATGAATACAATCAAAAGTAGGACGTAGGGTTTTACCTCACTCATGAAGGCCCGAACCTGGGTAAAATCACGTGTCTGTGTTACCGTCGCTCCAAGATGCCTAGCTTAGGACCCCTACTATGATATATGCCGGTTATAGAACCGACAATTGGGATATTCATGTTGGTGAGCGAAATTTGTTCGAAGTCCCAGATGAGATCCCGGACGTCACGAGGAGCTCCGGAATGGTCCGGAAGTAAAGACTTATAGATGGGAAGTCATATTTTGGCTAGCTGAAAAATTCCGGGCATTGTCGGTATTGTACCGAGAGTGCTGAAAGGGGTCGGGGGGGTCCATCGGGGCGGTCTGCCTACCCCGTGGGGCCACAGGAGCTGTAGGGGGTGCGCTTTGGCCTATATGGGCCAAGGGCACCAATCCTAAGAGGCCCATGCGCCAGGATAGAGGAAAATAGAAAGAGTCCTAAGGGTGGAAGGCACCACCGAGGTGCCTCGGGAGGAGAGGACTCCTCCCTAGGGCTGGCAACACCACCTCCCATGGAGGAGGGGTCAAGGCTGTGCCCCAACCCTCCTCCTTGCATCATATAAATAACGCGGGAGAGGTAAAGCTGGACACCAAATCCCACGCTCCGGCGGCAAACCTACCTCACCCGAAACCCCGTTTTCTCCTCAAATCGCATCTACGGTAGCGCTTGGCAAAGCCCTGTTGGGATTGCACCACCACCATCTCCACCACACCGTCTTGCTAGTTGAGATCCCATCTACTTCTCCTCCCTTTCTTGGTGGATCAAGAAGTAGGAGACGTCATCGAGCCGCACGTGTGCTGAACGCGGAGGTGCCGTCCGTTCGGCCCCTAGATCAGAGTTCGCGTGACGGATCGTGGTTGGATCACGAAGACATACAACTACATCAACCATGTTCTTTAACGCTTCTTCTTAGTGATCTACAAGGGTATGTGGTTCCAACTCTACTCTCATAAATGTGCATCTCCTAGATTGGTTCTTAGGCATTCGTAGGGAAAAATAATTCCATGCAACGTTCCCCAACAGTGGGCCAATATAAACCTTGCCGGAAAGATTTCCCAAGTAGGGCTCTTGATCCAATGTGGGAGCCACACATACCCTCATGTATCTCTGCCAACAAATTTAGTCCATCTTCTCGGCAGATGCACTTCAATTTCACTCCGTTTGGCCTCCTTATAGAGTGTCATTGACAAACCGATACATACTGGACCATCGACCTACTCTTTCAGCTTCTTCTTGCTTTTCGGGAAGTTCTCCTGTTTGAAGGAAGCAGACTATGTGAAGCGCCCAAGATGGATCCTTCAGCTCGATAACAAGGACTTAACGCACTTCTTCGTTCGTGGGTGCGCTCACGTCGACTACAAAAACATGTAGTTCCACGGGAGAAGGTTGCTCACCAACCGAAGTAGAGTTGTTCTTGGGAACCTCTCTACCAGCGGCTTCAGGAAGCCCTGCCGGGAGATGCTTGCCAGAGTCCAACTTTCTCCTTTTTTTGGCCATCATTGAAGGAGACACTAATGGTTAAGTTCGGTGGTGATGGGCCTCAAACCCCTCGTTGGTTACCCCAAGTGGAAGGTGTAAGATGCAGTAAGTAGAAGTGTTTTCCCTTAGCAAAGATGCCAAGGATCGAATCCCCAGAGACTCCTAGGTTCAACAAGTAGGTGTCAATTGCTACGGCGCCAGATTAGTAGCAATCAACGTGGACCTGCACACAGATACAAATAACTTTGCTCCCAACGAGTACAGAGAGGTTGTCAATCCCTCCGGCCTTGTAGTTCACAAAGGATTAAAAGCAATGATAGTAGTGATAGATAATGTTTTGCAATAGTAAGTAAATAGCGAAAAGTAAATAGTGGGTGTGATCAATGATGGTAATATGGACTGGAGTCTCATGATGTTCACTAGTGATGTCTCTCTCCCAAAAGACGATAAAACAACTATGTGAGGTAAACAAATTACAGCTGGGCAATTGACAGGACCACGAACGCAAACCAATGCTGACTACATTGCAAGAAAGGTTGAGGTTCAAAGCATGGGCGGTACGACAAAGTAAGTAGACCGAAATCCATCAATATCTACTACTAATCATCCACCTTGAGATATCTATCCAGAACATCTCGCTGGTATTAAGTTGCGAGTCCCACCCATAGTGTAAACGCAATGCAACAGACAACTGCATTAAAAGAACTTTGCGTAAAGTAAACAATCCTTGCACCCATGGGCACAAGCACCGTTGTTTTCCCCCTTGTGGCAACAACACATCCCCTAGACTCATGTTTCTGTCCCTCAAGCTAGTCATCGAGGGGCATGAACCCACAATCGAGCATAACGTTCCCTCTTGGAGTCACTACCTATTACTCGGCCAAAGCAATAAATAACAACGGAGAACATGCAAGAATTACTTATGAACAAAAATATAAAAGAGGTGAATCAAATATATTACTCAAGATCAATCTGTACATAATCTCATAATCCATCGGATCCCAGCAAACTCAACATAGCAACAGCATAAGGATTACATAGGTGCCTCGATCATGTAGGGCAGCTCACGAGGACTAATTAGTGAAGCACAAGAACGGGAGGAGAACATCACATAGCTACTGGACATGGACTCATGGTCCAAGGGAGACTACTCACGAGTCATCCGGGAGGCGTCCATGGTGGTGGAGAAGCTCCCGATGGTGATCCTCCCCTCCGGCAGGGTGCCGGGAAGAGTTCTCCTGGTGCTCCCGATCTTGGAAGCGGCGGCGGCGGCGGAACAGAGATGGGATCGCGAAAAGAGTTCCTGATTTGAGGGTTTCGGAGGACCCTTTAAATATATGCCAAAGTAGGGCATCGGGGGAGCTTCGGGGGGCCCAGGCGCCCCCCCGGCGCGGCCCAGGGGGGGGGGCGTGCCGCCAGGGCGCCTGGAGCCCTGGTGCCCCCCCCTAGGCTGCCCTTCGGACGCAGTGTTGTTTCCGGATCGCTGATTTTTTATATAATTTTTCTGGATTTTTCTGGGCAGTTCTCGAAACGTGAAAACCTGAAATACAAAAACAGCCGAAAACAGAAACTGGCACTGGGGTGCACTGGATTAGTAAGTTAGTCCAAATATGATCAAAAGTGTATGGAAGTATATGAATATCATATCAATATCACCCAAAAGTGGCATGGAGCAAGCAGAAATTATAGATACGTTTTGGACGTATCAACATCCCCAAGCTTAATTCCTGCTCGTCCTCGAGTAGGTAAATGATAACAAGAATAATTTCTGTGGTGACATGCTATTAACCATATAGGACTTTTTCATAGTCATATGACAAAAGCTTACTGAGACAATGATTCTAAAGTAATTAAGTTGCCTCAAGAGAAAATCACAAATGACTGAAAGTTTTACAATATGAAACTGAAACATCAAAAAGATTTGCATTGAACATGATGTGCAAATATGATAAAGTGATATCTAGCTTGCCCCCTTTACTGATGCAAAACATAAATGCAGGGGCACCTTCAAGGTTTAAGTGATGACTAGATACAATCATTTCAGAATAAACGATATCACAATCATGCAAAAGACAATGCTACTTTGGGACAATGCACATTACACTCAGAATGACAATCATGGTCTCAGTAGTTGGTGCTTCAACATAAAAGTAAAAGAAAGGTTAAGTGCTAGAGCTTTTTATTTCGAAAACATGGAAGCAATTGTGTCAACGGTAGTAGTACTTCATATGTGTCATGTATAAAACATCCTATAAGTTGCAAGCCTCATGCATCGAATACTAATAGTGCTCGCACCTTGTCCTAATTAGCTCGGATTTCCATGGGTTATCATTGCATTGCATATGTTTTAACCAAGTGTCACAAAGGGGTACCTCTATGCCACCTGTACAAAGGTCCAAGGAGATAAATCCCATTTGATTTCTCGTTTTTGATAGATCTCAACTTGAGGACATCCATACCGGGACAACATAGAAAATAGATGATGGACTCCTCTTCAATGCATAAGCATATTCTCATAAGAGATTGAGGATTAAGGTCCGAGCTAAAACTTCCACCATGATGCATGGCTTTGGTTGGCGGCCCAATGTTCTTCTCTAACAATATTCATATTAATTCAACCCACGGCAAATCACCCTTACTTCGGACAAGACGAACATGCATAGCAACTCACATGATATTCAACAAAAGTGTGACAGTTGATGGCGTCCCCAGAAACATGGTTACCGCTCAGCAAGCAACTCATAAGAAATAAGATACATAGGCAACATATTCTTTACCACAATAGTTTTTAGGCTACTTTCCCATGAGCTATGTATTGCATGGTTAGTTTTCTTAGTACAGGTGGAGGTTAGCAAAAGACTGGGAGCGACCAACTAAGAGAGCAATGATGGTCATAATCATGCAGAGCGACAAAGCAATATTGAATCAGGCATGGTAGTTATATCGCTACTCAGAAATAAAAGCTCATCAAGGCTTGACAGACTTTCTTTACAGTCTTTGAATATGCGTGAGCATACGCCAAGTCAATCAAAATAAATTCTCGAAGGAAGATATTACTAAACCATACCACATCATAGGCAAACAAATCAAGTTGGTAATCTAATAACACATTGGGAACCCCCCAGCTATTTGATATTAACCATAAGAAAACCTGAACTACTAAGCACCATCATGCAAGTAGCATCTTTATCATAGACACATTAACCAATGCAACGGAAGCAAACTCTCTTAATAAGGTGAGCACGGTAATTAAAGAGAGTTCAAGCAACCAACTAAACAAAAGCTCTTTGAAAAGATAAGCATGAATACTAAGAGCATAGCATGATAGTAGCTATTAAAAGACAAAGAACACACACGGCATAGATAGGCATAAAAATTCTATGTTATGTTCTAGGTAGAGGTGGAGCGTGTTTATCTCCCACATAAAGGAATGCTGAGTTCCGACTCGTTATGAAAAACTAAAAAGGAAACTAAAAGCAAGACGCTCCAAGCATAGCACATAACACATGAAGTGATAAAAATATAGTGAAACGAAAGACGAACTGATAATGTTGATGGAGAAGGGGATGCACGGGGGCATCCCCAAGCTTAGACGCTTGAGTCTCCTTGAATATTTCTTGGGGGTGCACGGGGGCATCCCCAAGCTTGAGCGCTTGACACTCCTGAATCTTTTTATCATCTTCCCTCGCACACTTGAAAACTCCCTTCATACATAACTCATCATAATCTGATTAGCGAGGTTAGTACCCTTAATAAAATAATTATACCTTGCTGGAAATAAGGATATTCTTGAAGTTCTACTGTTTCTCAAGATTGTCAAAAGGTTTTTGCAAAGAAAAATCAAGTTCTTAATTTGCAAAGTGAAGGTAAGGCAAAACAGGACAGAATCTGTGAAAAACAGAACAGCAGGTAGTAATTTATCTGTTCGTGATACTTCTGCAACTCAAATCAAAAAACTCAGAACAGATGAACAAAAGACAATTATATAGAGAACGCTGTAGAAAAAATTCAGACCAAAAAGATGAACTCGTGATTTTATACGAATTTTTCTATCCAAGGACATAATCTGTTTCCTGGACAGCACGTCACAACTTTTGAACTTTCTAGCAATCAGAGGCTATACTTGGCACAAATATGAAAAGCAAAGATACAATGATGATGCTACAGCAGTAAACAACATCAAGACACAACAAAAGCAAAAACTTTATTCATGTGGGCTGCCTCCCAAAAGCGCTTTCTTTTATGCATTTAAGCTAGGCATAATGCATAGAGGAATCAATAACCATCATAATAATCGGAGTTATAAATTGACTCAAATGGTTCCTCAACAAGCTCATTCTTGTTCCTTCTAGGAAAGGGTTACACACCTTTTGCCTTCCCGCGTAAGCAGATTTGTCCCTTACCTATATCGATGAAGACTTTAACTGCTCGGAGGAAGTCCCTTCCAAGCACTATATTTCCTTGGTTTGGCTCCATGATGAAGAAATCAATCATTGCAATCCCTTTAAGGAATTTAACTGGTACATCTTTTATTCTTCCCTGGATTTCAGAAATATCTCCATTAGTGTGTTCATGATGAGATGATAATCTATCCATGTTAAATTTTAAAGAATCATGAACAATTTTTGGCATAGTAGAAACCATAGATCCAATATCACAATAAGCAAGGAAGTCTTGATTAGAGATGCTAATCCGAACAAGAGGCTCCCAGTCATTATCTATTTCCAAAATATCTCTCTTATTGGGTTTGGGTTTCTCTACCTTCATTAAGTCTAGAGCGTCCATTCTCTTTTCAATAGTAGCAAGTCTATCTATGACAGTGTCGGTGTACTAAGGTAGGGGTACCTCAGTACCCCAACTTGTGCACGGGCAGTTGCAGCTTTCCGCGGCAGGGTTTACTGCGTGCTCGCCGGAGACCTTCCTGCTCCCTATTAAACCATTCAAAAACAAAGTATACAAGAAAGAAGACCGAGACCCCGGCAAGAGGAGCTTGCCGGGAAGGCCGTACCAGGCTCAAGACTTCCCCACTAACACAAGGCCCTGGCAAGAGGAGCTTGCCAGGAAGACTAGAAGACACGCCTCGGCGCTTTATGCGCCCCGGCAAGGGCCCGGGGAGCGGCAAGCTCCCGGGCCCGGCAAGATCAAGGCCCCGGCAAGGTGCTTGCCGGGAAGACTGCGCTGTGTGCCCGCGCTCCAGCTCATCGGCCCACGCGTCACCCTGGGGCCTATCCAGGGACGCGTGGCGGGTGGCTGTGCAGCCTGGGGTACACGGTGGCACTCCACGGTGGTGGATCCATCGCCGTGGCAGACGGAGATGCTAAGGCGGGAGCTTTTGGGGTCGACGGCGACGGGCATTAAATGCCCTTGTCCCCCACTGTCAAAGTAGGTATAGACCACTATTCCGCACTGTAGCCCCACTGTTCCCGCACTGTTACAACTACCACCTCTTTTACGTTTTTACCCCTTTCTCCTACGTTGACACCTGTCGGTGACCCCTTGCACTATAAAAGGAGGCCCATGCACAACGTGGAGGAGGTTCGAAACCTAGATCACTCTCACGCTTGGTGTAGCTGCTTCTTCAAGCTCCCGAGCACTCAAACTCAATACACAACTAAGCAGGAGTAGGGTTTTACGCGTCTACTGCGGCCCGAACCTGGGTAAAACTGCCCGCGTGCTCGCTACGATCTGCTCTTTGTGCTCCCTCCGCCCTCGTACCGCACAGACAAGGGGCTCCGGTCCCATAGGTGTTCGTGGCGGACAGTTTCCCCCGACATCTTTGGCGCGCCAGGTAGGGGGCGTCGAGGTTGTGCGAACCTGATCCGGCGTTCGCGCGGGCGCATTCTTCATCAACCTCTCCAGCTTCATCAGCAACTTCACCAGCGACAACTCCATGGCCCCGAAGAAGAAGGCTTCGGAGGTCGGAGGCCCGTCTGCGTCTCACCCGCCGCCACCAGAGCCAACGGTGGGCGGGGGGGATGCCGTCGGAAGGGTGGCCGCCGGTGAGGACACACACGGCGCCACCAGATCCAAGAACAGGACGGACGACCGAACCTCGGTCTCCGTGGACGCGCCGCGTCCATCTCAGCACACGACGACCCAGCAGTGCCATACCACGGGAGGTGGTATCCGCTTGCTGGGGCAAGGCCAAACCGGAGGCTCGCGGGACGCCCCGGACCCCCGTCCGGGCACAAGCAAAGCGAAGGCGCCGGCGCGGGACCCCGCTCCTTCTAACGTTGTTAGAAGTCCGAGCGTATCCCGCTCCTCGCACCGCTCACCCGCGTTCCCCTCCACTCCGACAGAAGCGCTCGCGAGGGCGCAACTGCTCCTTGACTTTACTCCAGCGGCCGACAAGGCCGAAGAATGGAGGGCCACCATACGGAGCCTGATAGACTTCGCCAACAATGATTCTCCACAGCAGCCGTCGACCTCACGGCCGCGGCAAGCTGAGAAGACAAAGGCTGACGGCAACAAGACCGCCGGGGGTGCGACAAGCGTGCATTCCCCGCCGCAGAAGCAAAAGACGCCGCCCCGCCGGAACAACGCCGACGACGGCTCCACTGCCTCGTCGGACCCGCGGGCCCGTCGGGACCAGCGCCAAGTCCTCGACGACCGGCGAGAAGAAGATGCTCGGACCACGATCGAGCGCCGCCGAGAAGCGAAGCGGCAATCAGACAAGAGAGCTGGGAACACTGTCGACGCGCACGCGCCCGGTGAGCCAGGCGACCTGCCGTACGCGGCAGGGTGCCCTGCGTTCACCCGCGAGCTGCGGCGCGTCCAGTGGCCCAGCATGAAGAATTTCAAGCCCGACGTACCGGAGAAGTACGATGGCAAGACGCACCCCTCGAAGTTTCTCAGCGTCTACACCATCGCAGTGCAAGCTGCCGGGGGGCGAGACGAGAAGATCTTGGCAAACTACTTCCCGCTCGTGCTAAAACCGAACGTCCGTTCGTGGCTCATGCACTTGCCGGAAGGTTCCATCTCTTCTTGGGCCGACCTTTGCCACCAGTTTGTTGGCGCCTTCACCGGCGGCCACAAACCCCACGGCCAGGAGAGCGATCTCCACATTTTGGCCCAGAAGGAAGGCGAGACCCTGCGCAAGTATATCCAACGCTTCAGCCGGGTGCAGCACAACATCCCTGACGTTCACCCTGCCGCGGTTATCAGCGCGTTCCATCAGAACGTGCGTAACCGCCGCATGCGTGAAGAGATGGCGATGACGAAGATTCGGGATGTCAGCGAGCTCTATGCTCTGGCTGACAAGTGCGCACGCGCAGAAGAGGGGAGGAGACTCCCCGGGGAGGATACTGGCGCGGGAGGAAGCGACAGCGACGATGCCGCCCCGGCAAAGAAGAGCCGGCGGCGGAACAACAGAAAGAAGGGCAAGAAAGAGGTGCTTGCCGTCGAGAAGTCCGGCAAGGAGGCCCCCGCCAAGCAAGCGCAGGCTGGCGGCTCCGGCAAGGAGCCTGCCCCTGCAGCGGCGGCCGACAAGCCGGGCAGCTCCGACAAGCAATACTGTAAGATCCACCGCACCTAGGGTCACGATCTCTCCAACTGCAAGCGCGTCGAGTACCTCGTCGAGCAGCAGAAAGCTGAGTACGAGAGGCGCGACAAGGAGAAGGCCCAAGGTGGCGGGGAAGAGCCCAGCAAGAAGCGGCCGTTCAACGGCCGGGGAGAACGCCGCGGCAAGGCTAAGCAGCGGCAAGGAGATCGACCTCCCCGGGGCCGCGACAACGACGAAGAAGACGACGATGAAGACATGGAGGACGAGGAGAACAGCGAGCAGGAGTTCCAGAAGGCCACGGAGGTCCTGTGCATCGACGGTGGCGCCTCTCTGCACACCTCCCACCGCCAACTCAAGAAGTGGGTGTGTGAGGTGAACGCAGCAGAGCCGCCCGTGGAGTCGCGCAGGCTCCTCAAATGGTCCAGCACGCCCATCGTTTTTGATCTTGAGGATCACCCTGACCGCACCACTGCGGTCGGGTGCTTGCCGATGCTGGTTTCTCCCACCATCCGCAACCTCAAGGTCACCAAAATGTTGGTTGACGGCGGGGCCGGGCTGAACTTGATCTCCTCTGCTGTGATCAAGAAACTCCAGATTCCAGATGGCGAGCTCGAAGAGACCGGTTCATTCCAAGGAATCAACCCGGGAAGGAGCAAGCCCAAGGGAAAGATCACTCTGCCGGTGACCTTTGGCGGGGAGCTCAACTTCAGGACTGAGCGCATCACTTTCGACGTCGCCGATATTCCATTGCCCTACAATGGAATACTCGGCCGTCCTGCCCTCGCCAAGTTCATGGCAGCTTCCCACTATGCCTACAACGTGCTGAAGATGCCGGGGCCGATAAGCGTCATCACTGTCCATGTCGACAAGAAGGATGCGCTTGTCTGCGCCGACAAGATCTATCGGGATGCGGCAGCTGCGGCCGAGAAGGATACTCTTGCCGCTGAAGCTCCCGGGGGGAAGAAGACGAAGACCAAGTCCGGCAAGTGCTCTGGGACCCACTCCGGCAACCGCACCTCCTCGGAGTGCTGCGCTGCCGTCGAGGACGTTCCATCGAGCTCCACCGGCAAGAGTAAGAAAGGAATGGCTGCTCCTCCGGCAACCAAGAAAGTGTCCGCCAAGGAGGACGGCACTGGTGGTACCTTCACCATCAGCGCCACCCTTGACAGCAAATAGGAAAGCGCGCTCATTGCCTTCCTGCGGGCGAATGTCGATGTGTTTGCCTGGCAACCATCTGACATCCCCGGTGTTCCCAGGAAGGTAATTGAGCACAAGCTTGCTGTCTGTCCTCATGCGCGGCCCATCAAGCAGAAAGTGAGGAAGCAAGCCGTGGAGCGCCAAGAGTTCATCAACGAAGAAATCAAGAAGCTAGAGGCAGCAGGCCTAGTTAGAGGTGTGATCCATCCGACGTGGTTGGCAAACCCAGTCGTCGTGCGCAAGGCCAACGGGAAGTGGAGACTGTGTATAGACTTCACCGATGTGAATAAAGCATGTCGCAAGGATCCATTCCCTTTGCCACGCATTGACCAGATCGTTGACTCCACTGCCGGATGTGAGCTACTCTGTTTTCTTGATGCATACTCAGGCTATCATCAGATTTTCATGGCCAAGGAAGATGAAGAGAAGACTGCATTTATCACTCCATGTGGCACTTATTGTTTTATTCGCATGCCATTTGGATTGAAGAATGCAGGCTCAACCTTTGCAAGGGTAGTATACACTGCTTTTGAGCCACAGATCCACAGAAATGTAGAAGCTTACATGGATGACATCGTGGTGAAGAGCAAGAGCAAGGAAACCCTGATTCAAGACTTGGAAGAAACGTTTCAGAACCTGCGCAGAATACAGCTCAAGTTGAACCCCGAGAAGTGCGTCTTTGGAGTTCCCTCCGGCAAACTTCTCGGGTTCTTTGTATCACAGAGGGGGATTGAAGCCAACCCCGACAAGATTAAAGCCATTGAGCAGATAGAGGCCCCAAAGCGCGTCAAGGATGTCAGGAGGCTTGCAGGTTGTGTGGCTGCCCTCAGTAGGTTCATTTCAAAATCTGCAGAACGCGCCCTACCTTTCTTCAAAATCTTGAAGAAGGCAGGTCCCATGAAGTGGACTCCGGAAGCGGAGGCGGCGTTGCAGGATTTGAAACGGTACCTGTCCTCCACTCCTATACTTGTCGCACCTAGACCACAGGAAAAGTTGTTGCTATACTTAGCAGCAACCAACCAGGTGGTTAGTGCTGCGTTAGTAGCGGAGAGGGAGTCCGACGAGGAGTCAGCACCACCGGCAAGCGAATCCAGCGACAAGCAGGGGGCTGCTCCGGCAAGCTCTGGCCCCGACAAGGACGACTCTGCGCAGGAGCAAGGAGAGGTGCGGAAGAAGATGGTGCAGCGCCCAGTGTATTTTGTAAGTTCCCTTCTCCAGGGGGCTAGATCAAGATACTCCGGTGTGCAAAAATTGCTTTTTGGCCTCCTCATGGCCTCGAGAAAGCTGCGCCATTACTTCCAAGCCCATGAGATAACAGTGGTCACTCACTTTCCGCTGAAGAGGATATTGCATAACCCAGAAGCAACAGGCAGGATCGTCGAGTGGGCACTGGAGCTGTCGAGCTTTGGACTCAAGTTTGAAAGTACTTCGACTATACAGAGCCGAGCTTTGGCAGAATTCATAGCTGAATGGACCCCAACGCCCGAAGAAGAAGTCCAAGAAACAAGTGCACCCGTGCAAGAAGCGACAAGTGAATGGGTAATGTATTTTGACGGTGCCTTCTCGCTGCAAGGCGCCGGTGCTGGCGTGGTACTCATCGCGCCCACCGGAGAGCACCTCAAATATGTTATCCAGATGCACTTTCCCAGGGAGCCAGCGACAAACAACACTGCAGAATATGAAGGCTTGCTCGCCGGCCTCAGGATTGCGGCCGAACTTGGGATCAGAAAGCTGATTGTGCGGGGCGATTCTCAGTTGGTGGTCCGGCAAGTCAACAAGAGCTACCAGAGCCCTTTGATGGAAGCTTATGTCGATGAAGTGAGAAAGCTTGAAGAGCACTTTGAAGGTCTGCAGATGGAGCACGTCCCAAGAGCTCAAAATGAAATTGCAGATGGCCTTTCAAAGTGCGCCGCGATGAAGTTACCTGTGGAACCAGGGACCTTCTTGCTCAAGCTGACTCAACCATCTGTTACATCATCAATTGGGCAGTCCAAGAAGAGAAAGTTGGTCTCCGGCGACTACTTACCGGCGGATCTTCCTGAAACCGCCGCCAAGGTCCCCAAGATCAACAACCAGAACGCTGAGGAACAGTTTGCTCCTGCAAGTCCTCGGGCTTGTACAGTTGAAGCAAGCGTTCCCGGCAAGCCTCGCCCCGGCGAGCTTGCCGGGGGACCGTCAGCTCCGGCAGAACCAGAGGTCCTTGCCGTAGAAGCTGAGGTTCCCGCAGCGGCCCTCGAGCCTTTAGTCCTTGCCGTCGAGCCTCGGGCTCCGGCATGGGCGCAGCAAATCGTCCGTTTTCTTCAAACTGGAGAACTTCCCGACGACCCTCAAGAGATAGAGAAGATAACCAGGCAGTCAAGTATGTATCAGTTCGTGGATAACGAGCTGTACAGAAGAAGACTCAATGGTGTCAGACTGAAGTGCATCTCCAGAGAAGATGGACAGAAGCTGTTGGCGGAAATACACGGAGGCATATGCGGCCACCACATTGGCGCTAGGGCGCTTGCCGGGAAAGCTTTCCGGCAAGGGTTCTTTTGGCAAGAAGCCCTCCAAGATGCAACTGCACTAGTAACCAAGTGTGAAGCGTGCCAGTTCCATGCGAAGCAGATTCATCAGCCAGCTCAAGCTCTCCAAACAATCCCTTTATCATGGCCCTTCTCGGTCTGGGGGCTCGATATCCTCGGCCCTTTCCCTCGCGCTGTCGGGGGCTTTGAGTACTTGTACGTTGCAATCGACAAGTTCACAAAGTGGCCAGAAGTGGAGCCGGTGAGGAAGGTGACAGCACAGTCAGCAGTCAGGTTCTTCAGGTCGATTGTTTGCCGTTTCGGGATCCCTAACAGGATCATCACCGACAACGGTACGCAATTCACCAGTCGCACCTTCATGCAGTACGTCCAAGACCTTGGCGCCAAGGTCTGTTTCGCTTGTGTTGCTCACCCGAGGAGCAACGGTCAAGCGGAGAGGGCAAATGCTGAAGTGCTGCGTGGACTAAAGACGAGGACCTTTGACAGGCTGCGCAAGTGCGGAAGAAATTGGATAGAGGAGCTACCGGCGGCTCTTTGGTCAATCAGAACGACACCAAGTCGAGCCACCGGACAGACACCCTTTGCTCTAGTCTATGGAGCAGAGGCAGTTCTCCCCACGGAACTCGTATACGGATCTCCTCGAGTACTCGCTTATGATGAGCTCGAGCAAGAGCAACTGCGGCAAGATGACGCATTGCACCTCGAGGAGGGACGTCTCCAGGCTGCTGTACGAGCTGCTCGATACCAGCAAGCTTTGCGCCGCTACCATAGCCGCAAAGTCAAGGCCAGGAGTCTCGAGGAAGGCGACCTTGTTCTTCGGCGCGTTCAATCCGCCAAGAATTCCAACAAGTTGACGCCGAAGTGGGAAGGCCCTTATCGGGTGAGACAAGTTACGAGGCCCGGCGCTGTCCGCCTCGAGACCGAAGAAGGCTTACCGGTGAGCAACTCCTGGAACATAGAGCATCTTCGCAAGTTTCACCCCTAAGGCGCGGTTGCCGTGATCCGTTCCGGCAACCACCTTTTGTACAAGCTTTGCCGCTGTTGCATGTAACCCTTTGTACAAAGCCGGGCGCAGACCCCGTGCATCAGTAAAGTCTTTGTGTTTTTCGCATCGATTGCCTTTTGCATGCTTTTCTTTGCTATTTGCATGTCTTGTTTGGCATTTGGTGCAACACTCAAGTATACGGTAAGCGTTAGCACGCCGAAAGGCCATATGCTTGTTTCCCTCTCCCTTTTCTTTCCTCTTAAGCAGAAGGAACGTTCCTCGCGCACAAGTTTGCCGGGGGGGAAGGAGGTGGAGGAGGAACCGAGTGCTGTTCAAGAAAGAGAAGTCTTACCGGAAAGCAAGCAATATAAGCAAGCAGCATATAAAAGATAAGTTGTTAGAATTTGACCAGTTCAAATTTTAAATTTTAGTTGTCTTCCTTGAACGATCACATTTTGTATGGAAAACCTGTGCGCGGAGGAACCTACCCGTAGCTTGCCGCACCCTTATCTTGTTTTCGAGTTCACTCAACGATTTAAGTGAGCTGCGACAAGTGTCGCGCCCTTGCTTCGTTTCCGAGTACGCTCAGCAAGATAAGTGCGTTGCGACTAGCTGCGGCAAGGTTGCTTGCCGGCGAAGACCTTGGCCAGCAGGCTGCTCAGAGTCCAGCACTCAGCGCTCGCGGCAAAGGCCCTTTGCCGGCAAGCTCCCCGGGAGCGTAGGGTGAAAAACATACAAAGTCGAGGATTAAGACAAGGAAGATAACATTGCACTGATTGATCAAAATAAAGTAAATATCTTACAAAGGATAACTTGTCGCAATGGACTAATAAGTTCATGACATAATGTGCAGCAATAAAAAGATAAAGATAATGGAGCCCTAATCTACGCGGTCGCCCTCCTTCCTGCCGAGCCTAGCCACCTTGGCGATGATGTGGGCGACCTGCTCCTTCAGGGCCTCCGTGTCTGCATCAGCCGGCAAGCTGCGAAGAACGTTGGTGAGATTGATCCCCGGGTTGCGGTACACGATCTTCGTCAGCACCCGCTCCAGAGTTCCCGCGCAGAGCAGGCGCGACTCCTCGGCCAGCTGCGCGGGGATGCGGTTCCGGAGACCTGCAAGGGCCGGCGCGATCCCTCTGAAGAAGAGGCTGAGCTTGGCGCTGTGCGGGAGATCCGGATCCGGCGAGTAGATGAGGTGTTCGACCTTCAGCGCCAGCAACTCCTGGTCAATGTTGGACGCAGAAGAAACCAAGTCTTCGGTCCATACCTCGATGGTCTGGCGGAAGAGCTCGGATGCCTTGTTGACGCTGTCCACCAAGGTCCGCTCCTTGCGGAGCTCCTCCTTCAGCTTGTTCTCCTGAGCCCGGGCAGCGTCGAGCGAATCCTTCAGAGTGGTGACCTTCAGTTCCAAGTCCTCGATGGAGTCCTTGGCGGCCTTCAACTCGTCGCCCCTCTTGGAGAGACTCACCTGAAGCTCGGAGTTTGTGTGAGCGTCCTTCTCGCGCTCCAAGATGAGCGCGGCAACCTTCTCTGCGCTCACCTTCAGCGCCTTCTCCAGCTGCTCAACCTTGGCGGCGAGCTCCTTCTTGGCGTCTTCCGCGGCAACCGCGGCGGCTTTCGCCTCCTTCAATTCCCCGCCAAGGGCGGCCTCGCGAGCGGCAAGGTCCTCCTCATGGGAGTCGAGCTCGACCTTCCGCTGCGCGAGCTCTCCCTCTCGCCGGGACAGCTCCACCCCGGCGAGCCGCTGCTGTTCCTCAGTGTCAGCCTTCTCGAGCACCCACTCCTGGTACTCGCCGGCGAGACGCTCGCGCTCCTCCGCCACCTCGCGGAGGGCCGCCTGGTTGGCGGCGCTGAGCTCCGCCGCGCGCTTCTCCATTTCTGCGGCGGCCTTGGCGGCAAGGGCCTCCCGGGAGGCGAGCTTCGCTTGCCTGGCCCGGTAAAGGGCCAGGAGCTGGTGGAGCAACCTCTCCTCCTCGGGCCCCTCACTCCCGCCGGGCGCCTCGACGATCTTCAGGCCTGCGGAGGCGAGGACTTCTCCGTCGAACGCCTCGCCCTCCGCGGGAGCTCGTGATGAAGACCCCCAAGGCATCTGGATGAAGACGCCGTTGGGGGCCTCAAGACAGTATCCCTGCTCCTTGCTGGCGGAGTGGCCGGTGCAGCATCCGATGCTCCCGCCGCCTCCGGGCCGGCGGTGCGGTCGCCATCCCCCTCCCCAGCCGCTGCGTCCGCAGCCGGGGCAGTTTCCTGCGCGGCCAGCTCGGTGGCCTCAGCCATCTCCTCGACGACAGGAGCGTCGCCGCCGCCGCCCTGCGCGCCCTCCTCCTCGAGGTTGATAACCTCCGTCTCCATAGGCTCAGGAGGAGGAAGATCTAAAAAGAAGAAGAAGAAAAAGAAGTTCAAGACTCAAGCAAATATCCAAAAAGAGGCAAGCCAAGAAGACAAGTCACAGAACATACCTTGGCGGACGTCCTCGGCGGCGGGCTCCCTCGCCGGGGAGCTCGGCCTTGGCGGAGTGGCCACCCTCGCCGGGCTGCTCGCCCTTGGCGGGGTACTCTGCCTTGGCGGAGTACCCACCCTTGGCGGAGCACTCTCCCTTGCCGGAGAGTTCTGCCTTGGCGGGGACGGCGGGCCCCGCGGCTCCTCTACGACGGTCTCCGGGCGCTCTTCCCGCTGTGGCTCCACCTCTGCACAGAACAAGACAAGATTCATCAAGACATGAAGACAAGACCAAATCCTCAGACGTACCCCGACAAGCGAAAAGAGTAAACCCCAGACTTACGCTGGGGGCTGCGCTGCGGGCTGCGCTGGGGGCTGCTCCTCGGAGCAGCGCTCGGGTCCGGCAGGCTCGGCTCCGGCACACCCCCTGTTGCCGCAGCTGCCGAGTCTTCCGCGACCTCGACCTCGGGCGCCTTGGCCTTCTTCGCCGCGCGATGGGCCAGGGTCCTGAAATCAGAGCAATGAACAAAGTCAGCATCAACAAAAAACCAAGACAAAAATCAAGAAGATGTAAGGTCTTGGATCCTTACTCCTGGTCCTCCTCGTCGTCCTCGCTTAGGGCGGAGAAATCATACTCCACCGTGGGCGCGTCGGCGCGAGGAGCGGAAGACGAAGACTCCCTCGCGCGCTTGGTGTTCACCGGGGCTGGGGGCTGCGAAGACCCAGCCCCCGTGGTAGCCGGCGCCCGAGGAGCGGGCGGAGCCGCTGCTCCGCTCCGAGAAGACCCCTGCCGGCTCGCCGCCGGCCTGCGAGGCGCCTCCGTCGTGGTCCGCGCACGGGCCGCTTCCGCTGTGGCTGGTGCGCCGGACGGCCTTGGCGCGGCTTGGCTCCCCCGGGGAGCTGCCCGGCGAGCTGGCTGTTGCCGGGGCGCCTGCGCCCTCTCCCCCGTCGCCGCCTTGCGGAGACGTTTCGCCGGGGACTGCCTTGGACTTGCCGGGGGCGGGGAGCTCTCCGACGAGGAGAGGTCGTCGGCGTAGAGCTCCGTGGATCCGCCGGAGTCCTCGGCCTCCTCCTCCTCCTCTTCCCCGGCCGGCTCACTGGGCCCAGCGTCCTGCGCTGCGGCCCCCTTTCCCTTGGCGCCTCCGCCCCTCGCGGCGCCTCTGCTCCCTCCGGCGGTACCCTCCATTGCCGCGGCCTCGGCCGCGATCCCGTGGATCCCGGAGTGCCTCAGCGAGGGGATCCCGGCGAGCGCGTCGGGAGGAAGCTTCAGCAACCTGCGGATCTCCGCCTCCTCCGCCTGGGTGGACGCGTCCGCAGCTTCCGCCTCTTCAGGCGAATATCCAAAAATTCCTGCCGCCGCGGCTGCGGCGGCCTCTTCAGCCCGAGAAGCTATGTAGGCGATCTCCTGGTCAGTGGTGTCCCGCGTGTGCTCCTTGAGGTCGTTCTTGTTCTTCGCCACCTCTGCGAGGTTGTCGTAGAAGTTGAGGACGTCGATAGGCTTGGGAGCGATCCACGTGCGGTCCACGCCGTGCGAATCACACATGGGCATCATGGCGAGGATGCGATCCCTGACGATGTTGTTGCAGAGCGGCACCACTTCCCGGGGAGGCCTGAACCACTCAGGGTGTGCCGGGTCGTACTTGAAGAGTTCCCGGACCATCCCCTTCAGCTCCAGCGTGGTGAAGTTGAAGTTGAGCCCGGGGCGCAGCCTCATTATGTCTGCCGGGCCGCCGTACTCCCAGGCCGGCCTCTTCCGGTCATGGAGAGGGGCGATGCGCCGGCGGAGGAAATCTGCGCCCACCTCAGCAACTGACAGCTTGGCCATCCGAAGACGAAGAATCCGGACGAGGGCGATGTCGAGCTTGATGTCGTCCGAATCTAGCTCACTCCAGTCCCTGCCGCGCACGATGGGCGTTGTGCGCGGCGCGGTGAAGGCTTGCGGCTGGTCTTCGACGATCCAGCACCACTCCGCTCGCCATTCCTCCCACTTGCCGCGGAGCTCCCCCGGCAAGTACGCACCCTTTTTATTCAGACGGAAAACCCAAGAAATTCCTCCGGAGAGGGGGGCATCGGCCTCGGCTCTAGGAGTGAAGAAATGCTTAAAAAGGGCTACATTTGGGTGTACTGCTATGAAGTTTTCGCACATGTGTGCGAAAACCGCCATGGTGAGGATGGCGTTGGGGGTGAAGTCAAGCAGATGGAGGCCGTATGTGTTCATGATGTCGCAGAAGAAGTTTGAGAAAGGAGGACAGAGACCACAATGAAAAAAGGCTGCAAAGAAGTAGTACCCGCCGGGATAGCTGTCCTTGGCGGCGGCCGGATATGCTCGCATGCGGGGATGCGCGTCGGTTTCCTTGGCCCAGAACAAGTAATACTTGTTCCAGAGCTCCCGCACGCCGAGCTTCGGCGGGAAGACGAGATGCTGCTTCCGGTACGCGATGAGCTTCGCCGCTTGCTCCGACTTCTCCCTCTTGGACTTCTCCGCCTTCGCCTTGTCAGTCTTTGGGGCCATGGCGGACGCGGCGGAAGGAGGGGAACGAAGAGCCCGGCGGCGGCGGAGGTGTGGAGACAGAGCGCAAGAGAGAATCTTTGGAGAAGGAAGACGATGCAATGAAAGCGCAAGGAGGGGAACCGCGCCCGCTTCCTCTGCTTTTATGGGGGAGTGGGGGGCGTTTCGCCCTTTCCATTAAGAGATCGTGGGCACGTCCCATCCCACGGCGCCGCGATCGACGCGTGCCGTTACAGTGGGGTGCGGCGGATACGGAAGTGGATTCGGCGCGCCGCGGGCCGCGGGTGCCCGTGCACTGTTTTGGGCCTGGCCCAACAGCGCTCGGCACCGTGTGTGGCCCAGGCCCGGGGGCTCCTGTCGGTGTACTAAGGTAGGGGTACCTCAGTACCCCAACTTGTGCACGGGCAGTTGCAGCTTTCCGCGGCAGGGTTTACTGCGTGCTCGCCGGAGACCTTCCTGCTCCCTATTAAACCATTCAAAAACAAAGTATACAAGAAAGAAGACCGAGACCCCGGCAAGAGGAGCTTGCCGGGAAGGCCGTACCAGGCTCAAGACTTC
Source organism: Secale cereale (assembly GCA_902687465.1). NCBI lineage: Eukaryota > Viridiplantae > Streptophyta > Magnoliopsida > Poales > Poaceae > Secale > Secale cereale. Next base: position 245,929,579 of record LR738712.1, read on the forward strand.
CCCACTAACACAAGGCCCTGGCAAGAGGAGCTTGCCAGGAAGACTAGAAGACACGCCTCGGCGCTTTATGCGCCCCGGCAAGGGCCCGGGGAGCGGCAAGCTCCCGGGCCCAGCAAGATCAAGGCCCCGGCAAGGTGCTTGCCGGGAAGACTGCGCTGTGTGCCCGCGCTCCAGCTCATCGGCCCACGCGTCACCCTGGGGCCTATCCAGGGACGCGTGGTGGGTGGCTGTGCAGCCTGGGGTACACGGTGGCACTCCACGGTGGTGGATCCATCGCCGTGGCAGACGGAGACGCTAAGGCGGGAGCTTTTGGGGTCGACGGCGATGGGCATTAAATGCCCTTGTCCCCCACTGTCAAAGTAGGTATAGACCACTGTTCCGCACTGTAGCCCCACTGTTCCCGCACTGTTACAACTACCACCTCTTTTACGTTTTTACCCCTTTCTCCTACGTTGACACCTGTCGGTGACCCCTTGCACTATAAAAGGAGGCCCATGCACAACGTGGAGGAGGTTCGAAACCTAGATCACTCTCACGCTTGGTGTAGCTGCTTCTTCAAGCTCCCGAGCACTCAAACTCAATACACAACTAAGCAGGAGTAGGGTTTTACGCGTCTACCGCGGCCCGAACCTGGGTAAAACTGCCCGCGTGCTCGCTACGATCTGCTCTTTGTGCTCCCTCCGCCCTCGTACCGCACAGACAAGGGGCTCCGGTCCCATAGGTGTTCGTGGCGGACAGTTTCCCCCGACAGACAGTATCAAAATTATGATCATAAACAAAGTAACTAGATAGACAATGTATAATTTCAAGAGCTCTAGCTTCATCACATTCTAGGAAATCTCCCTCAGCTATAATGTCAAGGGAGTGCTTACACCATTTAAAAAGACCATGGTAAAAATTTCTAAGCACAATTTTTATAGGTATCCAAGGCATAATTCTTCTATGTGCATCAGAAATTTTGTCCCATGCCTTCTTCATATTTTCTCCATCCCTTTGATGGAAATCTAGAACTTCTGATTCCCTCAAAGCACCAAATCCTAACATGTTTAACTAAACAGATAGGACTATTAACAGAAAGGTAAATAATTTTTTTGTGATTTTCGGTAAAAGGAACTAAGGCAAAAACGAAAGGTAAACTAACATGACTAAAAAGCAAAGGTAAAAGATAGCATGCAACTCCCCTATCCTGAAGAGTGGAGTCCTCGGCAACGGCGCCAGAAATACTCCTTGATGGGCCTCGAACCCCTCGTTGGTTACCCCAAGTGGAAGGTGTAAGATGCAGTAAGTAGAAGTGTTTTCCCTTAGCAAAGATGCCAAGGATCGGATCCCCAGAGACTCCTAGGTTCAACAAGTAGGTGTCAATTGCTACGGCGCCAGATTAGTAGCAATCAACGGGGACCTGCACATAGATACAAATAACTTTGCTCCCAACGAGTACAGAGAGGTTGTCAATCCCTCCGGCCTTGTAGTCCACAAAGGATAAAAAGCAATGATAGTAGTGATAGATAATGTTTTGCAATAGTAAGTAAATAGCAAAAAGTAAATAGTGGGTGTGATCAATGATGGAAATATGGACCGGAGTCTCATGATGTTCACTAGTGATGTCTCTCTCCCAAAAGACGATAAAACAGCTATGTGAGGTAAACAAATTACACTTGGACAATTGACAGGACCACGAACGCAAACCAATGCTGAGTACATTGCAAGAAAGGTTGAGGTTCAAAGCATGGGCGGTACGCCAAAGTAAGTAGACCGAAATCCATCAATATCTACTACTAATCATCCACCTTGAGATATCTATATAGAACATCTCGCTGGTATTAAGTTGCGAGTCCCACCCATAGTGTAAACTCAATGCAACAGAGAACTGCATTAAAAGAACTTTGCGTAAAGTAAACAATCCTTGCACCCGCGGGCACAAGCACCGTTGTTTTCCCCCTTGTGGCAACAGAACATCCCCTAGACTCATGTTTCTGTCACTCAAGCTAGTCATCGAGGGGCATGAACCCACAATCGAGCATAACGTTCCCTCTTGGAGTCACTACCTATTACTCGGCCAAAGCAATAAATAACAATGGAGAACATGCAAGAATTACTTATGAACAAAAATATAAAAGAGGTGAATCAAATATATTACTCAAGATCAATCTGAACATAATCTCATAATCCATCGGATCCCAGCAAACTCAACATAGCAACAGCAAAAGGATTACATAGGTGCCTCGATCATGTAGGGCAGATCACGAGGACTAATTAGTGAAGCACAAGAACGAGAGGAGAACATCACATAGCTACTGGTCATGGACTCATGGTCCAAGGGAGACTACTCACGAGTCATCCGGGAGGCGTCCATGGTGGTGGAGAAGCTCCCGGTGGTGATCCTCCCCTCCGGCAGGGTGCCGGGAAGAGTTCTCCTGGTGCTCCCGATCTTGGAAGCGGCGGCGGCGGCAGAACAGAGATGGGATCGCGAAAAGAGTTCCTGTTCTGAGGGTTTCGGAGTACCCTTTAAATATATGCCAAAGTAGGGCATCAGGGGAGCTTCAGGGGGCCCAGGCGCCCCCCCGGCGCGGCCCAGGGGGGGGGGGGGGGCGCCGCCAGGGCGCCTGGAGCCCTGGTGGCCCCCCCCAGGCTGCCCTTCGGACGCAGTGTTGTTTCCGGATCGCTGATTTTTTATATAATTTTTCTGGATTTTTCTGGGCAGTTCTCGAAACGTGAAAACCTGAAATACAAAAACAGCCGAAAACAGAAACTGGCACTGGGGTGCACTGGATTAGTAAGTTAGTCCAAATATGATCAAAAGTGTATGGAAGTGTATGAATATCATAGCAATATCACCCAAAAGTGGCATGGAGCAAGCAAAAATTATAGATACGTTTTGGACGTATCAGGTGGAGGAAAAAAGTTCTTGGTTCCACAGGGAGATTTTGCGTTGCGCACTTTGACAGGTGACCTGTAATATTGTTCTCTGCACGCAGCGCGTGCTCTACTTCAACTGATCAAAGTGTTATTGCAGCTTTCTCACCTCCTCAACGTATGTCTCCATCAATGGGCTCTGGTAATCCTTATTCACTTGTCGCACCACGAGCTGCGAGTCTCCGTGGATGATCAATCTCTAGATTCCCAACTCCACCGCAATTCTGAATTCGGCAAGGAGCCCCTCATAGTCAACAGTTTTGTTGGTGGCCTTCTCTAGGGGAAAGTGCATTTGGACCACATACTTGAGGTGCTCTCTGGTGGGTGGAAGAAGAAGCACGTTAGCTCTGGTGCCTTGTAATGAGAAAGTTCCATCAAAGTACATGATCCACTCTTGAGGCACCTCCTTGCCGGGGATGACCGTCTCTGGTATTTCTTCATTTGGAGTGGGCGTCCATTCTGCAATGAATTCTGCCAATGCTCTACTCTGAATAGTTGAGGTGCTTTCGTATTTCAAGCCAAAACATGATAGCTCTAGTGCCCATTCAACTATCATGCCGGTGGCTCTAGGGTTCTTCAATATGCGTTGTAGTAGGAAACAAGTGACAACCGTCATCTTGTGGGATTGGAAGTAGTGGCGCAGCTTCTGCGAGGCCATGATGACGCCGAAGATCTGCTTTTGGACTCCGGAGTACCTTGATCTGGCCCCTTGTAGCGAGGAGCTGACAAAGTAAATTGGTCGCTGCACCACCTTCTACCTTACCGCAGTCTTGGGATCGCCCCCCAACAGCTTGTTCTGCCTCCCCTTGGTGCTTGTCATGTCTTGTCGTGGATGTTTCGGTTCCTACCGTGGCAGGGTCAGTTACCGCGATTGCTTCCTCACACACTTCCTGTTGTGCCACCAGTGCAGCACTAACCACTTGATTTCTTGCAGACAAATATAGAAGCAATAACTCTTGTGGTTGAGGCGCAACCAAGGTGGGAGTTGAGGAAAGGTAAGCTTTTAGGTCTTGCAGCGCTACTTCTGCCTCCGAGGTCCACTTTACCGGGTGAGCCTTTTTCAAGATTTTGAAAAAAGGCAAGGAACATTCAGTATACTTGGAGATGCACCTACTCAGTGCGACAATGCATCCAGTTAAACATCTCACGTCCTTCACAGTCTTGGGCGCTTATATCTGCTCGTTGCTCTGATCTTGTCAGGGTTGGCTTCTATCCCCCTGTAAGACACAAATTTATCTTGCACAAGTTCGCAAAGGTCTCTTCCATGTCTTGAATAAGTGTTGATCTATCCTTGGTTTTGACCAGTATATCATCCATATAAGCTTCTATGTTTCAGTGTAGCTATGGTCCGAAACCAATCTATACTGCTATTGCCAAAGTGGATCCAACACTCTTTAACCTGAAAGGCATACATACAAAGTAGTACGTGCCACATGGAGTTATGAACGCGATTTTCTCTTCATCTTTTTTGGACATGAATATCTGGTGGTACCTGGAGTATGCAGTCGAAAAGGCAAGTAGATCGCACCCGGAAGTAGAGTCCCTAATCTGATCAATGTGCGACAGTGGGAAAGGGTCCTTCCGGCATGCTTTGTTCATTTCTGTGAAGTCAATGCAGAGCCTCCATTTCCCATCCGCCTTGTGCACTACCACTAGGCTTCCCAAACCATGTTGGATGCAGTACTCCCTTGACCAAACCAGCTAGTGCAAGTTTCTTGATTTCCTCATCAATAAACTGATGTCGCTCGAAAGCTTGCTTTTAGATCTTCTTCTTGACGGGTCGAGCGTGAGGACATACATCAAGGTGGCGCTCGATTACCTCCATGGGAACACCGGGGATGTCAAATGGTTTCCAAGCAAACACAATGACATTTGCCCGCAGGAAGGAAATGAGTGCGCTTCCTATTTGTCACCGAGGGTGGCGCTGATGTTCAAGGTACCGTCGATCCTGCCTCGCCAGGACCATCTTCACCGTAGGTAAAGCAACCTTGGGTCTCCTGCTAATGGAACTCTCCAGAAGGCCCTCAACACGTGCGGCGCACTCCAGAGAGGCGCGCTTCCTGGTGTCCTTGCCGGCATCACTGCTAGCTTTCTTTCCTTTCTTTGTTTCCTTGGGGGAAGCTTGGGCCTCTACGGCTTCTGCTGCTACCGCGTCTCGATACATCTTGTCCACACAAATAATTGCATCTATCTTATCTGAAGGAATGGATATGATTCCCACCGGGCTGGCATCTTCAAGGTGTTGTTGGCAGGGTGGGATGCTGCCATGAACTTTCCTAGAGCTGGTCGACCAAGAATGCCATTGTACACCAAAGTTAGCTCGACAACATCAAACACCACCTTATCAATACGGTAGTTCAGTTCCCCGCCAAACAGTATGGGCAATGTGATCTTCCCCTTGGGCCGGCTCCTTCCTAGGTTAATTCCTTGGAATGTACCCGTGGCATTGAGTTCTTCATCAGAGATCTGTAGCTTGCTGACCACCTTAGGGGAGAATAAATTCAGCCCATCCCCACCATCAACTAACATATTTGTGACCTTGAAGTTGCGTACTTTTGGAGAAACCAACAACGACAAACACCCTACCGTGGTAGTGCGGTCAGGGCGGTCCTCTTCATCAACGATGATAGGCATGCATGACCATTTGACTAGCTTTCGGGAGTCTGTGGTTGGTTCCATGGCATTGACCTCACGCTCCCACGGCTTGAGTTGGCGGTGGGAGGAGTGCAAAGATGCACCCCCATCAACACACATGGCTTCGGTCGCTTTCTGGAATTCTTGCTAGTTGGTTTCTTCTCCATCGCCTTCATCTCTCTCGTCATCTTCTTCTTTCTTATCACGATGCCTAGCAAGTTTCTCCGTCGGCTGTGGGGCCTTGCCGCGGCAACCTCCTCTACCGCCATGGCCCTTCTCGCTAGCACCCTCTTGGCCTCTCTCTCTGTCACGCTTCTCATACTCAGCTTTCTGCTTCTTGACAAGCTGCCCAATGATACGTCAATTTTGCATCATGTTTCATGCTGTTATTTGTAGTGTTTTATGCTTAATAATGTTTAATGGAGTAATTCTAATGCCTTTTCTCTCATAATATACAATGTTTACACAAAAGAGGGAGAATACCGGCAGCTGGAATTCTGGACCTAGAAAAGCTACGCCAGACCACCTATTATGCACATCTCCAAATGAGCTGAAAATTTATGGAGAATAGTTTTGGAATATATGAAGAATAATGGAGCAAATACCTACCAGAGGGGCCCCACCAGGTGGGTAATACCCACTTGGGCGTGCCAGGGCCCCCAGGTGCGCCTTTGTGGGTTAAGCCCTCCTCGGCGCACCTCTGGTGCCCCTCTTCTGGTATATAAGTCATTTTGACCTAGAAAAATAATAAGGAGAGGACTTTCGGGACAAAGTGATGTTGTCTCGAGGTGGAACTTGGGTAGGAGCAATTTTGCCCTTCTGTGGAGCGATTCCACCGGGGGTACTTCCCTCCCGGAGGGTGAAATAGAAGCCATCGTGATCACCAACAATCCTCTCATATATGGGAGGCCAATCTTAATCAACATCTTCAATAGCACCATATCCGCTCAAACCCTACTTCATCTCTTGTGTTCAATCTTTGTACCGGAACCTTAGATTGGTACCCGTGCGGGACTAGTAGTGTTGATTACATCTTGTAGTTGATTACTATATGGTTTATTTGGTGGAAGATTATATTTTCAGATCCATTATGCTATTTAATACCCCTCTGATCTTGAGCATATTTATTATTTGTGAGTAGTTACTTTTGTTCTTGAGGTCACGGGAGATATCTTATTCCAAGTAATCATGTGAATTCGATATGTGTTCGATATTTTGATGATATGTATGTTGTGATTCCCTTAGTGGTGTGATGTGAACGTCGACTACATGACACTTCACCATATTTGGGCCTAAGGGAATGCATTCTGGAGTAGTTATTAGATGATGGGTTGCTAGAGTGACAGAAGCTTAAACCCTAGTTTATGCACTACTTCGTAAGGGACCGATTTAGTTCCAAATGTTTAATGCTATGGTTAGATTTTATCTTAGTACTTTTATTGTAGTTGTGGATGCTTGTGTGTCTGTGAGGCGGGAGGGGGTTAATCATAAGTAGGAGGTTTGTTCAAGTAAGAACAACATCCAAGCACCGATCCACCCACATATCAAATTATCAAAGTAGCGAACACAAGTCAAAACCAACATGGTGAAAGTGAGTGGATGAAATTCCCGTGTCTCCTCAAGAAACGCTTTGCTTATTATAAGAATCTGTTTCGCCCTGTCCTTTATCACAAAAGGATTGGGCTACCTTGCTGCATACTATTTACCATTACCTTTACTTGCCCGTTACAAATTATCTTAATATCAAACTACTAATTATCTACAATTTCAGTGCTTGCAAAAATTACCTTGCTGAAAACCGCTTGTCATTTCCATCTGCTCCTTGCTGGGTTCGACACTCTTACTTAACAAAAGGACTACGATTGACCACCTATACTTGTGGGTCATCAAGACTCTTTTCTGGCGCCACTGCTGAGGAGAGAAGCACTCTTGGTAAGGAATTTGTTTTACTATGTGCTAAAATATATTGTCACTTGGTACTTTGGAAAAACCTTTGAGGGGTTTGTTCGGGGTATCTTCACCTCGACCAGAAGCAGAATTAGTTTCCCCTCAACCTACCACCCCTACTGAAAATATTGGTTATGAAATCCCTTCGGGTATGATAGAACAACTGCTAGCTAATCCTTATGCAGGAGATGGAGTAGAACATCTTGATATGCACTTGATATATGTGGATGAAATTTGTGGATTATTTAAGCTTGCATGTTTACCTGAAGATGAAGCTAAGAAGAAGGCTTTACCTTTATCTTTGAAGGGAAAGACATTGACATGGTATAGGCTATGCGATGATATTGGATCTGGGGAATGGAATTGATTGAAATTGGAATGTCACCAAAAAAATTATCCTATGCAGCTAATTCATCGTGATCAGAATTACATATATAATATTTGGCCTCGTGAAGCAGAAAGTATCTCTCTAGCTTGGGGGATGCTTAAGTCAATGTTATATTTATGCCCCAATCATGAGCTCTCGAGATAAATTATTATTTAGAAATTTTATGCTCCGCTTTCTCGTGATGATCAATACATGATCGAGCTTCTTGTACTCATTCTTTTATGAAGAAGACCATTGAATTCATGTGGGATTGCTCACAAAGAATAAACACAACTCTTAAGATTGGAAACTTGACAAAATTAAAGAGTCAGGTATTACGCTTAAGTTTGACTGTTTTAAATCTTTTATGAATATCGATGCTTTTCAAAAGTTTAGCACTAAATACAGAATTGACTCCGAGATACACTACAAAAAAAAAGACACATCCGTGACATTTTGGGCCGAATGAAACTTTTTTCTATCATACTTATGACACTTCTATGACAATAATCGTGACAAAACACGGTATCATTATAGATGTGGTGGGCTCCTACTTCTATGACAAAAAATTATGACAGAAAATGGGCTTTTCATCGTGGGCGGGCCGGAGACGCAGCTGCATGACATTCTTTGGGCCGTCCATGACGGAAAAAACCGTGGTAGAAGAGAGGGCGAGGAAAATATCAAGGTGTTCCCGGTTACGGTGGGTGGTCGGGGCCGAGCGATGCGCGTTTCTCTTGTACACCGATGTGCGGGTGTGTGAGGCGTTGGGATCTAACCGAACCCGAGCGAGGCGTTGGGCTCTAACAGAACCCGAGCAATTGCACTGTAGGCTACACATTACTGAACGCGAGCGATCGATGGATGGCTGTTAACTGAACCAGATCGAGCGATTCCTTCGCTACTGCTGCTAACTGAAGCCGATCGATGCTGCCTCTGCATGAACAGTGAGCGTTGCTGGGGGGTTTGGATGAACAGTTTCCCGTGGGGGTGGCTGAACATGACCCCGTGGTGTTGCCTCTGCGTGAACAGGACCCCGTTTGATCGAGCCGGTCGGGGCCGCATGAACAGGACGGCGATGTCAAACTTTGTTTAAACCCTAGAAGGGTATAGAAATTTTTCCTTTGTACACGGCACGCTGTTGCCAACAGTAGGAAAAATGGTGAGGATGAAGCCAGACCCATTTTCTGCAGGGACCCAACAAATTGTTTGATGACCCCCATGAGATATTGATATTTGTTTAGTATTGGCGCCAGACCTGTCAGCTAAGAGGAACCAATCTCGAAAGAACCTTACTAAGATGGAAGGACACAAGAATTGAAGACAAAGGTTATGCCACTACCGAAAGAGCCCCGAAGAAGGAGTTACCCTGAAGATCAGAGAAGACCGATACTGTCAACCCAAAGGAAGGAGTACTTGAGTTTTGAAGGAACCGTAACCATCATTCTAAGTGTGGTAGCACACTAGGCCACACCAATCATGGATTTGTTAGGAGACCCCCAAACCCTAACCTATTTCTTGCTAGCCTCTCCGAATCTCGAGGACGAGATTCATTTTAAGTGTGGTAGGTTTGTAACATCCCAAAGTTCTAAATTTTGGAATGTTATAATAAGTAGATAGATTTGATTGTTGTTTGATGTGCTGTGTGAAATTGAGTGAAATTTGAAACTTTTGAAAGTTAAATGAGAGGGAATAAAATGACTTTCCCAAAACTTTCACTTTGGTTTTGATCTTTGAGGGAATTCAAATTCTTTTCAACACAAAACCCTAGAGTGAAGATAATATGACTTCTTCCATTTATTTTAAATGATAAAGGGCTTTGAAAGGAATTTGAATTTTAATCTCGAGATATTTCGAATTCAGAAACTTTATGCAACTCAATGATTTTCCCGAAAGAAGATAAAATGACTTCTTCAAAATATAGGAAATATGAGTTGGAGGTTTTCTGAAACTTTCTGCAACTCAATTTCAAATATTGAGTTATTTGAGTTTTATTCGAATTATTTTCTCCAAAAGTAAAATACATGGAAAATAGGGTAACATGATTCCCTACAGCAGAAAATTGGAGAGAAATAAATTTGGAGTCATTTTGGTATTTTAAATATGATTTTACTGGTTTTTATTGCAACAGTAGCACCTTTTGATTTACTAGATTTTGTGGGTATTTTATTTGTCAGTAGAAAAATGTTCATGTTGTAGGATTGATTTTTCTGCAATTTTTGATATATTATATGCCTATAGGATATTTTTATTTATTTTGCTTTTATTCGTCTTCTTGTTTGTTAAAAAAATGTTTAAAGAAAAAAAATGTTCCTTCGCCGACTGGGCCGGCCCAGCTTCCGCCAGGCCGGGGCCCAGCTCGCCCGCCGCCCATCTTCCAGCTTGGGACGGAGTCCCGAGCGGTTACGACGCCGCCGCCGTGCCACACCAGGAAGCCTCGCCGCCCGACCCCTTCCACACGCAAAGCCGCCGCCCCTCCCCCTCCCATTGCTCGCGCCGCCGCCCCTCCGGCATCTCGCCGGTGCCGTCGTGTAGCAACCGCCGCCGCCGCAGCTTCGCCGCCGCCGCCGCCCCGCTCCACCGCGCACTCGCTGCCGCTGCTGCTAGCTGCTGTCGCCGCCCGCGCTGCGTGCCGCCCTGTCCGCAGCTGCGCCCGGAGCCGCCGCCTTCTGCCCTCCCCTGGCCGGAGTTGCTGGAGCTCGCCGGAGTCCGCTCCGACCCTGTCCGATCCGCCAAACCGGCGGTTCTTTACAGAAAGCCGTCGAGGTAAAACCGCCCCGGTTCGGTTTTTATTTTCCGTTAGATATAGATCGGTTTTTCTTTAGAATAGTTAGTTAGTTAACGTTCTTTAGTTAGGGTTTTGCAGCGAACGATTTTCGTTCGTTAGCATCTAGTAGCGAACGTTCATACTTTAACTTTTTCTTTTCTGTTTAGTTTCCGGCCAGGGACCCTTCTGTAAATAATTGTTTTACAGTTTAGCCCCAAAACTTTGTAAGGCCACAACTTTTTACCAGTTGGTCCTAATCCAACGAAACCAACGCCCACGTCTTCGTTACGATCCCCTCTTTCCAGTAATACAACTTAAACATGATTTTGAAAATTTTAAAATTTGAATTCAACTAGTTTTAGATTCAAACTTCATTTGATCATAACTTGAGTTTCGTAACTCCGATTTAGTTAATTCTTTTTGCAAATCGAAGCTCTTGACCTAAACTTTCTGATAAGGCCGAATTCCAATAATTTTGGTACTGTTATAAATTGTTTTATGTTTCAAGAATCATTCGTTTGTTTTCGAAGTTTTCCGAAGTGTTTATTCGTTCTGTCCGATCTTTCTGAGTGATTGCTTATGTGTGGTTACTATTGCTTGCTTACGATAGATTGACCGGAGTGTGACGAGTAGAGATATCAAGAGTTTTGAGTGAGAATCATCATCATCAACATTGCAGGCAAGTTCACACTTTGATCATATTTTCCAAATACCCAGTTTTCATTGCATTAGTTATATCCTCAAACACATTGCATAAATAGGATTCTCTTAACTTGTGGGACTGGGAAGTAGATTGAGGTAGAACCTATAACCTGCATTATTTTCAAACCCCTCAGAGTTACTTCTATGTTTGCTTAGGTTGCCATGCTATGCTCGTAGACGTGGTTTGGGTTTGAGTGAAATCCATGACAAATGTGAGTTGTTAATTAAGGATTTAACTTAAGGTGGCTACTTGAATACACATCTGGGTGGATTGGTTGGGGCACCCTGGGAGTGAACCAGTGGACTTGCCCGGAAACCTGGGGTTGCCAGTGTTGTCCTAGGAAATCCCAGGGTTTCCTATTGGAATGCCACCCAGGCTCAAAGGGATCATATAATATTTTCATGCCTAGAAACTTCCATGTGCAGCCACATGCCAATATGGGCTCTGGCATAGTTGAGTAAGTTGTGGGAAACCTTTCGATGATGGGCTTGCAGATGTAGGGGGATTGTAGGTGTACCGGCCTATCTATCTGGTTAAGGGGACCTCTTCGGAAAGAGTGTGTCTCGGTCATCCGTTTCTCAGACACCATGCAGTGCGAGAAACCAAACGGAGGCGATCGAGTCTTGTGGGGAAAGTGCACAAAACTCTGCAGAGTGTACAAACTATTCATGAGTAGCCGTGTCCCCGGTTATGGCCATCTTTGAGTATCTAGAAGTGGATTATTTGTTGATCTCATCACTCTATAATTTTATTTGTTGGGTTAATGATGACTTTAATTTGGGATTGAGATGGGGGTACCATTCTCAATTGTTCATGATTTAAATTTAACAAAGTAGTTAAATAAAATGCATTCCTTTGTGGTAGGGAAAAATCAGCTTTACGCAAAAATAGCCATACAGCCTCCACCAGCCAAATATGCATGTAGTTGTAGGCATTGTTCATCATTACTCATTATAGTGTGAATTTGCCAGTACATTCAATGTACTGACCTACATGGCTGCAATGTCTCATGTTGCAGGAATTATTCGACGAGTAAGTGTTACGTTAGGGTTGCGCTGTCTACACCCAACTTTGCCATTGGTGTTGATGGGAATCCACAACCGTTGTTGCTTCCGCTATGATCGATTGAGGTAATAGTATTTACTTTAGTTAATACATGTGATTTACCTCTGTTATAAATCCTCGAGTACTGTGTGTGTCAGCATACCGATCCAGGGATGACACAGAACACAGAGACTTCGGTCCATTCAGATCGTGGTCGCTACATTCGCTCCCGAAACGGTCAGTGCCGCATTCATGCCCGGCCAGAGCGGACGCGACATGTCACGCGCACCGACATTGAAGAGTGAAATGATGGTTGCTTCTTCCGACTAACTTACTGTGTGATTTGAATGCTCCTTTAGTGGCCCCTACACGTACTCCCCTACGTGTAAGCAATAGTCACACGTACACATGGGCGCAAAAACGCGCACGACGCCCTAATGCATGCATGTCCGAGCACACGACAGAACACACACGGTCACGGTGAAGTGCTCAACCTACACATGCATGCACACACATACTCAGCCAGGGTGAGCTAGTGACTGTATAAACACCGGAAAATGTATGTATTGAGTGCAATGAGCGTATTATGAAATCTACTAACCGTATTTTTACAAATATACAGTGACAGACAGTGTATTTATCTCATTTGAAATTAAGCCATATTAACCGAAGAGGAGGCAGTATGGACTAGCATTACTTTGCTGTGTCCCATCAACTTGCCGAACGAGGAGAAGCTTGCAGGACGGGAGAAGCTTGCGCGCGGTGGCTCGCAGGACAAGGAGAAACTTTTGACTAATGCAAGTTGTCTTTCGCTCAGGCGGTGGACGTGCAACAGTTAATTCGGTGTCAGATTGCCAGAAGCATACACTGTACTAGTAGTACTATTGTTGTTGCACTCCCCGAAGAGGCGAACAGCCAAGCGCAAAGTTTATAGTAGTCTATAGAGGTACACTAGGAACCGGATGGAGGAGCGTCTGCACTGTTATTATATTTTTAAAATGTGATAAAGCAATCTTTAACACATTTGGTTCTCTTGGAGGATTCTCGCATGTGATAATGGAAGTTGATTGCATGGAACACTCGCCACAATTCTCGCTTAATTCTGGCTCATATCCTGTTACAAATAGGAGCGCTCGGTAATATTTCCTCTTTTTTTGTTATTCAACATGTAAACAGGTCAGCAAACCTTATGGCGCATCTTTGTGCGAACCGTGCTTACTACACTTTGAATGTGGCCGAGAGCTGGCTTGATGAAACACCTCGCTTCCTACTTCTATTTTTGCGGGGTACCTCGCTTCCTAGTGACCAGTGTCTTGGCTGATCGTCCTAAGAATGCTTATATATGAATAAAGCTCTCTCATTTACCCGCAAAAAAAGATTAAACCATATTAACCGGAAAGAAGGGAGTATGGACTAGCACTACTTGTTGGTGTGTCCCGTCAACTCGCAGAACAAGGAGAACCTTGCAGGACAAGGTGAAGCCCGCTTACGCCTTTTGAATAATGCAACGTACCATCGCTCAGGCTGTGGACATGCATCAGTTCATTAAGTGTCAGATGGCCAGAGGCATACACTATAGTACCGAACATGCGGAGTACCATCATTGTTCGACTTCACGAAGAGGCAAAGAGCCAAGGGCAAGGTTTAGTAGTACGAGTAGTATTACTACTAGAACCGCATGGTGGACCCTCTGTACTCTTATTTTTCTTCAATCTCTGATAAAGTACACATTTATTTCGGAGAAGGGCGAAAACGGTAGGCCGACATGTAATGATGATATCGATCAACCATGCTCGAATATATCTTGGCCTCCGTGCGAGCCCGTCTGTGTGTTCTTGCACCTCGTCTCTCTCAAGGAACGGCGGGTTGGCCATTTTGTCGTCAATTGAGATCGGTTTGCTCACACTCCGGTCCCACATGTCAGTTATATGCCAAGAGGAGGTGGGATGAACGACTGGCCATACGCGTACTTGGTTTTGCACCTTCATACTACTCCTCCCCTCGTCATAGTTTACAGGGCGCGCTTCATTATGATCATTTCTCTCAATGCATATCCACCACCAGAGAGACTTTAGACGCGTTTGGTTTAATGCTCAATTAATTAGGGCGTCGTAACCGTAATTTTCTCTCGATGTAGTACTACAGAGTGGACTAAGTGCATGCATGTGTGTTCCCGGGGTGGAAGCACTGCATGCATGTGTGTACGCATTATTTTCTCTAGTAATACACGCCGTGCTATAACTACCAATGCTATTTTTCAGGCCATTCACTAGTCGCCTTGGTCCCAAAGATTTGCTCTTTTTCTGAAGCACGCTCTATAAACAGTGACGGATGGAGTAGTATGAGCGGATTCAAATAAGAGCGTATTGATGGTTGCTTCTTCCAAGCAACTTACAGTGGGAAAGGTGGGGCTTATGATTTGACTGCTCATTACTCACTATTAATGCGCTGCAACGACCGGTCTGAGTCTCCCATGCGGCCGTGCACTACCCCTCGGTTCTTAAATATACTCCGGAGTATTTGTCTTTCTAGAGATTTCAACGAGTGACTACTCAAATATTTTTCTTTTTAGAGATTCAAATGGACTACTACATACGGATGTATATAGACATATTTTAGAGTGTGGATTCACTCATTTTGCTCCGTATGTAGTCACTTGTTGAAATCTCTAGAAAGACAAATATTTAGGAATGGATGGAGTACACATACGAAGCAAAATGAGTGAATCCACACTCTAAAATATGCCCATTTGAAATTTGTAAAAAGACAAATATTTAGGAACGAAGGAGTATAATTTTGTGCATCGGACATGGACCCGGATGCCGAAGAGGCTTCTGGCAATCCTATCAAGCTTCCAACATTTGTTTACATAATTGACGTACTATACAAATAATTTTCCAGCGACATGAAATTGTGCAATGGTGTGAGCTTTCAGCTTTTGTTTCGTGTGTCCTGCCATCGATGCTCTTTCGGAAACAATAAAAAACTAACTTCCTTGCTAATCAGAGCTAATATTTACATCACAACTGAAGATAAAGTTGTGAGAAGGTGTTAAATTAAAATTGATCCATGCTTTCATTGGCAGCAACGTCCCCCCCAGCTATGTCTAAATAAACAAGGCATGTTGGGAAAAAAAGTAGCTGTCTGGAGCATGCAACATTCCGATCATTTTGTGCAGTTCCACTAAAATAGAGCTGAGCGTCCCTGTTCCAAAGATTTTAAGTGTGATTACGATAATAGAGGACTGCTGATGAAACAATAAACACACAAATAGAAGCCGGTCACCTTTGCACTCTCTCATAAGACTAACTAGTTGGAGAAGATTAGGCTCAGAGTTGGATGAGGAGGATAGAGCAAAACCAATCTCCCTTTGTGCAGTCGCACTGAAATGTAGAGACGTTGCCCGTGTGATATTTTGGTAGAACTACACAAAACACTCTTAAAAAAAGTGATTTGTGCAGTTCACCAAAAGGTCGCAATAGAAACGAGGTGAAATGGATAGCCCTGTTTGCAAAAAAAGAGGTAGAAAGGAAAAAATACTAGCCAATAACAGTTGATGACACATGCGACGACAAAAAAGAAGCATATTCCTTGTCCTAAGAGAAGATAACAACACGGTTGTGTTTGTCTAAAACGGTGTGAGGACGAGATTGCAATATGGAAAGTACGTCGGATGAGCTACGTTTTGGGCAAAGAACTATGGAAGATCCACATGCAGCAACATGGGAAGACGGGTAGTGGAGCAAGGCCGGAGGGGATACCTGGAGGTCATCGGGATGTAACTAGGTGAGCGGCGGCGGGCGGAATCTGCCCATACTGCGGCAGCGAGCAGGTGGCGCAGGCCCTATCACGCCGGAGCTTTGTCAGAGAGAACGACATGTACCGCAGACTGGGATGTGCTGCCTCGTCGAACGGAGAAACGATGCACGTCCTCCCTTTCGCCGCTGGCGGATGGGAGGCAGCCGGATCAGTGACCAATGGTGAGAGAGAGAGGCCACCGCATCCTTGTTTGAGATACTTTGAAGAGAGACAAACCAGGCAGGCATGCTCCATTGTATATAGTGGAGCGGACGACCTTTTTCTCCATAAAAATCATTTTATATTATGTGTACGTGCC
The DNA here is from genome assembly GCA_902687465.1 of Secale cereale. Classification (NCBI taxonomy): domain Eukaryota; kingdom Viridiplantae; phylum Streptophyta; class Magnoliopsida; order Poales; family Poaceae; genus Secale; species Secale cereale. The sequence continues at coordinate 245,946,071 of LR738712.1, forward strand.
ATTGAGCGATATAACTTTATTTAAAAATAACGCCCCAACGCATCAAGTCAAACTTTGTTTCGTGCACGCGTGGTACACGACCTCCGTAGGTAAACAACCGCTACACGTGTTCAAATTAGCACGTGGGCTTCCATTTCGTACAGAAATGAGCTCCACCGTGTACCCGCGCGGGTGTGGCTGGGCACGAAGCGTGAGTACGTGCACGGTGCACCTATTCTCTTCTTGAATACGTACACCACCTACGTTGGGTTGTGTGAGAGAGATACAAACATAGAGAGATATAGTGTGTGGGTTCGTGAGAGTTTTGG
>LR738712.1:245946637-246142894 GCA_902687465.1 Secale cereale
CTAATTAACTATAGAGGTACAATGACTGGTATATGTGTGGAGGAGGAGAGAGGCCTACCTGGTGTATTAAGGGAGACCGATCTACCTCATGTATTAAGGGAGATTGATCGGCATCCATGCATATGTGTAGGATAGGAATAAGGTTGGGAGAGAGACAGAGCTAGAGTGTTGGAGGGGGTGGTAGTGGAGTTGCTTCTAACAAATGGTGGGATAGGCTTGCTAGACAAGCGGAGGGCACGCCTGCAATATCAATAAGAGAGGGGATGGCTGCCTGTCTGTGCACGTGCATGTGAGAGACGGGTCAGGAGGCATGCACGAATGATGAGGCGGGCGATATGGATGTGGTAAGCAGACATAACTACATAGGAAGATCAATCGTCCTTTGTTAGAGAAAGGAGAGAGATAACTTCTGAGGTACGTCGATCGATGGGGGGGGGAATAGTTAAAGTCGACCTAGGTATATGTTGGGAGATCGATCGGTATACATGCATGTGTGTGTTAGAAGCAAATGAGGCACGGGGAGAAGGATAGAGAGAGAGGGACGCATCTAGGAGGTGGTGCGAGAGTCATACTATATCGAGGGGGGAGGAGTGTGCGAGTACGAGATCGATGAAGAGAGTGGTTGGAGTGAGGCATGGACGGTGATAAGAGAAGAGGGGAAGCTTGTGTTTTGTGCTAGCACACCTGGCTAGAGAGGCATATCGATCGATGTGTGCCGTAAAGAAGGAGTTGGGGGGCCTACACACACCGTCGGTGAATGACCAAAAGTGAAAATACGAATTTGCGCGATGGAGCTAGAGAATGCTGAGGGGGCGTGAGAGGGATGCGGGCGTCTGCATGCACGTGAGAAAGTTAGCGCTAGCTAGTGATACGTCTCAAACGTATCTACTTTTCCAAACACTTTTGATATTATTTTGACCTCATTCTTTTATGATTTGGACTAAACTAACCCAGATTGGCGCTGTTTTCAGCAGAGCTGCTGTCGGGGGAAACTGTCCACCACGAACACCTATGGGACCAGAGCCCCTTGTCGTTGCGGTGAGGGAGCGGAGGGAGCACGAAGAGCGGATCGAGGAGAGCACGCGGGCAGTTTACCCAGGTTCGGGCCGCGCGGACGCGTAAAACCCTACTCCTGCCTTGGTTTGTATTGAGTTTGTGAGCTCGGGAGCTTGAAGAACTAGCTACACCGAGCGAGAGAGCTATCTAGGTTCCGAACCATTTCTACGTTGTGCATGGGCCTCCTTTTATAGTTCAAGGGGTCACCGACAGCTGTCAACGTAGAAGAAGGGCAAAAACCTAAGTTTGGTGGTAGTTGTAACAGTGCGGGAACAGTACATGAGTAGTGGATGAACAGTGATCATCACCTAATTTGACAGTGGGGTACAAGAGCATTTAATGCCCGTCGCCGTCGACCCCAAAAGCACCCGCCCTTGCGTCTCCGTTCGCCACGGCGATAGCTTCGTCACCGTGGAATGCCATCGTGTCCCCCAGGCTGCACAGCCATCCGCCATGCGTCCCTGGAAGGGCCCCAGGGCGACGCGTGGGCCGATGAGCTGGAGCGCGGGCACACAGCGCAGGTTCCCCCGGCAAGCACCTTGCCGGGGTCCTGATCTTGCCGGGCCGGGAAGCTTGTCGCTCCCCGGGCCCTTGCCGGGGCGCAGAGTGCGCCGAGGCATGTCTTCTGAGGTGCAGTCTTCTGGTTTTCCTGGCAAGCTCCTCTTGCCAGGGTCTTGTGTTAAATGAGATAGTCTTGTGCCTGGGACGGCCTCCCCGACAAGCTCCCCTTGCCGGAGTCTTCATCTTCTGTCTTGTATACTTTGTTTTTGAATGGCTTAATAAGGATCAGAAAAGGTTTCCGGCAAGCGCGTGGTGAGCCCTGCCGCGGGAAGATGCTACTGCCCGTGCACAAGTTGGGGTACTAAGGTACCCCTATCTTAGTACACCGACAGGAGCCCCCGGGCCTGGGCCACACACGGTGCCGAGCACTGTTGGGCCAGGCCCAAAACAGTGCATGGGCACACGCGGCCCACAGCAAGCCGTAATTCCCCTTCCGCATCCGCCGCGTCGCTCCCTAACGGCACGCGTCGATTGCGGCGTCGTGGGAGAGATCGTGGCCACGTTCTTTAATGGGAAATGCGGAGAGTCCCCCACTTCCCCCTTAAAAGCAGAGGAAGCAGGGGCAGTTTCCCTCCTCCGCATTCACTCTGTCTTCAACCTCCAGAAATTCCCCTTTGCGCTCCGCCTCCACACCTCATCCGCCTCCTTCCGCATCTGCGGTGCCGTCGAACTCCTCGCCCCTTCCCTCGCCGCCTCCGCCATGGCCCCGAAGACCGAGAAGGCGAAGGCGGAGAAGACCAAGAAGGAGAAATCCGAGCAGGCGGCAAAGCTTGCTCTCTTGCGGAAGAGGAATGTCGTCTTCGTGCCAAGGCTCAGCGCGAGGGAACTCTGGAACAAGTATTACCTGTTCTGGGCCAAGGAGACCAAGGCGCATCCCCGGACCAGAGTCTACCCCGCCGGCGCCAAGGATCTGCTTCCCGACGGGTATTTCTTCTTCGCTGTCTTCTTCTACTGCGGCTTGTGTCCTCCCTTCTCGGAATTCTTCTGCGACATCATGAACACGTACGGCCTCCATCTCTTAGACTTCACCCCAAACGCCATCCTTACGATGGCGGTTTTCGCACATCTGTGCGAAAACTATATAGGGATCTATCCGAATGTAGCGCTGTTCCGCCACTTTTTTATGCCTAGAGTAGAGGCCGGCGCCCCCCTCTTCCGGGGCATATCTTGGATCTTCCGCTTGAATAAGAAGGAGTCTTATCTGCGAGGAGAGCTCCGCGGCAAGTGGGAAGAGTGGCGCGCGGACTGGTGTTGGATTGTGGAGGACCACCCGGAGCCTTTCACAGCGCCGCGCACAGCAGCCATAGTGCGCGGCAGGGACTGGAGTGAGTTGGCCCCGGATGATGTCAAGCTCAACGTTGCTCTTGTTAGAATACTGCGTCTCCGGGTAGCTAAGTTGACCATCGGAGAGGTAGGCGCAGACTTCCTCCGCCGCCGCATTGCCCCTTTACAAGAGAGGAAAAGGCCAGCATGGGAGTTCGGCAATGCGGCGGATATTATGAGGCTGCGCCCGGGTCTGAACTTTAACTTCACGGCGTTGGAGCTGAAGGGGATGGTCCGGGAGCTTTTTAAGCACGACCCGGCCCATCCGGAGTGGTTTAGATCTCCCTGGGGAGTGGTGCCGCTATGCAACAGCACGGCCCGGTACGCTCTGCGCGCGATAATGCCCGCATGTGATTCTCACGACGTCGACCCCACATGGAAAGTGCCCACGCCGGATGCCATCATGAGTTTCTTCGACAACCTGGTCGAGGTGCCCAAGATCACCGACGAGAACAAGGGTCTTACTCGGGCCACCACAGAGCGGGACATAGCCTACATAGCTTGCCGGATGGAAGAGGCCGCCGCAGCTGCAGCAGCAGGAGATTTCGGGTTCACCATGGACGAGGCGCATGCCGCGGATGAGGTGGGCCAAGCAGAGGAGGCCGAGATCCGCAGACTGCTCAATCTTCCGCCCGACGAGCTTGCCGGGGTCACCTCCCTGAGGCACGCCGGGATTCCTGGAGTCGTGAGCGAAGCCGCGGCAAGCGAGGCCGCCGGAGGGAACAGAGGCGCCGGAGGGAGCGGAACCACCGGAGGGAGCGGAGCCACTGGAGGGAGCGGGGCCGCAGGACAAGGTGCTGGATCCAGCGGGCCCGCCGGGGCGGAGGAGGAGGACACCGAGGCCGAGGAGGACAGCGGTGGGTCTCTGGGACTCGATGACGACACCTCATCGTCCTCGGAGAACTCCCCGCCTCGGGCCAGCCCCCAGCGAACACCGCTGAAGCGTCTCCGCAAGGCGCCTACAGCGACAAGGACGCAGGCGCCCCGACAACAGCCTACTCGCCGGGCGACTCGCGCTACCAGAGCGAGCCAAGCCGCGACGGAGGCGCCCCGCGCACCAGCCGCGGCGGAGGCGACCCGCGCACCAGCTGCGGCGGAGGCGCCCCGCGTACCAGCGCCAAGCGGAGGAGGATCTTCTCAGAGCGGAGCGGCCGCTCCGCCTGCTCCTCGGGCCTCGGCGTCGGCGGAGGCTGGGTCGTCGCAGCCCCCAGCCCCGGGGACCGCCAAGCGCCCGAGGGAGCCTTCTCCTCCCGCTCCTCGCGCCGGAGCAACTCAGGTGGAGTTCGACTTCTCCGCCCTGAGCGACGATGACGACGAGGAAGAGGAGTAAGCACTTGTATCTTGTATTTTCTTCAATTCTGACTTGGTTTCTTCTTGGAGATTCTAATCTTGTTCTTGTTTTGATTTCAGGACCCTGGCCCAGCGGACGGCGAAGAGGGCCAAAGTCCCGGTGGTGGAGGTCGAGGACGACTCGCCCGTCGCGGCGACTGAGGACACGCCGGCGACGGACTTGCCGGACCCAATCGCTGCTCCGAGGAGCAGCCCCCAGCGCAGCCCCCAGCATAAGTCTGGTTTTGAACTTCCTACTTGTCAGGCGCGCTTGAGGTTCCAGCTTGGTACTGACGTTTTGTTGTCTTGCTTGTCTTGTGCAGAAACGGAGCCGCAGCCGCAGGAGCGCTCGGAGACTACCCCCGAGGAGCCGCAGGTCCCGCCATCCCCGCCAAGGATGAACTCTCCGGCGAGGGAGAGCGCTCCGCCAAGGGCGGGTACTCCGCCAAGGGCGAGTACCCCGCCAAGGGCGAGCAGCCCGGCGAGGGTGGCCACCCCGCCAAGGGAGGGCTCCCCGGCGAGGGAGCCTGTCGTCGATGAAATCCGCGAAGGTAAGTCTTGCAACCTCGTCTTCTTGGACTTGTCTTTTTTGGATATTTGCTTGAACTTTTTCTTTTCTTTTTCTTCTTCTTCTAGATCCTCCTGCGCCGGACCGGATGGAGACCGAGGTCATCGGCGAGGAAGGCGCGCAGGGCGACGACGGCAACGCCCCTGTCGTTGAAGACATGGCCGGAGCTGACGAGCCCGCCGCAGAGGAGACTGCCCCGACTGCAGACGCCGCGGCTGGGGAGGGGGACGGTGACCACACTGCCGGCCCGGAGGTGGCAGGAGCGTCGAGCGCTGCGCCGGCCGCCGACCCCTCCGCCGGCAAGGAGCAGTCGGGCTTCTACCTTGAGGCCCCCAACGGCGTCTTCATACAAGTGCCGTGGGGGTCTTCGTCGCGAGCCCCCGAGGAGGGAGAGACCTTTGATGGAGAGGTCCTCGCCTCCGCGGGGTTGAAGATCGTTGAAGCGCCCGGCGGGAGTGACGAGCCCGAGGAGGAGAAGCTGCTTCACCGGCTCCAGGCCCTTTACCGGGCCAGGCAGGCGAAGCTGGACTCCCGAGAAGCCCTCGCCGCCAAGGCTGGAGCGGAGCTGGAGAAGCGTGCTGCTGAACTCCGTGCCGCCAACCAGGCGGCCCTCCGCGACTTGGCGGAGGAGCGCGAGAGGCTTGCCGGAGAGCAGCAGGAGTTCCTCTTGGAGAAGGCTGAGGCCGAGGAGCAGCAGCGACTAGTTGGTGAAGAGCTGTCCCGGCGAGAAGGAGAGCTCACCCAGCGGAAGGTCGACCTCGACGCTCACGAGGAAGACCTCACTGCCCTGGAGCAGGCCCTTGGCGGAGAGTTGAAGGAGGCGAAAGCCGCCGCAGCCGCCGCGGAAACCGCCAAGAAGGACCTCGAAGCTAAGGTGGAGCAGCTGGAGGAGTACCTGAAGGCGAGCACGGAAAGGGTCACCGCGCTCAATATAGAGCGTGAGAACGATGCCCATACCAACTCAGACCTCCAGGTACGCCTCTCCAAGCAGGGCGACGAGCTCAAAGCCGCCAAGGACTCAATTGCCGATCTGGAGTTGAAGGTCTCCATGCTGACTGGCTCGCTGGATGCCGCCCGGGTCCGTGAGACTAAGCTGAAAGAGGAGGTCCACAGGGAACGAGGCCTGGTGGAGAGCGCCGCCACCTCAGCTAACAACTTCCGCCGGACCGTTGAGGTATGGACTGAAGATCTGGTGGCTTCTGCTGCTAACATCGACAAGGAGCTGATGGCGCTGAGGGTAGAACACCTCATATATTCTCCGGATCCAAATCTCCCACACAGCGCCAAGCTCAGTCTCTTCTTTAGAGGGATCGCGCCGGCACTCGCAAGTCTACAGGAGAAGCTCCCCGCGTAGCTGGCCGAGGAGTCGCGCCAGCTCTGCGCGGGTACCTTGGAACGCGTCCTGACGAAGATCGTCTACCGCAATCCTGGTATAAATCTCGTCAACGTCCTCCGCAGCTTGCCGGCCGACGCAGATATGGAGGCGCTGAAGGCGCAGGTCGCCCATATCATCGCCAAGGTGAACAAGATCTCCAGGCGTGAGGGCGATCGCGTAGATTAGGCCTCTTTCTTCTTATCTTCTTTGTTGCTGCTAAGTGTGTCATGAACATGAACCTATTAGTCATTGCGACAAGTTATCTCTATAATATATTTATCTTATTTCCGAGTAGTTGATGCAGTGTTATCTCTCTTGCTTTTAGTCCTTTACTTTGTATGCTTCTTACCCTACGCTTTTAGGGAACTTGCCGACAAGGGACCCTTGCCGCGAGCGCTGAGTGCTGGACTCTGAGCAGCCTGCTGGCAAAGGCCTTACCGGCAAGCAACCTTGCCGCAGCTAGTCGCAACGCACTTAGCTTGCTGAGCGAACTCGAAAACGAAGTAAGGGCGCGACACTTGTCGTAGCTCACTTAAGCCGTTGAGCGTACTCGAAAACAAGATAAGGGTGCGGCTAGCCACGGGTAGGTTCCTCCGCGCACAGGTTTTCCATACAAAGTGTGGTTGTTCAAGGAAGATAACTAAAACTTAAAAAATTTGAACTGCTCAAATTCTGGTAACTTAGCTTTCATAGTCTGTTCGCTCTCCGGTAATCTTTTCTTTCTTGAACAGTACTTGGTTCATCCTCCACCTCCTTCCCCCCCGGCAAACTTGTGCGCGAGGAATGTTTCTTCTGCTTAAGAGAGAAAGAAAAAGGAGAAGAGGAAACAAGTATAGGGTTTCCTGGAATGGTAATGCTTACCGGATATGTGTGTTGCACAAAATGCCAAAAAATGCATGCAAATAACAAAGAAAAGCACGAGAATGGCAAATAGTGCGAAAACACAAAGCTTTACTGATGCACGGGATCTGCGCCCGGCTTTGTACAAAGGTTTACATGCAACAACGGCAAGACTCGTACAAAAGGTGGTTGCCGGAGCGGATCACGGCAACAGCGCCTTATGGGTGAAACTTTCGAAGATGCTCTATGTTCCAGGAGTTGCTCACCGGTAAGCCTTCTTCGGTCTCAAGGCGGACAGCGCCGGGCCTTGTGACTTGTCTCACCCGATAAGGGCCTTCCCACTTCGGCGTCAACTTGTTGGAATTCTTGGCGGACTGAACACGCCGAAGAACAAGGTCGCCTTCCTCGAGACTCCTGGCCTTGACCTTGCGGCTATGGTAGCGGCGCAAGGCTTGCTGGTATCGAGCAGCTCATACAGCAGCCTGGAGACGTTCCTCCTCGAGGAGCAATGCATCATCTTGTCGCAGTTGCTCTTGCTCGAGCTCATCATAAGCGAGCACTCGAGGAGATCCGTATACGAGTTCTGTGGGGAGAACTGCCTCTGCCCCATAGACAAGGGCAAAGGGTGTCTGCCCGGTGGCTCGACTTGGTGTCGTTCTGATTGACCAAAGAGCCGCCGGTAGCTCCTCTATCCAGTTTCTTCCGCACTTGCGCATCATATCGAAGGTCCTCGTCTTGAGCCCACGCAGCACTTCAGCATTGGCCCTCTCCGCTTGACCATTGCTCCTCGGGTGAGCAACAGAAGCGAAGCAGACCTTGGCGCCGAGGTCTTGGACGTATTGCATGAAGGTGCGACTAGTGAACTCCGTACCGTTGTCGGTGATGATCCTGTTAGGGATTCCGAAACGGCAAACAATTGCTCTGAAGAACCTGACCGCTGACTGTGCTGTCACCTTTCTCACCGGTTCCACTTCTGGCCACTTTGTGAACTTGTCGATTGCAACGTACAAGTACTCAAAGCCCCCGACAGCACGGGGGAAAGGGCCGAGGATATCGAGCCCCCAAACCGAGAAGGGCCAGGACAAAGGGATCGTCTGGAGAGCTTGAGCTGGCTGATGAATTTGTTTGGCATGGAACTGGCATGCTTCACACTTGGTTACTTGTGCAGTTGCATCTTGGAGGGCTTCTTGCCAAAAGAACCCTTGCCGGAATGCCTTTCCAGCAAGTGCCCTTGCGCCAATGTGGTGGCCACATATGCATCCATGTATTTCTGCCAACAGCTTCTGTCCATCTTCTCTGGAAATGCACTTCAACCTGACACCATTGAGCCTTCTTCTGTACAGTTCATTGTCCACGAACTGGTACATACTTGACTGCCTAGTTATTTTCTCTATCTCTGCTGGGTCGTCGGGAAGTTCTCCAGTTTGCAGAAAACGGACGATCTGCTGTGCCCATGCCGGAGCCCGAGGCTCAACGGCAAGGACTAAAGGCTTGAGGGCCGCTGCAGGAACCCCAGCTTCTACGGCAAGAACCTTTGATTCTGTCGGAGCTGAAGGCTCCCCGGCAAGCCTGCCGGGGCAAGGCTTGTTGGGAACGCTTGCTTCGACTGTACAGACCTTTGGGTCCGCAGGAGCAAACTGTTCCTCAGCGTTCTGGTCGTTGATCTTGGGGACCTTGGCGGCGGCTTCTGGAAGATCCGCCGGCAAGTAGTCACCGGAGACCAACTTTCTCTTCTTGGGTTGCCCAATTGATGGTGTAAAGGATGGCTGAGTCAGCTTGAGCAGGAAGGTCCCTGGTTCCACAGGTAACTTCATTGCAGCACACTTTGAAAGGCCATCTGCTATATTGTTCTGAGCTCTCGGGACGTGCTCCATTTGCAGACCTTCAAAGTGTTCTTCAAGCTTTCTCACTTCATCTACATAAGCTTCCATCAAAGGGCTTTGGTAACTCTTGTTGACTTGTCGGACCACCAACTGAGAGTCTCCCCGCACAATCAGCTTCTTGATCCCAAGTTCAGCCGCAATCCTGAGGCTGGCAAGCAGACCTTCATACTCAGCAGTATTGTTTGTCGCTTGTTCCCTGGGAAAGTGCATCTGGATAACATACTTGAGGTGTTCTCCGGTGGGTGCTATGAGTACCACACCGGCTCCAGCGCCTTGCAGCGAGAAGGCACCATCAAAGTACATTACCCATTCGCTTGTCGCTTCTTGTACGGGTACGCTTGTCTCTGGAACTTCTTCATCGGGCGTTGGGGTCCATTCAGCTATAAATTCTGCCAAAGATCTGCTCTGTATGGTTGAGGTACTTTCAAACTTGAGACCAAAGCTGGACAGTTCCAGTGCCCACTCGACGATCCTGCCTGTTGCTTCTGGATTCTGCAATATCCTCTTCAACGGAAAGCGAGTGACCACCGTTATCTCGTGTGCTTGGAAGTAATGGCGCAGCTTTCTCGAGGCCATGAGGAGGCCGAAAAGCAACTTCTGCACGCCGGAGTATCTTGATCTAGCCCCCTGCAAGAGGGAACTCACAAAATACACCGGGCGCTGCACCATCTTCTTCCGCACCTCTCCTTGCTCCTGCGCAGAGTTGTCCTTGTCGGGGCCAGAGCTCGTCGGAGCAGCCCCCTGCTTGTCGCTGGATTCGCTTGCCGGTGGCGTAGACTCCTCATCGGCCTCCCTCTCCGCTACTAACGCAGCACTAACCACTTGATTAGTTGCTGCTAGGTATAGCAGCAACTTCTCTTGTGGCCTAGGTGCGACAAGTATTGGAGTGGAGGATAGGTATCCTTTCAAGTCTTGCAGCGCTGCCTCCGCTTCCGGAGTCCATTTCATAGGACCTGCCTTCTTCAAGATCTTGAAGAAAGGCAGGGCGCGTTCTGCAGACTTTGAAATGAACCTACTGAGAGCAGCTACACAACCTGCAAGTCTCCTTACGTCCTTGACGCGCTTCGGGGCTTCGATCTGCTCGATGGCTTTAATCTTGTCGGGATTAGCTTCAATCCCCCTTTGAGACACAAAGAACCCGAGAAGCTTGCCGGAGGGAACTCCAAAAACGCACTTCTCGGGGTTCAACTTAAGCTGGATCTTGCGCAGATTTGCAAAAGTTTCTTCCAAATCTTGGATCAAGGTATCCTTGCTCTTGCTCTTCACCACTATGTCATCCATGTAAGCTTCTACATTTCTGTGGATCTGTGGCTCAAAAGCAGTGTGCACCACCCTTGCAAATGTTGAGCCTGCATTCTTCAATCCGAAAGGCATGCGAATAAAGCAATATGTGCCACATGGAGTAATGAATGCAGTCTTCTCTTCATCTTCCTTGGCCATAAAAATCTGGTGGTAGCCTGAATATGCATCAAGAAAGGAGAGCAGCTCACATCCAGCAGTGGAGTCAACAATCTGGTCAATGCGGGGCAAGGGAAATGGATCCTTGGGACATGCTTTATTCACATCGGTGAAGTCTATGCACAGTCTCCACTTCCCGTTAGCCTTACGCACGACAACTGGGTTTGCTAACCACGTCGGATGGATCACGCCTCTAACCAGGCCCGCTGCTTCTAACTTCTTGATTTCTTCGGCAGTGAATTCTTGGCGCTCCACGGTTGCTTCCTGACCTTCTGCTTGATGGGCCGCGCATGAGGGAAAACAGCAAGCTTGTGCTCAATTACCTTCCTGGGAACGCCGGGGATGTCAGACGGTTGCCACGCAAACACATCGACATTCGCCCGCAGGAAGTCAACGAGCGCGCTTTCCTATTTGCTATCAAGCGTAGCACTGATGGTGAAGGAACCACCAGTGCGGTCCTCCTTGGCGGACGCCTTCTTGGTTGCCGGTGGAGCGGCCATCCCTTTCTTGCACTTGCCGGTGGAGCTCGATGGAACGTCCTCGACGGCAACGCAGCACTCCGAAGAGGTGCGTTTGCCGCTGTGGGCCCAGAGCACTTGCCGGACTTGGTCTTGGTCTTCTTCCCCCCGGGAGCTTCAGCGACAAGTGTGTTGCTCTCCGCTGCGGCTGCTGCATCCCGGTAGATCTTGTCGGCGCAGATAAGCGCGTCCTTCTTGTCGTCATGGACAGAGATGACGCTTATCGGCCCCGGCATCTTGAGTACATTGTAGGCGTAGTGGGAAGCTGCCATGAACTTGGCGAGGGCAGGACGTCCAAGTATCCCATTGTATGGCAATGGGATATCGGCAACATCAAAGGTTATCCTCTCCGTCCTGAAGTTGAGCTCCCCGCCAAAGGTCACTGGCAGAGTGATCTTCCCCTTGGGCTTGCTCCTTCCCGGGTTTATTCCTTGGAACGAACCGGTCTCTTCGAGCTCGCCATCTGGGATCTGGAGTTTCTTGATCACAGCTGAGGAGATCAAGTTCAGGCCGGCCCCGCCGTCAACCAACATTTTGGTGACCTTGAGGTTGCGGATGGTTGGTGAGACCAACATCGGCAAACACCCGACCGCAGTGGTGCGGTCAGGGTGATCCTCAAGATCAAAAATGATGGGCGTGCTGGACCATTTCAGCAGCCTGCGCGACTCAACGGGCGGCTCTGCTGCGTTTACTTCCCGCACCCACTGTTTGAGTTGGCGGTGGGAAGTATGCAGAGAGGCGCCCCCATCAACGCACAGTACTTCTGTGGCCTTCTGGAACTCCTGCTTGCTGTTATAGCCTTCCTCCATGTCGTCGTCGTCTTCCTCTTAGTCATCCTTGTCGCGCCCCCGGGGAGGTCGATCACCTTGCCGCTGCTTAGCCTTGCCGCGGCGTCCTCCCCGGCCATTGAAAGGCCGCTTCTTGCTTGGCTCTCCTCCGCCACCTTGAGCCTTCTCCTTGTCGCGCTGCTCGTATTCAGCCTTCTGCTGCTCTACGAGGTACTCGACGCGTTTGCAGTTGGAAAGGTCGTGGCCCTTGGTGCGGTGGATCTTGCAATATTGCTTGTCGGAGCCGTCTGGCTTGTCGGCTGCCGCTACAGGGGCAGGCTCCTTGCCGGAGCCGCCAGCCTGTGCTGTCTTGGCGGGAGCTTCCTTGCCGGACTTCTCGACGACAAGCACCTCCTTGTTCTTCTTCTTTCTATTGTTCCGCCGCCGGCTCTTCTTTGCTGGGGCGGCATCCTCGCTGTCGCTTCCCCCTGCGCCAGCATCCTCCCCGGGGAGTCTCCTCCCCTCTTCGGCGCGCGCGCACTTGTCCGCCAGAGCATAGAGCTCGCTGACATCCCGGATCTTCGTCATGGCCATCTCCTCCCGCATGCGACGGTTACGCACGTTCTGGTGGAACGCGCTGATAACCGCGGCGGGGTGGACGTCGGGAATGTTGTGCTGCACGCGGCTGAAGCGTTGGATGTACTTGCGCAGAGGTTCTCCTTCCTTCTGGGCCAGAAAGTGGAGATCACTCTCCTGGCCGTGGGGTTTGTGGCCGCCCGTGAAGGCGCCAACAAATTGGTGGCACAGGTCCGCCCATGAAGAAATAGAGCCTTCCGGCAAGTGCATAAGCCAAGAACGTACGTTCGGCTTAAGCACCAGCGGGAAGTAGTTCGCCAGTATCTTCTCGTCGCGCCCCCCGGCAGCTTGCACCGCGATGGTGTAGATACTGAGGAACTCCGAGGGGTGCGTCTTGCCGTCGTACTTCTCGGGTACGTCGGGCTTGAAGTTTTTCATACTGGGCCACTGGACACGCCGCAGCTCGCGGGTGAACGCAGGGCAACCTGCCGCGTACGGCAAGTCGCCTGGTTCACCGGGCGCGTGCACGTCGACAGCGGTCCCAGCACGTTGATCAGATTGTCGCCGGGCTTCTCGCCGGCGCTCGATCGTTGTTCGAGCATCTTCTTGCCGCCGATCATCAAGGACTTGGCGCTGGTCCCGACGAGCCCGCGGATCCGACGACGCCGTGGAGTCTTCGTCGACGTTAATCCGGCGGGGAGGCGTCTTCTGCTTCCACGGCGGGGAGTGCACCGTAGTTGCACCCCCGGCGGTCTTGTCGCCGTCGGCCTTCGTCTTCTCGACTTGTCGTGGCCGCGAGGTCGCCGGCTGTTGCGGCGTGTCGTTATTGGCGAAGGCGATCAGGCTCTGGATGGTTGCCCTCCAGTCTTCGGCCTTGTCTGCCGCTGGAGGGAAGTCGAGGAGCAGTTGCGCTCTTGCGAGTGCTTCTGCTGGAGAGGAGGGGAGCGGTGGCGAGCGGTGCGAGGAGCGAGATATGCTCGGACTTCTAACAGGGTTAGTAGGAGGAGGGTCTCGCCCCGGCGACCGCGCCTTGCTTGTGCCAGGACGATGGCCTGGAGCATCCCGCGATCCTCCGGTTTGCCCTTGCCCCAGCAAGCGGATGGTACCTCCTGTACCACGGCGCTGCTGGGTGGTCGTCTGCTGAGATGGACGTGGCGCGTCTACGGACACCGAGGCTCGGTCGTCCGTTTTGTCCTTGGATTTGGCGGTGCCGCGAGTTTCCTCGCCGGCGACCACCCTTCCGCCGGCGTCTCCTCCACCCACCGTTGGTTCTGGTGGCGGTGGAACAGACGCAGACAGGCCTGCGACCTCCGAAACCTTCTTCTTCGGGGCCATGTTGCTGTTGCTGATGAAGCTGGAGAGGTTGATGAAGAATGTGCCCGTGTGAACGCCGGATCAGGTTCGCACAACCTCGACGCCCCCTACCTGGCGCGCCAAAGATGTCGGGGGAAACTGTCCACCACGAACACCTATGGGACCGGAGCCCCTTGTCGTTGCGGTGAGGGAGCGGAGGGAGCACGAAGAGCGGATCGAGGAGAGCACGCGGGCAGTTTACCCAGGTTCGGGCCGCGCGGACGCGTAAATCCCTACTCCTGCCTTGGTTTGTATTGAGTTTGTGAGCTCGGGAGCTTGAAGAACTAGCTACACCGAGCGAGAGAGCTATCTAGGTTCCGAACCCTTTCTACGTTGTGCATGGGCCTCCTTTTATAGTTCAAGGGGTCACCGACAGGTGTCAACGTAGAAGAAGGGCAAAAACGTAACTTTGGTGGTAGTTGTAACAGTGCGGGAACAGTACATGAGTAGTGGATGAACAGTGATCATCACCTAATTTGACAGTGGGGGACAAGAGCATTTAATGCCCATCGCCGTCGACCCCAAAAGCACCCGCCCTTGCGTCTCCGTTCGCCACGGCGATAGCTTCGTCACCGTGGAATGCCACCGTGTCCCCCAGGCTGCACAGCCATCCGCCACGCGTCCCTGGAAGGGCCCCAGGGCGACGCGTGGGCCGATGAGCTGGAGCGCGGGCATACAGCGCAGGTTCCCCCGGCAACCACCTTGCCGAGGTCCTGATCTTGCCGGGCCGGGAAGCTTGTCGCTCCCCGGGCCCTTGCCGGGGCGCAGAGTGCGCCGAGGCATGTCTTCTGAGGTGCAGTCTTCTGGTTTTCCTGGCAAGCTCCTCTTGCCAGGGTCTTGTGTTAAATGAGATAGTCTTGTGCCTGGGACGGCCTCCCCGACAAGCTCCCCTTGCCGGAGTCTTGATCTTCTGTCTTGTATACTTTGTTTTTGAATGGCTTAATAAGGATCAGAAAAGGTTTCCGGCAAGCGCGTGGTGAGCCCTGCCGCGGGAAGCTGCTACTGCCCGTGCACAAGTTGGGGTACTAAGGTACCCCTATCTTAGTACACCGACAGCTGCCTGTCTGGTTTATTTGTGTGCAGGAAAACGTATTTTTAAGCATCTCAGAAAATCCACGAAAAATCACGAAAAATCCACGCACCCGAAGAAACCAAATGCCAGAAGTGGGGCCAGAGGGGGGCCAGGGGGTGCCCAGGCGCCCTGTGGGCGCGCCCCCCCTGGGCCGCGCCGGGGGGGGGGGCGCCTGGGTGGGGCCCACACCCCCTGGTGCCCTACTTTCGCCCGTATTTTTCCTCCCGACGCAGAAACCCCAGATCGGAAGTTCTTTCGCAGTTTTTCGTCGCGGAGCCGCCGCCACCCTCTGTTCTTCTTCGGGAGGGCTAATCTGGAGGCTGAATTGGCCTCCGGAGAGGGGAGATCATCGCCATCGTCATCATCATCACCACTCCATCATCCCTCCATGACTTCCCCTTCATGTGTGAGTAATTCCCCTACTGTAGGCGAAGGGGATGGTAGGGATTGGATGAGTTAGATCATGTAATAGTTCGTCAGATTGTTGGGGGCATGTTGCCTATCATCTAGTATTTTGTTTATCATCTTTGCTGCAACTTGTTATTCTTAATGCTTGACACTTAGGGCCCGAGTGCCATGATTTCAGATCTGAACCATATGTGTTTGCATGAATATATTTGTGTTCGTGATCCTATCTATGAGTTGTATGCACCTGTTACGGTTCGGAACCGGCGATCCCAAAAGTGACAGCTTGGGACACCAAAGGGGATGGTCCGTAGTTTGAGGATTACATGTATCCATTGAGTTCATTGCTTTGTTCCGGTGCTCTTTTATAGGAGCACCTTAATATCCATTAGTTCCTTTTGCCCTGTTCGTAGCGGGATGGTAGGACAAAAGATGTTGTGCAAGTTCTTATTGCAAGCACGCACAACTACCTACAGAATTCATGCCTAATGTTTGATATTTGCCTAGATGATCATTACTTTTCCGTGTGCCGTGCCCCAAGTTAGAATCTATCTCATCCATGCAACGCCCAACCATCCATCTCCCTAGCCTACAGTATTTTAAACCCTGCTTGTCACTAGTCGCTACTTTTGCTATTTACTTTACTATCTACTGTTGCTATTTACTTTTGCTGTTTGCTTTTACTATTACTATCATCACTATCATATCACTGTTACCAGTCATCCTTTGTTGCAAGTAAGTATATTTCAGGTGCGGTTGAATTGACAACTCAACTGTCAAAGCTTATAAATACTCTTTGGCTCCCCGTGTGTCGAATCAATAAATTGGGTTATTCTTACCCGCGAAGACTATCTCGATCCCTTACGGTTGAGGGTTATCAAGTACCGTTTTCTGGCACCGTTGCCGGGGAGCATAGCAATATTTACAAGTCTACTTGAGGTATCCTACCTGCTGCACTTTATTCACTATGGGTAAGAAAGGAGACCCCAAGGTTCCGATCTTACTATCCACTACAAGAAGAGGTACTGCTCTGAGCACTAGTGCTACGCTTGATTCACCTTCTGTTATGAGTAAGTTTGCCTCACCACCACCACATGATGCTCCTACTGAATCTGTTACTATGTCTGATACTCTTGATGATGCTTCTACTACTATTGATGATGATATTAGTTCGCTTGGTTATGCTCTTGAGAAACAAATTACTGTTGCTGCTGAAAAATATGGAATTGAACTTCCTGTTGCTCGCTACCCTATTGGTGAAACTTATGATTATCCTGATTTGAGTAAACTCAAAGAGAGGCTCCTTGATGATGATTACTATATGCTTGATGAAGATCTATGCAGGGAACTGACAGAGTTTGCTGGCTCTGACCCTGATACTATTAAGAAAATATTTGAAAAACACTCTTTGAAAACAAAACCGTTCCTAACCCTGAGTTTGCTACATCTTCCATATGCATTGATGATCCTGATTTTGATTTCTCTGTTGATCTTTCACTTATACCTATGGTCGAAGCTGACCCCTTTTATGGCAGAGAAAATGATGATGCTATTGCACACCTGACTAAACTCGGTGAGTTAGGTAGCCTGTTTACCACAGATGAAAAGATACGCTACTTTTATGTGACCAAGCTTCTTCCTTTCTCGTTGAAGGAAGGTGCCAAAGCATGGTATGATTCACTTCCATGCGGTTCTTTTAAGAGTCCTCAGGACTTAGCTCACTCTTTTGTTGATAAGTACTTTCCTGCTCACATGCAACATGCTGCTTTACAAAGAATTTATAACTTTAAACAGTTGCAGGATGAGTCCCTCCCTAAAGCTTGGGGGAGGTACTGCGGTTTGATTCGGGCTAGACCAGGACATGAAATTCCTAAGAATGAATTAATTGATATATTCTATGCTGGTCTAACTGATGAATCTAGGTCCTATTTGGACAGTTGTGCTGGTTGTGTTTTCAGGAAAGGAACACGGACGATGCGGAAGATCTGATGGGCAGGATTGCCAAAAACCATGAAGATTGGTTCGTCCCTGAACCACCTCCACCAACGAAGAAGAGGGGCATGTTTGTTCTAAGCCCCGAGGATATGCGAGAAGCAAAGAAGTCTATTAAAGAGAAAGGTATTAAAGCTGAAGACGTGAAGAATCTACCCCCTATTGAGAAGCTGCGTGAGCCTACCACTCACCCTCCTATGGTAGAGGTACACTCTCTTTTAGATTTCGACGCAAGTGACATCCCTCATGGTAAGCCTCCTGATCAATGTTTAGATGAGTTTGATAATTTTATTATGAAACAAAATCATTTTAATGAGAGGATAGAAAGTCAGTTGCATGATAATTCCCTTGCTATCAAAAATTTGCTTGATGTTTTAGATAGAACAGTTAATGATGTTCAATGTCTTGTGAAGCATTTTCATATGGTTCAAACTCAGCTTGATCAAATTTCTAATGTGCAAAGAGATTTGCTTGCTAACAATGCCAAACAAGATAAATTGCAGGCTTTTGGGATTAAGACCCGAGGAGGAACTAGTACCCAAGATCCTCTTTATCCAGAGGGACATCCGAAGAGAATCAAGCAAGATTCTCAAATGCAGGAAGAAGAAATTGTTGTCTCTCCAAATAAGAAGAAGAAACATAAAGAGACTGAGAATTCTAATGATCCTATTGCAGATGAAGAGCCAGCTATTGATCCCAACAGTGTATCTATTTTCGATGCTGAGACTGAAGACGGTGCTGAACCTAAAGGTAATAGTAATGAGAAGAATGATCCGCCTGAAGTTCGAGAAGAAGAAGCACCTGACAAACGTAAGAGGTACACTAAAGAAGACCTCATCGCAAGAAAACATGGGAAGGAGAGAGAACCATGGGTACAGAAACCCATGCCCTTTCCAGGTAAGTCCATCAAATCTAAAGAATAAGAGCATTATAATAAGTTTTGTGAGTGGATTAAACCTCTTTTTCTTCAAATCCCTTTGACTGATGCTATTAAGTTACTTCCTTATTCAAAATACATGAAAGATATTGTCACTAACAAAAGCAAAGTTCCTAATGATGCAATATCTACTATGCTTGCTAACTATTCTTTCAGTGGAAAGATTCCTGAGAAGCTCGGTGATCCAGGTATACCCACCATTCCTTGCTCCATAAAGAATAATTATGTCAAAACTGCCTTATGTGATCTTGGAGCAGGAGTGAGTGTTATGCCTCTTTCTCTTTACGAGAGGCTTTGTTTAGAGAAACTAATTCCTACAGATATCTCCCTTCAGATGGCTGACAAGTCAACCGCTGTTCCGATTGGTATTTGTGTGGATGTTCCAGTAGAAGTTGCTAATTGTTTAATTCTTACTGATTTTGTTGTGCTTGACATGCCCGAGGATGGGAGCATGTCCATTATTCTTGGTAGAACTTTTCTTAACACCGCAGGTGCTATTATTGATTGCAATAAAGGGAAGGTTACCTTTCATGTGAATGATAAATAACACACGGTATATTTTCCGAAGAAGACCGACAGGAGGCATGCCCTCAACTCTATAGAGAATATCGAGACCGTGAAAATTGGAGAATGGGACTGTCCACTACATGTGCCTCATAAATACAAGACTATCATGGTAGGGACAATGTCCATCAAGGTAAAAGTTCAGTGATTACTTCGTAGGAGGTGAGACTTTTTGCTCTATATATAGCTTGTTTGTTGGTAAGACTTGATCAACCTTACTAGTGAACATTTTTTATATGGATAAAAAGTCGAGCTTGCTATGTTTTCATTTGTTTTTAGTGTTGTCCTACTTGTTTTATTAAGTATCTATGTTTTTGAAGCTTTAACAATACTACTAACTGCTTCAAGTTTTCACAGAGTTTCGCAGCTTTTTGAACTTCGAAAATTTTTCAACAGTGAAGTTTTCAGAAAAATTCCAGAAAAATTATATTAAAAATTTCCACAAGGGGAGAGACCCGGAAAGTCCTAGGGCCAGCCAGGGGGGGGGCCACCAGTGGCCCAGGCGGCCAGCTGGCACGGCCCAGCCCCTGGCCGCGCCTACAGGGCGCCTGAGGCCCACGGGACCCCCCCTCCAGGTACTTCTTCTTCCCTCCTCTCTCTCTTTTTCCAGAAACCCGAGTTCTAGTCTTGTTCTTCTTGTTCTTGCTGTTCTTGGAGGCGATTCTTCGATCTCTCTCTACAGCCCATCATTTGAGCTAAAATTTTGAGCAAATACTCCCTGGTATGTGACTCCTCCACCCCTCCAATTAGATTTTTGATTGGTGGCCTCATTTGTGAGTATTTAGTAGTTCTTGGTGCTCTAGATATGAGCTTGCATGCATGTGTAGAAGGTTATTTTCCAAGTTTTGATGCAAGTTTATGCCTTGGGCAAGTGAGTTGAGTAGTTTGCCTTAGCTCACTTTGTTTTAATCCTCGTTTTTGTAAATTGTAATTTTTTTTCAGAAATGAGTTTGTTAGGAAGGGCAAAAGGATGGCTTGAGAAGAGGAGGCCCGCACACTCCGATTGAGTCACTAGAGCCGCAGCTTCACCATCGACTGCCAGGTTGAGCTATAATGAGGATCATATACCACTGGAGTTGTTGGAAGACACAAGTCCAGCACGTGCGATGACATTTCCATGTGATGAATTTATGGAAGCTGCGGGAATCAAGGATGAGTTTTATAATCTTTGTGCCAATGCAGGTTTGACACGGCTCGTCACAAGCCGTGTTACTCAGTATCAAAAACTCACCTCCAGTTTCATTAACAGTTTTAGATATAATCCTGATTCAGGTGGTATTGAGTTTAAAATTTATAATGATCTTATCACCATGACTCTGGGAAATTTTTGTGAAGTAATAGGTGTGCCGAACGTTGGGAGGACGGCAAGAATGGCCACTCAGCCCTCCGAGCTGAAAACCGTCATCAACTCTCTCTGCAGCATGGGTACGAGGGATATTCATCGGTCGAAGATCTCCAGCATCTTGTTTCCTCACCTCAGGTATTTTGCGTATTATATTGCTAGAGGGGTGTTAGCTCGTGCCAACACGAGCAACATTTCTGCTCTGGATATTGCTATCCTGGCAGCAGCCCTCTCAGGGAGGTCTGGTTATAATCTGGGTACCTTAATTGCTCGACGCCTTGCTATGAACGGTAACAAGGGGGACTTATATGGTGGCATTTATGTCACACTTATCTTAGAGCATCTTGGAGGCACCCCACACCCTGATGATACTCCTTTTACTTATTTAAGCTTTGATCTTGCTGCTATGAAAAGGCATAAGTTTGTCACCATGGGTTCTGAGCTTGATAACCTTGTTTATATCTTGCGTTTTGGAACTACAGCGGAACGCGAGATCCGTCTACCTGCACCTCTTTTGTTTGATTTTTCTCGCAGGAATGGATGGTCCTTTGATGTTGTCCAGTTCGATGAGTTCATGGTCCAGCATCAGTTCCATAACCCCATGGAGGGGGTTGTGCCCGACGAGGAGAGGCACGGTGAGATACCACATTTTCAGGAAGAGACCGCCACCGAGTTTGGTGAAGGGTCTTCCTCTGTTTGGCGCTCGGAACCTTCCTCATGGGAGACCCCGAGGAGTTCGGTGTACGCGCCATCATCCTTCTACGACCCTTGGTCTCACCACCATACCCCTGGAGCAGGAGGCTCCTGGGAGCAGTAGCCGCTACCAACTTAGGCCAAAAGCCTAAGCTTGGGGGAGTACGTGCCCTTCTCACTGTTCCATTGTATTATCCGTTTTGTTCGCGTTGATCTTTTCGAAGTTTTTGCCCGTTCTTCTTTATTTCTCTTTTTGCAAAAACAACAAAAAGATTTCCTCTTTCTTTTGCTTTTATTCAACTCTTGAAAAAATCTAAAAATATTTCCTTTCTCTCTTTAGTTTGCTTTGTTTTCAGAGATCACCTCGAGTCCGTGATGGCATTTGATTATATTTCCTGCGTTCGATCGTGCAAGTGACAAGCGGTGATGACGAAGATCGACTGAAAGGAAGCAACAAGGAAGACCGGTATGAACTCTTATTGTTTCTACTTTTGTACATATGCCTGTACTTATGATCTAGAGACCATCTTGTAGCGACATAGTGTTATGTTTACAATGCTCTTCCAGTGGTTCATGCTTTCCTTGTGGGTAGTCTCGAATAACTAGAGTACATAATGTGTTATTGAAATGATCTACATGCATTGCACTGTTCATAGTCTGGTATACTAAGGTGGTATTTCCCTTTAGAGAATTTTTGGATTGACTTGGCACATGCTTACACATGGTTAAGACTAAAAAGTCTACTTTGCCTTGATGATCTTTGAGTTTTAGAATAGTTATATCACTTTCATGCCCGATTCAATGTTGCTTTGTCGCTCTGCATGATTATGACCATTAATGCTCTCTAGTTGGTCGCTTCCCAGTCTTTTGCTAAACCTCCACCCGTACTAAGCGGAATGACTGCTTGTGCATCCAAAACCTTTAAACCTGTTATGCCATATGAGTCCACTATACCTTCCTATACATGGTATTTACCTGCCATTCCTAACGAAGACTTCCATGTACCATCTCGAAATTATTCAAAAGCAATTCTCTTTTTGTGCCTATGTTTTAGCTCATGAGGAAGTAGTAGTTAATTCATGATCTCTTTAAGTTGGACAAGTTTCACCCCTGGATTGCATGTATAATGTGCAAACCCCTTATATGAAAAGGAACTGGCATTGAGTGCGCCCGGCTCGAAATAATATAACAAACAAACCCTCCTTCACGCTTTGTTCATGAGAAATCAGAAAACTTTGGCAGTGATAAACAAAGGAGATTAAGAGGATGTGATCGTCCTCATGCGGGAGCCGTTCCTTGAGACTTGTCTAGCATAAAAAGTGATTGAGTTATCTACTAGCATTCGTTGACGAAATATGCACCTCTCAAAAACATATTCACTTCTGTTTTTTAAAACCAAGAGCTCTGGTACATGTTTAGTTTTTGTTTCCGATCACGGGTTTTCAACTTTGCCAACAAAAGCCACGGTTCGAGAGTCTCACCTTCTTTCTTCAAAGCACCGACTAGGAGAGCATAATTGCCATTCTAAGTATAATGTGCATTGTCCCAAAGTATTACATTGTCTTCTGCATACTTGTGATATGATTTATTCTGAAATTCTTAGTTCTAGTCTCCTTTAAAACCCTGGAGGAGTCTCTGCATTTATGTTTTGCTTCACTCATGGAGGCTAGCGAGATACCACCCTAATATGCTCAAGCTATGTGCAATGTGATCTTGTCTTGATTTTCAGTAATATATAATTTACTTTTAAGTATTTGTGACTGGTCACTTGAAAGAAGGATTGCTCCTTGCATTGTACTCATAAGCAATGTTTCAATACTTGCTAAACTCTTTTCGTAGTACATGCTTATATACATCTAATGAAGCAAAAGAGTTTGTCAAAGTTTTCTTTGTCGCGTTCAGTTCGTCAAACTGAATTGCTTGAGGACAAGAAATATGCTAAGCTTGGGGGAGTTGATACGTCTCAAACGTATCTACTTTTCCAAACACTTTTGATATTGTTTTGACCTCTTTCTTGCATGATTTGGACTAAACTAACCCGGACTGATGCTGTTTTCAGCAGAGCTGCTTGTATGGTTTATTTGTGTGCATGAAAACGGATTTTTAAGCATCTCAGAAAAATCCACGAAAAATCATGAAAAATCCACGCACCCGAAGAAACCAAATGCCAGAAGTGGGGCCAGAGGGGGGCCAGGGGGTGCCCAGGCGCCCTGTGGGCGCGCCCCCCCTGGGCCGCGCCGGGGGGGCGCCTGGGTGGGGCCCACACCCCCTGGTGCCCTACTTTAGCCTGTATTTTTCCTCCCGACGCAGAAACCCCAGATCGGAAGTTCTTTCGCAGTTCTTCGTCGCGGAGCCGCCGCCAGTCTCTGTTCTTCTTCGGGAGGGCTAATCTGGAGGCTGAATTAGCCTCCTGAGAGGGGAGATCGTCGCCATCGTCATCATCATCACCACTCCATCATCCCTCCATGACTTCCCCCTTCATGTGTGAGTAATTCCCCTGCTGTAGGCGAAGGGGATGGTAGGGATTGGATGAGTTAGATCATGTAATAGTTCGTCAGATTGTTGGGGGCATGTTGCCTATCATCTAGTATGGTGTTTATCATCTTTGCTGCAACTTGTTATTATTAATGCTTGACACTTAGGGCCCGAGTGCCATGATTTCAGATCTGAACCATATGTGTTTGCATGAATATATTTGTGTTCGTGATCCTATCTATGAGTTGTATGCACCTGTTACGGTTCGGAACCGGCGATCCCAAAAGTGATAGCTTGGGACACCAAAGGGGATGGTCCGTAGTTTGAGGATTACATGTATCCATTGAGTTCATTGCTTTGTTCCGGTGCTCTTTGACAGGAGCACGTTAATATCCATTAGTTCCTTTTGGCCCCGTTCGTAGCGGGATGGTAGGACAAAAGATGTTGTGCAAGTTCTTATTGCAAGCACGCACAACTACCTACGGAATACATGCCTAATGTTTGATATTTGCCTAGATGATCATTACTTTTCCGTGTGTCGTGCCCCAAGTTAGAATCTATCTCATCCATGCAACGCCCAACCATCCATCTCCCTAGCCTACAGTATTTTAAACCCTGCTTGTCACTAGTCGCTACTTTTGCCATTTACTTTACTATCTACTGTTGCTATTTACTTTTGCTGTTTGCTTTTACTATTACTATCATCACTATCATATCACTGTTACCACTCATCCTTTGTTGCAAGTAAGTATATTTCAGGTGCGGTTGAATTGACAACTCAACTGTCAAAGCTTATAAATACTCTTTGGCTCCCCGTGTGTCGAATCAATAAATTGGGTTATTCTTACCCGCGAAGACTATCTCGATCCCTTACGGTTGAGGGTTATCAGCTAGCTACAAAGATATGACGATTGTGTGGGTGTAAAAGATGAATAGAGATAATACTTCATTATAAAAAGAAAATTTGGATATTTAAAGAATTTATCAAATTGTTTTAAACCGACGCATGTGTGAATATATATAACGGTGATACACATGGTGTGGTTATGAACATGTTATACTACATATAATATATTTTATCTCCACTCTTATAAAAAACGGAGTTGTTGATGATGGTGCCATCCTGCAATATAGGCCGTCCGATTTATATCTGACGGATAAGAAGGAAACTATGGAAATTTTGAAAAAAGATACCCACACCCCTCTCCATATTTGCAAATTAGGCCTCCCCTTGATGATGTTGATGCTCTCTGGAACGCATGTACATCTTGCTAGTACTACGTATAACATATAGAACATTGATCATAATTTGGGCTAATGTGTGGCTTTTGCAGCTCAGGTCTAAATAATTGTCATAATGTAGGGGGCGGGGCACTATACTATGTGTGATAAACACGGTGTACACGTATGGAACATGGTTGAGATTATCAATATATAGTTAGTACATCAAATGTACTATTATTTGGAATCAACATCAAGTGTATTCACAAAATAGAATTTGAGTTCATGTAGTACAGATATTTCATATCTATCTCTATACTAATCATGTGGTGTGTTATTAAGGTAATACATGAATGATGGTTGAAGTTGGCAACAATCATGATTGTAGATTGTTACTGAAATAGAGAAACGAATTCAAATTCAGTTTGAATTGCAGCGGTAGTATAGACATTTGGAATGCACTAAAATGTTGGTATGAGTAGGTTACATGCATTATACAGCAAGCGAAAAAAATTAATTGGACATAACATGGATTCATACTATCGAATAGCATTTAATTGCACTAAATTGTTGGGATGAGTAGCTTTAAATAGCATTTTTATAGTAAAACAGGGCAAGACTCTCTCTTTGTGTGGCGTGAATAGTTTTATTTTTTTTGTTTTCTTTTTGGTTGAGGGAAGAGCGAATTGATTTGGTACGTACAAGTACAATATTACACGTTAGGCTTGTCCCTAAAATTCAATCCGCTCCCCGAAAATTCAGATATTGTGCTCCCAAAACTGGCGCCTTCACAATCCGCGCATTGCTATCCGGAAATTACAACGCGCGCAAAAACTCTCTCCAGCTGCCAAATCCCGACACTCGAAATCCCCCCTCTAACCCTGAGCCGAAAGGTCTGCTAGTTCAAATCGGTGGGGGTACTTTTGTAACACACCCTACATTTTGGACAAGCGCATCTCCATCGCCTCCTTTTTTCCATTCGAATTTTCAGGCCACCATAACCTCTCCGCTCCAGCCGCGAAACCCCACCCTCCTCCGTCCGCCACCTCACCGCTGCCCTGCCGGAGCCTCTTCTCCGACGACATCGTCCACCACAACAGCTCGACGTCCCTCGTCCACCTCCCCGGATGAGGATCCGTCGTACATCTTGTTGTCCCGCTGGTTCATCCGCCCCGTCCTCCACCTCCAAGGAGCTGCTCCGACGATTGCCTCGTCTATCGCGGCTACTCCAGCCCCACAACACTGCCTTAACCTGCTCCACCGGTACCGCAACATCCTCACCGACTCCTCGGACGAAGTCGAGGCCTACTCGGCGCCACCAAAGAGGATGTACACTCATCACATCGCACCTTCTCCTTAGCTCGACCTCCCGGCGCCGACAGTGCTCCATCCCACACCCCCATGTAGCGGCTACCTTGAAGTCGGCGCCGCGGGCGACATCTCCACGGCGGTTCTCCCCCGGTGCGAGGCCCCTTCGGCGGTGGCGTCCATACCAGCCGGATCTGCTGCTGCTGCTCCGGTTCTCGCTCGCTCGCTCGCGCTGCTGCTGCTGCTCCGACTCTCGCTCGATCGCTTGCTCGCCCAGTTGCTGCTGCTCCGACTCTCGCTCGCTTGCTCGCGCTGCTGCTGCTGCCCTTGCTCTCGCTCAATCGCTCGCTCGCCCAGTTGCTGCTGCTCTGGCTCTTGCTCGCTCGCTCGCGCTGCTGCATCTGCTCTCCCCCTCGCTCGTGCTACTGCTCTGCTCCGATTTAGCTACACTTCAGTCGAATGAATTGACTTTTGGGTCAGTCGATTTTCAGGGGGTGGGGGGGGGCTCGCCAAAGTTAAGGAAGAACCACCCGCAGCGGGAACGGGGGCTCGCCGGAGAGGTACCCCACTATCTATCTTAGGGTTCAGGGTGGGTGCGGGGAGCCTATAGGGCTGGCCGGGGTGGCGGCGGACCGGCGGTGGGGAGTTGTTTAGGGGCAATGAGACGGCGCTGGGGCCGGCGGTTCGACCGGTGGTGGCTGGCCGCTCAGGGGGTGCAGGTTGAAGATGAATTGCAGGCCCTCCCTAAACTACATGTCAAGTGCCTCTCTGCTACCATTGGGTTCAGTTTCGATAGTAACATTCAGATTCCACAGTAAATTTCAATTTCGACAGTTAAGTTCAGAGTCAACAGTTTTTACCTTATCTGTTGTAGTCAGGTGGTTTTGGGTGATGTAAATTTTACAACTATATTACATCATCTATTGGAGATGCTATTAGAATCCCACTTGATATTGACGACGTCTGTCTTGTGCTGCTTCAGCCTTGACGTCTTACGGCTCACTGGGGCTGCTCCAACGACAGAACGAACCATCACCACAGAGTAGTGCCCAGGAGGCCTTCTACAGATTCCTGAGATCTTCCTCCACACCTCCGACAGCCACCTCTGTCTCAACTGCTTTAGCGACCAACCCAATGATGCTGAAGTCGACACGGCTACATCAAAGAGGTTTTACACTTGTTGCATCACTTATTACTATGCATTCATGTCGATCCATTAGGGCTATTTTGGTTCGACGAAAAAAAACAACAATAAGGAATTTTCCAATGGCACTCTACTATTCAATTATTCATGCATTTTGTTGAAAGGAATGAAGCAAAACATCCACCTGGACCTAATTTTCAAAATCCTATGCATGAAAACAAGACCAAGTGCATTAGTGGCAGAATAACATTCTAATTATACACGCTTTCATATGGTTTCACTTTCTTTAGGCCATGTTTCTTTGCATTCCTCTGCTCTTCCAATTCCCGTAAACCAAACACCCAAGTTGATAGAAATCCTGTGTTTTTGAATGCTCTGTTTTCCATGTGCATTCCTATCCTATTCCGGTGTTTTTCCTCTCCCTGTGTTTTTAGAATCATGCAAGCCAAATGAGCCCTTACAGAATTACTTCAGTTACAGGTAGGTGTCAAAGGGAACTTTTTGTGGTTTGTCCTGCTCCTGCCGCGACGTCGTCCAGCTCACCTGAGGTGCTACATCGACAGAAACATCCACCAAACCAGACATCACGACTCCTGACCGTCTTTCGCCGCCTCAGATCTCCTTCCCTGCCGCCGGCACCCATCGAAACGGCATCACCATCATCGACTAAGCAGATGAACCCGAGGAATTCATGGGTCCACAAGAGAGGTCGCACTCTTTTGATTCTACTTATGCTACGCATTGCTTAAAATAACCTACTACTTAATTGTCATATTCACCTCTTGGACTCCAAGTCAGGTTCAAATTAATAATCAAACTTGGGTTCTAAATTAGTTGTGGGGAACATATCGAGGAAGCAATGATAGTATCTCTGTCTAATATCTGGTTCACCTAGGGTATGCCTATGTTGTTCATCTTGGGTGGGAAACAAATAGTAAAGCAATCATCATCTGTCTTTTTATTAAATTAAAGCAATCATTAGCCTCCTATCATTATTTTTGAATCCATCCACTGGTTGTTACCATAAGTCTAAATTTCTGCATGCTCTCCTTACATAATCTCACCATATTTTTTTCGTATGCACACTACTAGGAAAAGGGCTATAGCTAATATGGACATTAATGGCGCACCATGTATGTGGTGCGCCACTGCTATGTAGCAGTGGCACACCAGATACACGTGCGCCATTAATGTCCTCATTACTAATGGCGCATCTGGTGGGCGGTGTGCCATTACTAGTTTTGAAAAAAAAAAGATAAAAAAATTGTTAGCAGTGGCGCACGAGTGGATAGTGCGCCATTACTAGTTCCAACTAGTAATGGCGCACTGCCCACTGGTGCGCCACTACTAACATGTTTTTTTGTGTTTTTTTTCAAACTAGTAATGGCGCACCACTACCTGGTGCGCCATTAGTTACCCTGGTTACTAATGGCGCATTCTTAGGTGTTGCGCCATTGGTAACCTGGGAGCAGCTACATATTTTGGACATCCACTTACCACCACACTCACTTTCCCCACTTCGTTCTCTCCACCTCTATCCAAGCTTGGTCTCAGCTGCCTCCTCCTCCTCACCTCATTTGCACCATAGATTCACCCAAATTAAGTAATTAAATTCCCCTTTTTTGATACGTAAGTAAGGGGAAAGCTTCCTTTATGTTCTAGATCTACTTTTTTCTCCCTCCAACAATGTATGTTTGTGTTTGTGGTGTTGCATATGTTTGTCGTGTTGCATATGTTTGAGTTTGAAGGTACAAGTATTTTACATGCGATAGTTGCCAATATTTTGCCGGAATGTTGATTCATTTCCGTTTCGGCGAGAATTTGGCACTATGCATTCTTTTTGGTCCTATTTTTAGGAAAAGTCATGCCTATATGTTTTTTTGTTCTAAAATATTGTTTTGCTCTACCCCACAGGCGACCATGGTCCGCACGATGACCGAAGGCATCGTGAATAGGTTTTTGAGCTCCGCAAAGGCCGAGATGCTTCAAAAGAACGAGATAGAGATAAGATGTCCGTGTCGAAGATGCAAGCTGAAGAGCCTTATTACGGACCCGGATTTCGGATAGGTGTGGGAGCACCTGCTCTTGCTTGGTTTCATGAATGGCTATCATTGGCAAGGTGATGAAGATGACTATGAAGTCGCCCATGGGGGCCGGGCAAGAAATGAGGAAGGGCAGCAAGACAACCGCGGCGAGGGCGGGCGAGAAGACGAAGAATCTCTAGGACATGATCACTACGGTGATGCAGTACACAGTCATCATGTAGAAGATGCCAGACATGATGATGAGGAAGGTCAAGACGAATGGCATGATCATGAAGATGAAGATGGAGGAGCAGACAACGATGGACCATCGATGGGCTGGGTGCAGGACCCTCATATTCAAGAGCTGCTTCTCAAGCAGACGAATAATGCAAGAGCTTCCGCCCGAGAGAAAGCCAAGCTCGATCAGCTGGAGATAGACGTGGTTACTCCATTGTATGAAGGATGCAGGCCTGAGGATACCCGCCTGAAAGTAACGCTCATGGCTCTGGAGATGAAGGTAAAACACAAAATGACCGATGCATGCTCCGACGAGAACATGTCATTTTGGCACGAATGTCTTCCCAAGGGGAACAAGTGCCTGACCAGTTTCAAGGAGGCGAAGAAAATCGTGTGTCCTCTGGATTTACAGAACATGAAATACCATGTGTGCATTAACAATTGCATCATTTATCGGGACGAGTGCGCGGAGTCTACCATATGTCCGTTGTGCGGCGTCACTCGATACAAGAAGAGGAAGAAAGCTCCTCGAAAAGTGGAGTGGTACTTTCCGATCACTCCTCGTCTGCAGCGTTATTTCGCGGACCCTAAGGTAGCAAAGCTTGTGTGTTGGCATGCGGATAGGGAGCAATTGAAGCGAGAAGATGACGGAAATGATCCGGATATAAATAAAAAAGACAAGATGCTGAGTCACCCTAAGGATGCAAGCCAGTGGCAAGCATTGAACTTCGAAGACGCAGAATTTGGGGACGATCCAAAGAACATCGTGCTGGGCGCGAGCACCGATGGAGTCAATCCGTTTGGCAGCCAGAGAAGCACGCATAGCACCTGGCGTGTGTTTGTGTGGACGTACAACCTTCCCCCGGGTATTGCATGAAGAGGAAGTACATTCACATGAGTATGCTAATTGAAGGGCCGAAACAACAAGGGAACGACATCAATCTGTATCTAGGGCTGCTGAAAGAGGAGCTAGACATGCTGTGGAAAACGCTAGACAATACGTGGGACGCTGCAGAGAAATAATATTTCCCTATGAGAGTCGCACTGCTCACGACGGTGCACGACTATCTCGATTATGGATATGTCGCGGGGCAGGTGGTCCACGGATTTTTTGGATGCGTCAGGTGCATGGACGACACAACGTATCACCAGCTAGATAGAGATCCCGGGTCTTCGAAAACCGTGTTCATGGAACATCGAAGGTGGCTTCGCGAAGATGACTCATGGAGAAAATGCAAGGATCTGTTCGATGGTGAAACCGAACCCCAAAGACGCCCGCGTACGAGGAGCGGCGAGGAAATAGACGAGCTGTTGAAAAATTGGAAAGAGTGCCCACCACCGGGAAAGGCGCCAGAGCAGGGAAAGAAGCGAAAGGCGCAAGAATTGCTGCTAAAGGTATGGAAAACAAGGTCTTTTTTCTGGGACTTGCCCTACTGGAAGATCCTCCGTGTGCCTCACAGCCGTGATGTCATGCATATTATGAAGAACGTGTGCCAGAGTCTGCTTGGTACCTTGCTGAACATGCCAGAGAGGACCAAAGATGGGCCGAAAGCAAGGGAAAACTTGAAATCAATGGGCATCAGGGAGGAGCTTCACGCTAATGATGATGATGATGTGGCGAAGCAGGACACGAAAAGTCGTCGCAAAGGCAAAAAGGCCAAGAAGATCGGAAATGACTACCCTCCCGCGTGCTTCACTCTAAGTTAGGAGGAGATCGAGCAGTTTTTCACCTGCCTCGTAGGAATAAAACTTACTTACGGTTACGCGGGGAAGATAAGCAGATACCTAGACTTATCGAAGCAGAAGTTCAGCGGGATGAAGTCTCACAATTGTCTCGTGCTGATGACGCAGATATTTCCAGTTGCAATCCGTGGGATCATGGACGCGCACGTCCGTGAAATGCTATTTGGAATATGCAAGTTTTTCGACGTCATCTCTCGAAGGTCGGTTGGCGTGAGGCAACTCAGAAGGCTACAGAAAGAGATCATGGTGATACTATGCGAGCTTGAGATTTACTTCCCGTCCGCATTCTTCGACGTTATGGTGCATCTGTTGGTCCATATCATGGAGGATATCATCCTACTCAGGCCGACATTCCTGCATAGCATGATGCCGTTCGAAAGGATGAATGGTGTCATCAAAGGATACGTTCACAACATGTCACGTCCAGAGGGAAGCATAGCCAGCGGCTTTCTGACCGAAGAGTGCATCTCGTACTGCACGAATTATCTAGGCATCAAGAACCCCGTTGGTCTGCCCGTCAACAGGCACCTCGGCAGGCTCACTGGATGGGATCACCGTGATGGTCACCGCGAAATGCATGTTGACTTCGAGGGTTGACTCGCCGACTTTGAAAGAGCAAACCTAGTCGCGCTACAACACATAGACGTGGTCGATCCTCGGGTGGTAGAGCACAAAACCTTTATTGAAAAGACGTACAATGACCGAGGCCTACAGAAGACGGACGTAGATATAATCAAAGAGCACAACTCATGTTTCACGAGTTGGTTCAAGGAGAAGCTTCTGTCGTACCCTTTACATGAGGATTCTTCCGCGGAAGAAAACCTCATATTCTCCTTGTCACAGGGCGCCGAGCACAATGACGTATGAGGCGTACGATATCAATGGCTACACGTTCTACACTGAGGACAAGTACATGATGAGCGATGGTTATCAAATCTCCGGGGCAACGATGGAATCCTACACCGGTAATGAAAAGAAGAAATACTACGGAAGGATCGAAGAGATCTAGGAGCTGAGCTACGCTAGAGAGAAGGTCCCGATGTTCCGTGTCAAATGGGCCAAGAGCGTCCTAAAATAAGACCGGTATTTCACCACCATGGTTATACCCGAAGCCAAATCCAAGACCGCGGGCACAAACGTCACCGCCAGAAATGAGCCATGGGTACTGGCTTCCAAAGTGGACCAATGCTTCTTCATTACCGACCCGTCAAAGCCAGTCGTGTTGTCGTGAGGAGAGGATAAAGGAAGATCGTCGGAATGGATGGAGTCGCCAATTAGCAAGAATTCCACAAGTACGGCGACACAAAGATGGAACATGACGTCGACGATGAAGTGCCATACACCACAAGAAGAAGCAGGACCACCCTACCTAAAGGACGTCCGTTCAAGAGAAGAACTCCATTTGCGAAAAAGAAGGGCAAGCAGATTGTGAAAAAATAGCTAGCTAAGACCGATTGTATTTAAATTGTAGCCTTCATTTCTCGAATTTTTCGACATATGGAAATGACATTTCTTCTGTTCTAGTCCTCATGAATATTTATTTATGTCTATTTGAACTCATGAATATTTATTTATGTTTATTTGAACTCATGAATATTTTTTGAACTCATGAATATTTTTAAATATCATGGGCACTTTTTGAATTCATGAATATATTTTCAAATTTGATTATATTTTTTCATATTCATAAATGTTTTACCAATTCACAAATGAATGCAACTAAAAATCCAAAATTTTTTTACTAATGGCGCACCCCTAGGTGGTGCGCCATTGCTATCAAGGTACTTATGGCGCACCCCTAGGAGGTGCGCCATTGGTATACCATTTTTTTAATTAGGTTTATTTTGTTATTGAATTTGTAGCTCACAAATAGTATTGATTTGTTAATATTTTTTGAACTCATGAATATTTTGAAATTTCATGGGCACTTTTTGAATTCATGAATATTTTTTCAAATTTGATGATATTTTTTCATATTCATAAATGTTTTACCAATTCACAAATGAATGCAACTAAAAATCCAAAAAAAAGACTAGTTGTGCTTGGTTAGATGTTACTCCCAAAAGCATATAAAGTTTGTCAAATTTGGAGCTATGGATATTTAGTTATGATTTAAACAAGTTTGAACATATTTAAACAAAAATAAATATCAAACATCATTTTAAATGTTGTTAACATGGCAACAAACTGCATATTATTATTCTACATGAAATTCTGAGCATCTAGCATATGTGGCATGTTATATTTGGATGCATGGATAAAAAGATATGAACAAAGAAAAAATGATGGCATAATCTGTAAATATGCATGCTTTGACAAAATAGGAAAAACACAAGAACTGGATAAAAACAAAAATTAGGGCGCCTGGGAATCAAACCAAGGACCACCTGGTGTGTGCGCTGCGTGCTGACCACTCGGGCTAGCTAAG
The DNA here is from genome assembly GCA_902687465.1 of Secale cereale. Taxonomy (NCBI): domain Eukaryota; kingdom Viridiplantae; phylum Streptophyta; class Magnoliopsida; order Poales; family Poaceae; genus Secale; species Secale cereale. The sequence goes on from LR738712.1 coordinate 245,979,830, forward strand.
AGCTTGTGATGCAGATAGGGCTCGATTGAACATAACCTGAGGGCTCGAACTGAAATCCAAAAAAAATTTACTAATGGCGCACCACTAGGAGGTGCTCCATTGCTATCAATGTACTTATGGTGCACCAGGAGGAGGTGCGCCATTGCTAACCCCCCCACTCCACTTGTTCTCCTCTCCCTCTGGCCTCTCTCCCTCCACTCGCCAGATCCACGCGCTGATCCACTGCGCCGCCGTCCCGACCCAATGTGCCGCCGCCCCGTCCCACTTCGCCGCCGCCCATACCCACAGCGCCGCCCTAGCATCCCTCCACTCCTCGGCCTCCCTTCCTCCTCCAGATATGCCTCCCCGAGCGCGGCCGCCGCACATCACCGCGGCCACCGACTGCCATGTGCTCCGTCGTCGTGCCGGCGTCGCCCAGGAGCTGCGCCAGGAGAAACACCGCCGGGTCATCAAGGGCTCACACCGCCGCGTGCGCCAGGGCTCGCGCCGTCAGCCTCCCTTGACCCCGCGGCTGCCTCCTCCAGATCCTCACCGACCACGGGCCCCTCACCGTTGCTAACACCTAGAACCACACCAAGATATGACCCCTAGCGGTTGACCTCCATCTTGTACTAGTAGCCAAGATTTAGCTACAAATGCTTTCTCCCCTCTGCCACAATAATTTAACTGAAATCGCTATCGAACACACAAAATTTCATTGTGAGACCCAGAACCATATTTGCCTATTGGACTAGTAAATGTGCTTGTAGTTCTCACCTAGATGTCTACCATTGTTGGAGACGAAAGCTCAGATGTTCCCCCATTTCTGTAAAAAAAAATTGAATGTACCGAAATGGTGCCTCTTCAGATAGTTATTGCTGCAGAAAATAGCGGTTTGTAATTTTGTTATAGATGCATTTAAGTTCCGTAGGATTCTCCTATTGGGTTGTTTTATTATATACATCTCCTGGTAACATATAACTACTACAATTTGTGAACTGATACTTAAGAAACTATGAGCATTTGTTACTGTTTATTACTCGTTGCATGCTCTCTAGCAACAAGGAGGAGCTAGTTAGATGTTGACCTTTGAATAATGCCCTACCAATTTTCATCAACCTAATACCAGCCAAAATTTTTTGGCAAGATCTGTGCAGGGACTGTGAGGAGAGCTTGGAAGATTACATGAAGCCAACAGATCAAGCGAAAGCAAAAGTATTATAGCACTATTGGTAGGGAAAATTTAGGCACCAATAGATCAAGCCATTTCTTGTGACAATGGCTGTCATATATGCCCGGGGCAACTAGTAGTTTAGAAGCATTTAACAATGCAAACCAGACATAATCAGGGACTAAATAGGACTAGTATTTGGATGCGACCACTAGCGGTTGAGCTCCATCTTGTGGCTGAGTGATCTTATCATTAGTATTTAGGTGCTTGTAGGAAATTTCTGCAGATAGGTTAGTATCAGACATCTTGTAAGCGATCCTCCTTTCCTCTTCCTCATGAGATCCGTTTTATTGTTGTGGTATCACATTTAAGTTAATGATTTTTTATGATTCTTTTAAGTGTTAAAGAAAATGGATTTTTACCTAAATAAATTGCGTGTATAGATATGTAGAGGATGAACTCAACAAGCGGATCTTTCAAGGTTAATTAGATTTGCACATTTTATTAAATAGATGCAATGGCATAGCACCTTCATCATCATGCTTGCACTCACATGTTGTTCCAACAGCACCATGAATGCTGCCCAGAATTGCCATGCCTTCAGCTTTTGCTATAAGTTCCTATGCTGCTCCTTTTCAGGTGTCTTTTCATGCGATTTTTACTTCTAAGAATTAGAAAATACCTTCAGACCGAAGAAGTGGATTTGTAGATTTTTGGGAATTGGTGGTACTCCATCTTCATCCGGCCAATGATCTTTGGTCACTGATTCTGAGGTATGACATTGTTTTACTTTTATGTTAAATCCCATTTAGTTTGGCACCTCCATTTATTAGTTCGAGCCGAGCAAAGACCATGCCGAGCAGTATCACTGACTGGAAGCATAAATTTACATATCAGCGATTTGATAAATCATGTGTACCAGTGCTTACTAGCTAGGGAAATGCGGCTGGTATTTTTGATCGTATGTAGGTAGCTTCCTGATGTGTGTGGTTGTGTGTTCATTCACATAGACCTGAACTTATTTTTGTTTTTTGTTGGCTCCATTTAGTAAAGATGGGATGGGGGAAAAAACTACACCCTACATATTTAAGTTGACTAAAAATAATAATATGTTTCAGTAGCTATATTTCTCTGGTTACTAACATGGTTGTAGGCTAGATGTTTCTGTTGGGTTGTCTCGTTGTAGAACCTACCCCTATTCATCTGTTGCACATTTTGTGTAGCTATTAATGAAGAAAGTAATTGACATTCACAGGCCAGAGTCTCCTCATCAACACTTGATGGCAGAGCCGCTGTTTACAAAATGGATGTGAAACCAAAATCATATTCTACTAATTTTTTTTAGTGCATGTTATCATTTAGTAGTACGTTGGTTGTGCCGCCCCGATCAATGGAGATCTTCTGTAGATGTATTGCAATTTTTTCAGGTGTTAAACTTCTCAATGGTTGACCATGGAAAATATGTGCAGCTCTCATTTTCTCCATGTGTTTCCGGTTTCAAGGAGAATTCTTACTCCTTTTGGAATTACCATCTTTAAACATTGTAGATTTCAATCTCTTGCGTATATACATCAAAAACTGTTTTTCGAATGCTTATCATGTAATAAACTCCCTGCCCCCTCCTTCTATCACATGCATGTGTTGCTCCCTTGTCACAAGTGAGCTCCAGAAAACACAACTACAGGTACAGAATAGTTGCCACTTAGTTAGCATTTTAGTTAACAGTGTAAACATGTTAGTAACACGAGTGAGCCGATGCAATGCACACCACCATCTCATGTGACCAACCTACCAACCAACCAGTTTTTAACTGAGTGTGGGCTCAATCTTATCACATGGGAAAAGCTTAGGGCCTAAACTATCGCGGTGTTTCTACCTGGATATATGATGATTTAGGGCAAGAGTCAAAAGCCTCTTACAAACAAACATGATCTTACTCTATGTTTTTTTGGGTTTGACCTGCTTCTTTGTTGCTAAAGTTTGACCACTTGTTCCTAGACTGGTTATAAAAACATTAGTATGTGCACAATAGTTTTTTTTGTAGTGCTATGATTATACTAATTCAAAGTTGTAGCAAGCAGTTTCTTTTTAGTGAAAGGCAACAATCAACTGTTAAAAGCAGCATGTTAAAGACTTATACATATGCTTTGCAAATAAAAAATATCACCCAGTGCCTTTCACCCTGGCCTACGAATGCCTTGTGATGCTCCGAATTACTTGTGATGCTGCTGAATTACTTGTGATGCTGCTGCTGTACTACTTGGGAATTTTGTCAACTTGTGATGCTCTTGTGATCTTCTGAAATGACCCCTTTCTCCTGAAATGTTGATTAATTTCCGTTTCGGTTTATAATGGGGCACTCCTAGGTAAAGAAAATTAGCAAAGGTCATGCCCAAATTTTTTGACCTAGAAGGTGCCCGATTCTCAACCGAAACACAAATTAATCAGCATGGTTGGATTAGTTTAGTATTTCTTCGCACACTCAGACACCCTTGCTTGCCATGTGTGTGCGAGAGATAGTGAGAGGAGACAAGAAGGGGGTTAGGAAGATGTTGCCTGCTCATCAAAGCTAACCATCTCCCCCTTTTCGCCCCTTTTCCTTTGTCTTTTGTGGGTTGCAAGGCAGCTACAGTCTTACCTAGGCAATATCACACACATCTCTCGATTGTTCCTTGACAATAACCAACTTTTTGGCTACATTCCTCGAGAATTAGGTTATTTGGTCAACTTAGAAATCTTGTTCCTTGACAATAACCAACTTTTTGACCAAACTTTTTTCATATTTAGAGCGAACATGGCCCACAACGATGAGGCTGGCGGTTCGGGCAAGGCATTCTGGCAGCTATCCCAGGAGATGGAGGAAGAACCTCACCACTATGAGGACGCCGCGGAAGACACCGATCACGACTACACAACCCCTAGTGGTGTCGGGGATGACACCACTGACGCCGCTGCTGAGGATGCCACCACTGATGATGACACCACTGATGCCGCCGAGGATGCCGCACACACAGATGGCAGCCAACCGAAGAGGCAACGGAAGGGCCGGCGCTCGAACGTGCTCGACACCGTCAAGGAGGAATTTACTGAAGTGTCCTCTAGTGGGCATCCAACGGCGCCCAAAGAATTAGTCAAGGGGTACACGAGATAGATCGGATGCATTCTCTGGAGCATCATCTCGATCAACACCGAGAACCTAAGGCATCGTGACCGAGGGAATTTGCGCAACCTCCTCTTCAGGAAGCTGCACAAACGATACAAGTTCCCCGGTGAGTTTGCAAACACATGCCTCTAAAGGAATAAAGTGAATAGCGCCACCCTAACGAAGATGAGCACGACCCTGTCTACTTGGAGAGCTGCGGTGAAGAGTATGATTTGATAAAGGTGATAGTTACGAGAAGATCAAGGAGAAACATCATTCGATCAGCGAAGTTGACTACCTTGAGTTCAAGATCAAGTGCGAGTGCAACGCATCCGAGGAATCAAGTTAGTAGGGGAAAGATATGTGGGACCTGAACTTAGGGGTCCACACACTCGGTCCCGACGGTTACAGAGTGGCGGAACCTATATGGGACAAGAAGGACGCGGAGCGTGCCGAGCAAGGCCTGCCGCCCCTCCTTGATAAATACCGTGACAAGCAGACCAGGGACTATGTCAGGACCCGGTACAAGATTGACCCGGTAACAAAGGAAATTACCACGTGTCCGAAGACCTAGGCGCTTGAGCTTGTTCTGGTAAGGAATACCCCCCCACCCCCCGCGTAATTAGCTCCATATGGTTGCATTCTAATTAATGAAACCAAATTTATAAATGGTTCACGTTCCTTCCACAAGAAATTGAAAGCAGTAGCGCGGGGTCGTCTAAGAGCTCCCCTTGGGACACCACTTTAAATAGGGCGTTGAACGTAATGAAAAACAAGGATAAGCTCAGTAAATCATCGTCAGCTAGTCTTGTGGCCGGCAAAGCCTTGTCCACGCAATGGTCGGAATACTATACCGCTGTGTGAAAGGAGAAAAAGACCAGCTCGGAAAGCCAGGAGCGCGAGGTTCAAGAACTCAAGGCACAAGTGGCGCGGATTCTAGAGATAGTGTAAGAGCAAGTGCGAGACACTCTCAGACCGACGATCACCGCCATTGTGCCTACCTTGCTTGAGGGGTTGCAAGCGTGGATTGCGGGCGGCCAATAGGGGCCGCCCCTGATTCCCAGCTTCACGGGGAGCAACTCGCACAACGCGCCGGTGGCGCCATTGGTGTCTCCAGCGTCGGCGCCGTCATTGGAGCTTAATGCACCCGTGTGTGGGCAGAATACGGCGGCCGGCACCTCGGCATCAAGCGGCCCCTCCGTCACTTGCACGCCCGCCGTTGGCGGTGCCTCGACATTAGCCGAGCTCGACGCCATCATGGTAACTAATTAAGCCTCTCTCGGCCGATGACTTCATCTCCTTGCCTTTGACTGGGCATCCCTGAAGCCCCACATGTTTTCGCAGGGCGCCGCCGATGTTCCATGCACTCTCCTGCACTTCGTGGATGGCAAGTTGATCGATGTCGCCAAGGCCAGAATCATTCAACCGGGCATCTGTGTGTTCCACAGTAATGCGATGCCACCCACCGTGTATAGGGTTCAACTGGTTCGGGTGCTGCGAGGCTTCGACGACTTGTTACCTCCGTATCGATCCCCTAGGGCTAACGAAGATGATGCGATGAATCTCAGCGCCTGCGTAAGCTGGCCCATGCTTTGGCCGAAGAGCCAGATTCATTTGGGAGCGGTGGACAACACCGGCAGTCGTGCCGGCGCCAAGCCATGGCAAGACCGCCGCAACGCTACCGCTGTCAGCTGATCCAGACATGCATATGGCATAGGACCCGAACGACGATGACAGTACATTTACCAACATCGATAAGTACTTCAATGAACATGGGTATGATGACGAATTCTTGGGGCCTCCTTCTCAAGAACCCAACCTTGCAAAAGACGATCGCGATCTAGCTGGTACCGCGGAGAAACCCAATTGCAATAGGTGTCATCTGGCGTTTAGTTCTCAGGAGATGCCTCCAGCTGCCGCCTTCACCGAGCCTCATATAGCCAAGGTGCGAAATATTATCAGCACCAACACACTCAAGAAGGTGGTCTCTGAGCAGAACACGATCCCATTACAGCAAAAGAAGCAGAAGGGACGGAAAAGAATGAATAGCAAGGGTGCGAGCCAGCCGACACCGAGTACGATCCGTGCTTAGGACGGGCCACCTTCACCTATGGATATCTCGAGGAGGGTGCATGTGGCTGGTAGGCCGATGCTACCGACTAATCTGATCAATGCTGCAACCGATGCTATGCGTAGTCTGCATGACAGTGTTCTTTCTTTGAAGAAGCGACGTCTCTCCGAGAATGATGTGGCATACCCGGTTTTCATGGCCAAGGTGCCAGAGAGCAAGGGCTTTGTGGATAGCGCCATCGGGGGTATGATCATCCTGCGGTTTGATGCATCTTTGCTATGTTTAACCTTCATCCGCTGCACTACACCTTCGTTCGGCTATTTTCGCTGAGTATGGAGATGTGGATCATTAGAGACAAGACCCCGGACATCGTGATAGTCGACCCCTTCTACATGCGTGCCAAGATCTTGGGCAGCGCTGGGGACTGGCAAGTCGCGAGTTCATACCTCGAAGGCGTCATTCTGTTGAACGCAGATAAGGATAACTTCCTCGTGCCTTAATTTTTCCGACTAAGTCATCCCCTCACCGCCCCGTAATATATGATTTCTTAGTTTTCGGTCGTTCTTTTTTTCTAACATTCCGCGTTTTGTGCAGTGACACACATTGAACACTCATCCTCTTAAGCCCGCAATATTCCATGGCCACGTATTTCGACTCGGACCGTCAGTCGAAGAAAGACTACTCAAATGTGAAGAAAGTTCTTGATGAAGTTCTCCCCGACTACGCGAAATATGGAGGCACCTTCAAGAGGCCGGTTTGTAGGTACGACAGGCACGTGTTCACCCACGTAATGACATTTGCCTGCATCAAGAAGCCGCCTGGCGGTCAGAAGTATGCCTACTACGCCCTCTATCATATGCGGGCGATCGTACGGAACCATCATCACTTTCTTCTACCAAATAGTCTCAAAGCATGGGCCGCATGCTTGTCGGAAATCCAGGACACCGACCTCAGACAAGAATTCTATCACATCCAGTCGGAGTTTTCGGAAATCATCCATCAAGAAGTCCTTCATACCTCGGGGCAGTTCTACCTCAAATATCAACAGTCCAACAGTAAAATAGAAACAACGCTACAAATGCAGGCTAACAACGACCGCACATTCATGATCATCATGAAAGACGGCGGCTTCATCCACGCCTCGGTCCCTGAGTCGAGTCGAAAGTAGTAGTGATGCTACGTAGTTCTGAAATATCGATTAGCTCATATTGTAATTAAATTTTTTAATGAACTTGTATGTCTCTTTGGTTTGGACAGTCGTTCAACTTATATGTAATCGATGCTATTTATTAGTAGGACCATGAATCGTGCAATATATTAATGTGTTGCTTTTCTCATCCGATCCTTTTGTTGCATACTTATATATTGCTTTTGTATTGTCTGTAAATTGCTACTAACGTTTTGTTTGTCTAGTGCATTGAGATGCTGTCGTATGTCGTGTACAAGGGTAAGGTTCCCGGTGTCTACGATGACTGGGAGGACTATCGAAGACAGGTTCACCATTTCAGCAGTAACAGTTACAAAGGGTACACCACTAGGGTGGATGCGGAAGCTAGATACGCGCGCTATCTAGCGGGAGAGAGGAGGGAGCGGAGGAGGAACCGGATGAAGACCAGTTTCATCGCGATGATGCTCATCGTGACCGCAACTCTCTTCTACGTGATGGTAGTTTAGACATCGACTTGTAATGTGAAGACAAACTCGCTACTCACGGTCTCGAGACTTGTAATGTTCTAACTTTGTTTGGTATTTTCAATTCAGAGACTAATATGATGAATTGTATTCGGAGACTAATCTTCTATTGTATTCGATAAATCTATTGTTTATATGTTGTGCTATTTATATTCTGTGTTGTAATGTATTTTGTAACCTGTGCAAATATCAAAAAAGCAAAAAAAAACCTAATATTCATAGTAGTGACGCACCACACTGCACTTTAGTGGCGCACTGCAGTAAACACACTAGTGGCGCACCCCTGAGAGGTGCGCCATTAGTAACCCAGAGCACAACGTAAATATGCCCCCCTGGGAGGCATACTAATGGCGCACCTGGGGACATAGTAATGGCGCACTTCCTGGTGCGCCACTATTGTCTGGTATACTAATGGCGCACTAGGGGTGCGCCATTAGTAATTGTTACTAATGGCGTGATAATAGTGGCGCACCTGTAGTGCGCCATTAATGGCCAAAATAGATGCGCCACTAATAAGCCTTTTCCTCGTAGTGGCATGTCAGATATTGTACGCAGTCATGCAGAACATGTAGAGAAAAAGAGAAGAGTTTTGCGCGGCAATACAATGTCATGCAGACATCGCTCCATGGTGGGTTCAATGGCAAACCCTCCCCACCCCTCTCCAGATTGTAATCCAGAGGAAGGTATCTGTTCTGAGGCAGATTCAGACTTCGTTGACCACTCCTATTTACCCCCCAAGGTGTTTGCTCTACCTTGGCATGATGATGTTAGTCATATCATGCATATGTTGCCTTGCAGTGCCTACTTTTGACATCATATAAGTCATCTGCTTAGTTTAGACATGTTCTATCGCCACCTGTTTATTTTCTATATCATATATGGGAATTATGTAGTCTCATGTCTTTTAGCCAGCCATAATATATGTGTGCAATGCCATCCTGTTTAACCAGGCATCATATATTTGAATGATATCTTGCCCATCCTTTTCTTCATTACATTTCCATTTGTCGACAATGTTTGTACATTAAACTACTCTTCCTGTGAATCAGCCATTTGGGTGGGAGATTAAAAAATCTGGAGTGAAAACAAGGCCTTCGGAGTAGACAGTGCTACCTGTCGAAGCAGATCTCTTGTTGGGTCCCGATAGCTCCTCAGAGATGGATTCAGAGACAGATGACCAGTCCTATCCCCCCATCGAGGTGTATGCTCTAAGTTGGCACGACATTTTAGTTATTCATCATATATTTGAATTATGTTATGCTATGCTATCCGGTTTAGATTGACATCATATATGTGAAATTATGTCATGCTATCTATTTTAGTTAAACAATATACATCTCAACTATTTCATGTCCTCTTTTTTCCACACTATCTATTGCATCTGTCTCTCATACAATGTCTGTACATTCAACTACGTTTCCTGTTTATCAGCCATTTGAATTGGAGCGGGTGATGCTAGCATCTAGCGGACTAAAAACACGGTCTTCAAATAAAACAGTGCTCCCTCTTGGTGGAGATAGCACCCCGGTTGTACATGCATGAGAACCAGACCTACCAAACATAACCCAAACTCTCGCAGATTGTACCCCTACTACGATGGACAGAGAACCAGCTTCACCCAATCTAACCCCAACCCCAGCAGATAGTCACCCAGTTCATGTTGACACATCACCATCTCCACCACAGAGCTCCCAAACAAGAGCAGTTAGTAAGGCAGCTCCAGTGCCCAAAGGGCCAGTACTACCACGGCGAACCCCAACTCCACCAGTTAGTACGCCTATTCCTGTGGTGGAAGCACAATCATCTAGTCGTAATTTAGCATCTATCGCATTTGATAAATCATATGTGGGTATCTTCCCATCTTGGAAATATTATACTGAATATGAAGGAAAATACCAGTTGCAGGTGCTTGTCCAGGAGTTATGTGTAAGTAATGTTATTCATGTCAATTACTTTGCTTTGTCCCATACATCCTACCTCCATGATGGTTATAATACAACAAATTTTCCCGTTTTTCGCTATAGAGAAGGACCGATTTGGAAAACAGGATGAGGTAACCTTTGCTAATACCTATGCTATTTTCAAGAATGCTTGGTGGCAGTATCGGAATTACCTGAAGAAAACGTACTTCACCGGCAAAGAAACTCATCAAATTCCCTTATGTTCTCCTGAGACACATTTACTGGACGATGACTAGGAACGCCTTGTTCTGTACTGGTCCCGAACAAAGAATGTGGTAAGGTCTATGAGCTCATTTTGTATTTTTAAGTACTATATTCTTGCGTCTTACTATACTCTGTTCATGTAGAACAAGTGCCTAAACCTGAAGAACAACTGTTCTAATTTAAGATTCCATTGCTATGCGTTAATTGTGCGTTTTGCTACCGCCTTGCACTTTAATGACCAAAGCGCATGCTTATGCGTAGCTATGCACAAATTAAGCGTAGTTATGTGCAATGCGTTTCGCCAACGCCTAGAGCCTAGGCGTGCTTAAGCGCTTGCTTAGGTGCGCCTTTTTTAACTATGATTGCTATCGTGCATGCTGCTTTGCTCTTGTATCACTGTATTTACTCATACAAACTTATTTCTAAATTTCCAATCGAAACTCCAATGGCACGACAGGTATGTTCACGCATGTTTCTTTAACAGGCTTGCTCTTATCAATAGCTCTGTTGATTTCAATTCCGATTGTGTATACAGTTGACTTCTCATATCATGCACAATACTAGCATCACAACAAAGCAAATAGTGTTCTTCTACATGTAGACCCGTGGTACCCATCTAAAATCTTGTTGTGTCGTGTAGTTTCCCACGCTTTGTATTCTTTCACTGCTGCTTTGTCTTGAACTGATATGATTTGAACCGTGTCTCTATTTTGATTTGGCAAGACAATGCAGTGACCATAGGACATAGATATATGTTTGTTTGATGCTTTTATTATGTACTAGTAATTGGCAATAGAAGACTTGGTAGTTTAACCATGTACACCTTACTAATGAACTGGTTCACCGAAATGAGTTTCATATACTAGTACAAGCTAAACTGTTATGTGTCCGCTTGTTTCTTCTTTTAGAATGCTGACAGAATAATAGGGAAGAGTGCCTTATTAATCAATGGTAAAGGAAGTAAGGCAGATAAGGTTTAGGATAGTGACACATCCCTGTTGGTCTCCAACAAAGCTGATAAAACAGCTAAGGAAGACTATCTCGAAGACAGTGAGACAACCCCAAAGTCCTGTCTTGGTTTAGTGTTGGAGTTACTGGTCACTACCGCTTGCACAAGCTATTCAAACTCGCTGTCTGAATCAGTTCGGTTTCTTGAGTCTCAACTACAAGATGAAAGAGATCGATTGACTGTGCTGTGACAAGAAGCGGGAGGACTGTGGAAGTCCCTGGAGCATTCAGATGCATACTTTCTGGTGCAACAGCAAGCGTTGGAGGATTTTAGCGCCAAACAGGACAAAGCTAATAAGCTTGCTAAGCTTATTGCCAGCATGGTGGATACCACGTTTCTTGAGCTCTTCTGACGTTGTTTCAGTTATGTTCATGTTTTGCTCCCGCATTTATTTGCACTGGTGGCAAATTTTGACGACCAGTGTATGTAATATGCTGATTTGTTCCCTATATTTGCACTGGTGGCGAACTTTGATGCCTAGTGGATGTAATATGTGTAATAGCTGTAATAGGCTAGCGTTAATTGCTTGCTTATTTATTCCCTTATTGGCTTGTTTATTTGTTTTCTTGTAGTGAGTGCAGTTCTGTTTCCGCGGTTTGCTAGTGGCCGGAATAACCTATTTTTTAAACTAGGCCACATTAACAATGGGCTACATATTTACTATAGTTAACATGGGCCTCCCACGGGCCATAGAAACAATGGGCCTTCTAAGGGCCGTAGAAGCAATGTGCCTTCTATGGTTCGTTGACACAATGGGCCTTCTACGGGCCGTATCATCAATGGGCCTTCTAAGGGCCGTATGATGGGTTGGCTAAACATGGGCCAATAACATACCACATTATGGTTGTAAATGGGCTAGAGTTGAAATCGGCCGCTCATGGGCCGACCATAACGGCCATTGTTAATAGGTCGTATTTGATGATGCTATGAAAACAACCCAATGTATTAAAGGGCCACAAACGGGCCGACTGTAACCACGGGCTGTATTTGGCCCACAAGTAGAAAACGACAGTAACGGGACGAAAGTAAACGAATGCCGGACATGAGCCCAAGAATAGATGGGCCGTAATTAATGACGCTATAAAACGGCCCCACGTATTAACGGGCCACAAATGGGCCGACTGTAACCACGGGCTGTATTTGGCCCCCAAGCAGAAAATGATAGTAACGGGCCGAAAGTATACGAATGCTGGAAATGAGCCCAAGAATAAATGGGCCCTAATAAGGCCGAAAGATAACATGGGCTGGAAACGGCCCAACGGAATAATGGGCCGTTAATGGGTATAAAGTCATACACTGTTCATTACTGGCCAGTTTTACCACGGGCCGTTAATGGGCCGAGAGTAATAAGGGCCTCATATGGGCCGAAAGACGTCATGGGCCATACATGGGCCGGAAGTTAAAACAGGCTGGAATTATATTGGACGGCCCAGATGACGCTACTGGGCCTAATTCGGTTAGGTCGTAAACGGGCCCTAGGTTAGCGGGCTGTAAATGGGCTATAGGCAAACATGTCGTTAACAGGCTTGTCGTGGGCCGACCCGCCACCTTTTGACCAAGTCAAACGGGCCAGCCTTATCACAGGAATGGTCCTCTGTTGGGCCGTGCCCCGTGTCGACGTATCATAGGTGCTTTGGGTCCAATGAGTGGTTGACATCTGTCCCAACGGTGAGCCGACACGTGTTTCCTACAGCCAATGATGATTTTACATGTGGAAAATCCCCATTGGTCGGGGCTATTAACGGGTTATCGGATCCAAAACCGGACCCGATAGCTTAACGGCGTTCCGTTATGGTGGATGCCACATGTCGGTCACCCTTGACCAAAGCACTTGTGTGATGCGCGATTTATCGTCATGGAAGTGGACACTTCTGTGATGATAATTTTGGTAATGTCATGGAACACTTCTAAGAGGGCATAGGTATGCCGATCTTGATTCTGTCATAAATTTTTCATGGATGTACATGCATGAAAAAAAACTTGACCTACTGTGACAAACACGTATCGTCACAAAAGTGTATTTTTTTGTAGTGATAGTAGCCTCTTTTTGCGAATGATTTGCTACTCATGTTGATCTCCTTAAGGAGAAGTGGTTTAAATATCATCCCCCTATTAAAGAAGAAATTAAAGAATCAGTAATAGATAAAGAGGAAACTATCATTTACAATGTTCATCAAGTTGTTAATACTGCTTATATTGCAAACAAAACATTTCCTTGTTAGGATAAAGGAACATGTCAAGGTGTCAACTATGGTTCGCAAAAGTAATACTAAAGAGCCTAAACCCCCAGAGCAGATTAAAGTAGAACCTAGTGTTGCTATCGTTAAAGATCTCCTGGTAGAAAATATTGATGGGCATGTTATTTATTTCTGTGATGAAGCTGCTAGAATTGCCAAACCTGTGAAAAGGAAAAAATTAGACTTGTTGTTGGCATGCCTATTGTCTCAGTCAAAATAGGAGATCATTCTTATCATGGTATATGTGATTTAGGTGCCATCGTAAGTGATATTCCTTTTACTTTATATCAAGAAATTATGAATGACATAGCACCCGCTGAAATAGAGGACATACATGTAAATATTAAACTTGCTAATAGAGATATAATCACACCACCTGGGATTGTTAGAAATTGATGTCTACTACACAACTTGTTCTTGTAGACTTGTGTTGGGCCTCCAAGCGCACAGTTTTGTAGGACAGTAGCAAATTTCCCTCAAGTGGATGAACTAAGGTTTATCAATCTGTGGGAGGTGTAGGATGAAGATGGTCTCTCTCAAACAACCCTGCAATCAAATAATAAAAAGTCTCTTATGTCCCCAACACACCCAATACAATGGCAAATTTTATAGGTCTACTAGTTCGGCGAAGAGATGGTGATAAAAGTTTAATATGGATAGTAGATATTCATTTTTGTAATAGTATCAATAAAAAACAGCAAGGTAGCAACTGATAAAACGGAGCACAAACGGTATTGCAATGCTTGAAAATGAGGCCTAGGGTCCGTACTTTCGCTAGTGCAATATCTCCACAGTGCTACTATAATTGGATCATATAACCACCCCTCAAAGTGCGATGAAGAATCACACCAAAGTTCGTATCTAGCGGAGAACATAATAAGGAATTGTTTGTCGCTATTCTTTCCGATCGATCTATCCATGTGTTCATACTAAAATAATACAAGGTATTCTTTCTGATCGATCTATCCAGAGTTCGTACTAAAATAACACAAGTTATTCTTTCTGATGTATCTATCAAGAGTTCTTAGTAAAATAATCACCAAAAAAATTCATATTCATAATAATCAATCCAACACAAAGAACTTCAAAGAGTGCCCCAAGATTTTCACCGGAGAAACAAAGACAAGAACTTGCATCAACCCCAATGCATAGATTACCCCAATATCACCTCGGGAAACCCCGAGTTGAGTGCCAAAACATGTATCAAGTGAATCAATACGATAACCCATTGTCACCAAGAGTATTCAATTGCAAGACATATATCAAGTGTTCTCAAATTCATAAAAGTATTCAATCCCATAATAACAAAATCGCAAAGGGAAAAACTCAATTCATCACAACAAGATAGAGGCGAGAAAACACCATGTGATCCGACTATATTAACAAAGCCCGTGATACATCAAGATCGTGAAATCTCAAAAACATGAGAGAGAGAGAGAGAGAGAGATTAAACACATAGCTAATGGTACAAACCCTCAACCCTAAGGGTGGACTACTCCCTCCTCATCATGGTGGCCACCAGGATGATGAAGATGGCCACCGGTGATGATTTCCCCCTCTGACGGAGTGCCACAAAGAGCTCTAGATTCGATCTCATGGACTTGAGAGCCTTGCGGCGGTGGATCTTCTGATCTATTGTCTAACCCAAGGATTTTTGGAATATTTGGGAATTTATAGGGTAAAGAGGGGGTGCAAGAGGCCACCGAGGTGGGCACAACCCACCTGCGCACGCCTGGGCCCCTAGGCGCGCCATGGTGGGTTGTGCTCCCTCGGGGCACCCCCAAGTGCTGCTCTGGCCCATCGGGAGTCTTCTGGCCTATAAAAATCGATAAAAAGTTTCGCGGTGTTTGGACTCCTTTTGATATTGATTTCCTACGGTGTAAAAACATGCACAAAACAGCAGCTGACACTTGGCACTATGTCAATAGGTTTGTCCCAAAAAATGATATAAAATGACTTTAAAATGATTATAAAACATCCTAGAATGATAATATAACAGCATGGAACAATAAAAAATTATAGATACGTTGGAGACGTATCAACATCCCCAAGCTTAATTCCTGCTCGTCCTCGAGTAGGTATATGATAAAACAGAATTTTTGATATTGAATGCTGCCTAACATGTCATATCATATTGCTTTCTATATAGGATGGACATTTGGACTTTTATATGGTTCAAAGCAATAGTCTAGTTTTGACATGAGATTTAAATACTCAAGCATATCAACAAGCAATCACGTCTTACAAAATATCAATGCTAAAATAAGTTATGCCTAGCCCATCATGCTTAACCATTGATCCATTCATGAAACACACTCGCATATTAGCTATACTCAATACTCAAGTACGATCATAGTGCTTCCTAGTTGGTGCTTTATAAGATAAGATGGAGACTCAAATTAAAAATAAAAATGGCATAAAGTAAAAAAAGGCCCTTCACAGAGGGAAGTACGGATTTGTAGAGGTGCCAGAGCTCAAAGCTTAAATTGAGAGATCAACTTTTTTTGGGTGCCATACTTTTCCCACCAATGAAAACGATTAGAGTTCCCCAACACTTTCCATGCTAGACATATCATAGGCGGTTCCCAAACATAAAATAAAGTTTATTCCTTTTTCCACAAAACTTTCACAAGCCATGGCTAACCGTATCCATGGGTGCCCTCCATACCAACCCTTTCCAAGAAATTTATTATTTGACAACATAAAGTAAATTAAATTTTCATTTCGGGACTGGGCATCCCTAATACCTTTGCCCTACTCTCATCCAATGAAAAGTGAATAGACACTCATCGTGAGAATAACACATCTAGCATGGAAAATATTAGCCACCCCTCACCACCTCGCGAGTGGTATGAGCACACAAAAGAGAAATTTATTTTGAAAATTATAGATGGCACATACAAATTTGCTTACAACGGCAAAATAATACCGCATATAGGTAGGTATAGTGGACTCATGTGGCAAAACTGGTTTAAAGGATTTTGGATGCATAAGTAGTGATAATACTTAATGCAAAATGAAGGCTAGCAAAAGATTGGGAAGCGACCAACCAAGAAACAACTAATCTCATAAGCAAGCATTAAGAAAAATTAACACTCAATAATGCACCGCAAGTAGGATGTAATGACTATTTACTTTCGTGCTTGCATAGGGAATCAAAAACCTTAACACCAATATTCTTACTAAAGAACATTTACTCAACAACAAGTCTCACATATCACATCATCATATCTCAAAACTATTACACAGAATCAAGTTCATTTCGTCCAATAATCTTCATGATTTTTTTGTTATATCCTTCTTGGATACCTATCACTTTGGAACTAATTTTCATGTGTTGCTTTTGATAAGCTCAAACAAATATAAGTGAACAACATGAACATAATATTTTCTTCTCTCAAATTAATATAAGTGAAGCAAGAGAGAATTTCTACAAAAATATTAAAGCACACCATGCTCAAAAGATATAAGTGAAGCACTAGAGTAACGGCGCCAGAAAAAAGCTTCGTTGACGGGATGTGAATGCCTCTTACTTAGCCTCTCTGGCAACTATTCGGGGGCTCTATTTTATATAAAAACTTTTGGATCTAAGTATTTTACTAAAACAATAATCAAACAAAATAAAATGACATTTCAAGAATATCAAATCTCATGTGAAGAAGCAAAAACTTAGGATCAACCGATACTAACCAATAATTGTTGATGAAGAAAGGTGGGATGCCTATTGGGGCATCCCTAAGCTTAGCTGCTTGAGACTTCTTGAAATATTATCTTGGGGTGCCTTGGGCATCCCCAAGCTTGAGCTTTTGTGTCTCCTTAATTCTTCTCATATCATGGTTTTCCTAAATCTCAAAAGCTTCATCCACACAAAACTCAAAAACAACTCGTGAGATAAGTTAGTATAAATAAATGGAAAACCTTATCAGCCTCTATTGTAGAAAATCACTAAAATTATAATTAAATATTGCATACTAAATAACTCTACATATTTAATACTCCTATCCTCAAATAGAATCTTTAAAGAAGCAAACATACGCAAACAATGCAAACATAACAGCAATCTGCCAAAATAGTACAGTCTGTAAAGAATGCAAGAGGATCCATACTTCCCTAACTAAATTTTTTATTGAAAATTTAACATGTTGTAGGAAATTTATCATAGCTCTCTGTAAAAAAATTCAACCTTTTATCACATTCTGACTTTTCTCGGGAATTTTTACAACAGTGACAAACTCTCTATTTTCAAACAGCAACATGTAAACTTGCAAAATAAGCACGACAAAGGCTATACTTGACATTTATATTGAAATAAAGATGAAAAACATTATTAAAAGTACCATCAAGAAAATCCTAACAAAATAAAATGATGGTCCAAGCAAAACTCATATCATTCGACGAATAAAAATATAGCTTCATGTGAGGTTACCGATAATATTGGAGACAAAAGAGGGGATGCCTTCCGGGGCATCCCCAAGCTTAGTTGCTTTGGTATTCTTTGAATATTACATTGGGGTGCCTTGGGCGTCCCCAAGATTAGGGTCTTGCCACTCCTTATTCTCCTCATATCGACATCTCACCCAAAACTTGAAAACTTCAATCACACAGAACTTAACGGAACTTCGTGAGATGGGTTAGTATGATAAAACAAATCATTAACTTTGGATACTGTCAAAGAAAAGATTCATAATTGTTCTCACACAATGCCTACTGTAGCATATTATTTCTACAACTTATATTGATCAATATAAGCCATAGAAACTAGAAAACAAGCAAACTATGCATTGAAAACAGAATTTGTCAAAAACAGAACAGTTTGTAATGATCTGGACAACCACCATACTTATTCAACTATAAAAACTCTGAACAAATAGGACAACATAGGAAATTTTTATAACAATCTTCTTCAAAAAGAATCAACTCAAAAACACTCTTATGTAAAAGATGAGATTTTTTTCATGAGTGCAAAAGTTTTTGTTTTTCGCCAAGATCAAATCTAATATCACCGAACATGATCCTAAGGCTTTGCTTGGCACTTTATTGAAACAAAAGCTATAAAACATGATTACTATAGTATCTTAACCATGTGAACACACAAAAATAGTAGGTATAAGTGCTGGGTTGTCTCCCAACAAGGGTGCTTCTTTAATGCCTTTTAGCTAGGCATGCTGATTTCAATGATGCTCACATAAAAGATAAAGATCGAAACACAAAGAGAGCATCGTGAAGAATATGACTAGCACATTTAAGTCTAACCCACTTCCTATGCATATGAATTTTGTGAGCAAACAACTTTTGGGAGCAAGAAGCAACTAGCATAGGAAGGCAAAACAAGCAACACACCAAGATTTTCAACACATAGAGAGGAAAATTGATATTATTGCAATACCTACAAGAATATGTTCCTCTCTCATAGTAATTTTCAGTAGCATCATGAATTAATTCAAAAATATAGCCATCACATAAATCATTCTTTTCATGATGCAAAAGCATAGAAATTTTGCTACTCTCCACATAAGCAAATTTATTCTCATGAGTAGTAGTGGGAGCTAACTCAGCAAAATAACTATCATGAGATTGAAAATTAAAGTCACGATGACAAGTTTCATGGTTATCATTATGCAATATAGCATACATGTCATCACCATAATCATCATAGATAGCAACTTTGTTATCATAGATAATTGAAACATCCTCCAAAGTAGTGGATTCATCACTAAATCAAGTCATAACCTCTCCCAATCAACTTTTATCAATATAATAATAATAAATAGGAAGCATGCTACCATCATAATAAATTTTCTCATCAAAACTTGGGGAAATAAAAATATGATTTTCTTTAAACATAGCATCCCCGAGCTTATGGCTTTGCATATCATTAGCATCATGGATACTCAAAGAATTCATACTAACAACATTGTAATCATGCTCATGATTCAAATACTTTGTGCGAACCATGTTATTGACTTCTTCTTCTAACAATTGAGCACAATTTTCCAATCCATCATTTTCAAAAAGATATTATAAAGATGATCAATAATATGATGCAACCTCAATTCCATTTTTCTATAATTCTCTTTTACAAAACCGAACTAGTGATAAAACAACAAACGAAAAGATTCAATTGCAAGATCTAAAGATATACCTTCAAGCACTCACCTCCCCGACAACGGTACCAAAAAAGAGCTTGATGTCTACTACACAACTTGTTCTTGTAGACTCGTGTTGGGCCTCCAAGCGCAAAGTTTTGTAGGATAGTAGAAAATTTCCCTCAAGTGGATGACCTAAGGTTTATCAATCCGTCGGAGGGGTAGGATGAAGATGGTCTCTCTCAAAAAATCCTGTAATCAAACAAAAAGTCTCTGGTGTTCCCAACACACCCAATACAATGGCAAATCGTATAGGTGCACTAGTTTGACAAAGAGATAGTGATAAAATTGTGATATGGGTAGTAGATATTGATTTTTGTAATAGTAACAATAAAAAACAGCAAGGTAGCAAGTGATAAAACAGAGCACGAAAGGTATTGCAATGCTTGAAAATGAGGCCTAGGGTCCATACTTTCACTGGTGCAATCTCTCAACAGTGCTAATATAATTGGATCAAATAACCACCCCTCAAAGTGCGATGAAGAATCACTCCAAAGTTCCTATCTAGCGGAGAACATAACAAGGAATTGTTTGTCGCTATTCTTTCCAATCGATCTATCCAAGAGTTTGTACTAAAATAACACAAGGTATTCTTTCCGATCGATCTATCAAGAGTTCGTACTAAAATAAAAAAAACTTATTCTTTCCGACCGATCTATCAAGAGTTCATACTAAAATAATCACCAAAACAAATTCATATTAATAATACTCAATCCAACACAAAGAACTTCAAAGAGTGCCCCAAGATTTATATCAGAGAAACAAAGACAAGAACATGCATCAACCCCTATGACTAGATTACCCCAATGTCACCTCGTGAATCCGCGAGTTGAGTGCCAAAACATATATCAAGTGAATCAATACGATACCCCATTGTCACCACGAGTATTCAATTGCAAGACATATTTCAAGTGTTCTGAAATCCATAAAAGTATTCAATCCGATAACAACGAAATCTCAAAGGGAAAAACTCAATTCATCACAACAAGATAGAGAGGAGAATACACCATATGATCCGGCTATATTAACAAAGCCCGCGACACATCAAGATCATGACATCTCAAGAACACGAGAGAGAGAGAGAGAGAGCTTAAACACATAGCTACTGGTACAAACCCTCAACCCCGAGGGTAGACTACTCCCTCCTAATGATGGTGGCCGCCGAGATGACGTAGATGGCCACCAGTGATGCTTTCCCCCTCCGGCGGAGTGCCTGAAAGGGCTCTAGACTATATCTCATGGACTACAATGCCTTGCGGCAGCGGAACTTCTGATCTAGGGTCTATCCCGAGGGTTTTCAGAATATTTGGTAATTTATAGGGTAAAGAGGGGGTGCAGGAGGCCACAGAGGTGGGCACAACCCACTTGGGCACACCTGGGCTCCCAAGCACACCCTGGTGGGTGTTTCCCCCCTCGGGGCACCCTCAGCTGCTGCTCTAGCCCATCGGGAGTCTTCTAGTCCATGAAAAATCCACCAAAAGTTTCACGGTGTTTGGACTCCGTTTGATATTGATTTCTTGTTGTGTAAAAAACATGCAAAAAACAACAACTGGCACTTGGAACTATGTCAATAGGTTAGTCCCAAAAAATGATATAAAATGATTATAAAACATCTAAGAATGATAATATAACAGCACCGAACAATCAAAAATTATAGTTACGTTGGAGACGTATCAAAGATGTTGAACTCTTGTGCGGGAAATCGAAATACGCTACTGATTTTCTAGTTCTAGGTACCCAACAAGATAACTTTTGTTGCATTATATTTGCTAGACCTTTCTTGAAGACTATCAATACTACTATAGATTGTCATAAACAAATTGTTAGTGTTAGCTTTCTTGAAGACTATCAATACTACTATAGACTATCAATACTACTATAGATTGCATTATACGCTACTGATTTTCTAGTTCAAGGTACCCAACAAGATAATTTTTCCATGTTTAATAGAAAACCTCATAAGAAAGAATTACATAGTAAAGACAAAATAATTGGTCTATTGTCGTGCCTCCTTCTCATCCTCTAGAACAATATTTGCTAGACCATGAAAATGACATGCACATGGATGGAAGAAATGAAATAGATAGAATTTTCTTGAAACAACAACCTCTGCTTAAGAACAATTTCCCTATTGGAGGTCCTCCTCCACCTAATGGTGGTCTTGTGTTTGTACTAAAACAACTGCCTGACACCTTTCAGAATACGAAAAAGAAAGATTATTGAAAATTCTGAAGAAGCACCGAGCTGCTATTGGATATATTCTTGATGATCTTAAGGGCATTAGTCCCACTCTATGTCAGCATAGGAAACCTGATGCTAAACCCGTTGTTGATCACCAACGTCATTTGTATCCGAAGATGATAGTAGATGGGAAAGTCCCGTTCATTGTGTCCCTAAGAAGGGAGGTATTACTGTTGTTCCCAATGATAAAAAATGAACTTATCCCACAAAGAATTATCACTGGCTATTGAATGGTAATTGATTTCAGAAAATTAAACAAAGAAACCAGAAAAAATCATTAACCTCTACCTTTTATCTATCAAATGGTAGAAATACTATCTAAGCACACACATACTTTTGTTTTCTTGACGGATATTCTGGTTTCTCTCAAATACTTGTTTCACAACCTGATCAAGAGAAGACCACCCTTACTTGTCCTTTTGGAACTTATACTTATAGACGTATGACTTTTGGTTTATGCAATGCACCTGCTACCTTTCAAAGATGTATGACATCTATATTCTCTGATTTTTGTGAAAAGACTGATGAGGTTTCCATGGATGATTTTTCCGTCTATGGAAACTATTTTGATGATTGCTTAAGCAACCTTGATCGAGATTTGCAGAGATGTGAGCAAACTAATCTTGTTTTGAATTGGGAGAAGTGACACTTTATGGTTAGTGAAGGTATTGTGTTGGGTCATAAAATTTCTGAAGGAGGTATTTAGGTGGATAAAGCTAAAGTTGATACAATTGAGAAAATTCCATGTCCTAAAGATATTAATGGTATTCGTATTTTCCTTGGTCATGCCGGTTTCTATAGGAGGTTTATTAAAGACTTGTCTAAAATTTCTAGGCCTCTTACAAATCTTTTGCCAAAGGATGTTCCATTTGTTTTTGATGATGATTGTGTAGAAGCCTTTGAAACACTCAAGAAAGCCTTAACTTCTTCACCCATTCTTCAACCACCTGATTGGAACTTGCCTTTTGAAATTATGTGTGATGCTAGTGACTATGTTATTGGTGTTGTTCTAGGACAAAGAGTTGATAAAGATTAAATGTTATCCATTATGCCAGCAAAACACTAGACAGTTGTGTTAGGACAAAGAAATTATGCTACTATAGAAAAAGAATTTTAAGCAGTTGTGTTTTCTTGTGATAAATTTAGATCTTATATTGTTGATTCCATAGTAATGGTTCACACTGATCATGTTGCTATAAAATATCTTTTGGAAAATAAATATGCTAAACCTGGACTCATTAGGTGGGTTCTCTTGCTACGAGAATTTGACTTACATATCATTGATAGGAAAGGAGCTGCGAACCCCGTAGTAGATAACTTGTCTAGGTTTGAAACTATTCTTGATGACCCACTACCTATTTATGATAGTTTTCCTGATGAACGATTGCCTGCAATATTTTATCTCACAACAGACCTTGGTATGCTGACAATATTCTTGATGACCCACTACCTATTGGTATGCTAATGATATTGTTGGTAAATAAATACCACCTAGTTTCACATACCAACAAAAGAAAAAAATTTCTTCTATGACTTAAGACATTACTTTTGGGATGACCCACATATTTATAAAGAAGGAGTAGATGGTATTATTAGACGTTGTGTACATGAGCATGAACATGAACAAATCCTATAGAAATGTCACTCCGAAGCTTAGGAAGGACATCATGCGGGAGATAAAAATGCTCATAAGGTATTGTAATTTGGTTTTTATTGGCCTACTCTCTTCAAGGATTCTCGTCAGTTTGTTTTATCTTGTGATGAATGTCAAAGAATTGGTAATATCAGATAGTGTCAAGAAAAGTTAAATGTTTTGGGTTTTGATTATATGGTAATATCAGATATTCTCAATTTGGTTTTCACTTGTTGTTGAACCATTTGATGTTTTGGGTTTTGATTATATGTGACCTTTTCCTTCCTCTAAATGGTATACTCATATTTTGGTTGCTATTGATTACATTACTAAGTGGGTAGAAGATATTCCAACTAGTAATGCTGATCATAACATTTCCATTAAAATGCTTAAAAAGTTAGTTTCCCTAGGTTTGGAGTACCTAGATATTTAATGACTGATGGTGGTTCTGACTTTATTCATGGTGCTTTCCATAAAATTCTTGCTAAGTATGATGTTAACCATGGAATTGCATCACCCTATCATTCCTCAAACTAGTGGTCAAGTTGAACTTAGGAATAGAGAAATAACCGGGGAGGCTAATTCTTGTCAATCAAGTAATGAGGGCGCGCGCTACACATCACCTAATGATTGCGGAAGCGCCTAAATGGGCTCTAGAGAGAGTGGACAAAGGTTGCTGAGCTTTTTTCTGGGCCGGAACCGAGGCGGTGAAAGGAGGTAAATGCGTCGTCTCCTGGGCTAGAGTGTGCAGGCCCAAACACTCTGGAGGCTTGGGTATTATGGATCTGCAAAAGCACGGTATCGCCTTAAGACTTAGATGGGAATGGTTGAGACGCACTGATGATTCCCGGCCATGGCAAGGACTCAATCTAACCCCGGACAAAAAGGTGGATCAAGCTTTTCGGAGCCTAGTGAAATGGGATATCGGGTCGGGAGGAAAGGTCTTGTTTTGGAAAGATAAATGGATTCATGGAGCAGCCATTGCAGACCTCGCCCCCTTGCTGGTGGCAAAGGTGCGGACTCAAGTGGCTAACAAGAGACTTGTACGAGATGCACTAAGCATGCACTCTTGGATGGACGATGTCGTGGGCGACCTTTGCACTGAGGGCCTTAGCCAGTTCATCGGCCTTTCGGAGATTCTCTTGGAAGTTCATTTGGATGATCAGGTCAAGGATCGACCCATCTGGGCTTGGAACACGTCTGGAGTATACACCGCATCATCTGCGTATAAGAATCTATGAGAAGGAGGAGTCAGATTCCATTGTTTCGGAGCCATATGGAAATGTTGGACACCACTCGCATGCAAGCTTTTCATGTGGCTAGCCGTACAATATCACTTGTGGACCTCGGACATGTGAACCAGGCACGGACTTCAAGACCAAATCTCTAAATGCTACATGTGCGATCAGGAGGAGGATACGGTTGACCACATCTTGTTACATTGTGTGTTCTGGCGACAACTGTGGTCACGCCGCTTGACTAGGATGGGCTTGACAGCAGACATTTGCCCAAACCATGACTCAAGATTGGTGCAGTGGTGGACGGATACGAGAAAGCGTATGGAGAAGCAGTCTCGGAAAGGTTTTGACACCTTCGTGATGTTAAGTTGCTGGATGTTATGGAAGCAAAGGAATGCGAGGGTCTTCGACAAGGGCATGATCAGGAACGAGTGAGATACTGTAGGTTTAATCTTTGATGATCTCATGACTTGGGCCAGAGCAGGAGCTTTCGGAGGACAAGCGATAGTAGAGTAGTCGAGTATAGCTAGGGAGTGGTGTGGAGGCTGTGTTAGGGTTGATCTGTGATCCCTAGCTAGCATTGTGTAATCTCTTGTACATATTATTCTATCTTCTATAAAGCTAAGGTACGCCATTGGTGTACCCTCGAAAAAGGAATAGAGAAATAAAATTAATATTACAAAAGAATGTTAGTAGGTATCGGAAGAATTGCTCTAAGAAATTGGATGATGCACTTTGGGACTACATAACAGCATATAAAAATCCTATGGGTATGTCTCCTTATAAAATGGTTTATAGCAAAGCTTGTCATCTGCCTCTTGAGTTAGACCATAAAGCATATTGGGCAATTAAAGAACTCAACTACGATTTCAAACTTGCCGGTGAAAAGAGGTTATTTGATATTAGCTCACTAGATGAATGGTGAACCCAAGCTTATGAAAATGACAAATTATTCAAATAAAAGTAAAAACATGACATGATAAAAGTATCCAAAAGCGGGAATTCAAAGTTCTTTTGTACAACTCTCATTTTCGATTCTTTGCAGGAAAACTTCTCTCCAAATGGGAAGGACCATATATTATCGAAGAGGTTTATTGTTCTGGAGATAGCAAAATAAATAATGACGAAGATATTAACCCGAGGGTGGTCAATGGGCAAAGAATTGAACACTGCATCTCAGGTACGCCTATTAATGTTGGAAGCAATATTATCGAACCATGTCGCTAGAGGAACATATGAAAGAAATCTTCAGGAACACTTCATAATTGTGAAAAAAGGAGGAGGTACATGATACAGTAAGTAAACAGACTCCGAAATGTCCGCAAAAATATTTTTTATTTGTATTGGAATATTACAAAAGTAGGAAAATAATAGGAAGGCAATCGAGGAGAGCACAAGATACCAGGGCGTGCCTGCTTTGCCTGGTGTGCCCAGGTGGGTTATGCCCACCTCGGGTACCTTTCTGACTATGTTTTCCCTTCGTTTTGCTTGTTTCCCAACAAAATTTATATACCCCCCGAACGCATTGACTGCCATATCACAGAGAAATCCTCTGTTCTTGTTTCGTGTTGTTTTCTGACAAACCTGGAATTACGTCATCCCAAGACACGGAGGAGGAGAGCCCTATATCTCACCAACCCCTGGATCCAAACGTCTTTAAGAAGACCTTCCAATATTTCTGGTTCACGGATGAGGATGATGATAATGAAACTATCCCTCCTTGGTTCTTGCATGAAAACAAGGAAGTGCAATGCAAGAAGATATTGAAACTCGGGATAGAGAATGAAGATCTGATGGAGGAAAACTTTACCCTCAAGTGCAAGTTGAGGGGAAAGGATAAGCCCGCTACTACCTCATCACCACGACCATCATCACACTCTTCACCACCAAAGGAGACTTGAGTATCGGGTACGGGCACTCCCCTTGTCTCAAGCCAAGCTTGGGGGAGGTGCCCCGGCATCGTATCACACCACCATATTTACCTTGAATTATCTTAATTCGATCTTTAGTAATCTTTTGAATTAGTTCAATAAAAGTTTAGTTCGATCTTCCTTCGAGAGTTTACTTAGTGACCTATCTATCTATCTATCTATCTATCTCCCTATCTCCCTAATCATGTGCGAGATATATAATAAAGTTTAGTTTGAGTTTTTGCTTTCCATACTTCCTGTTCCAATCAAAATAAATGAAAAAGATAATATCCCAATCTTATGTTAAGTAATTGAGGCACCCCGGCTCAGAGAAACCGGAACGCCCCATATTCCAGCCCAGAGATCGAGGAGAAGTCTTCTGGAATACGACACTACTTAGCATAGAACAAATCAGCTCTTTATTACAGTCTATGTGGGTACAAGGGGTCACATCAGCACGGCGAAACTACGCGTGCCACGTTTGCTCCATGCAAGCGGCATAACAACATGAAGCAGTGGAATGACTACTGGCAACGGAACAACGACAGCGGTGGGGAACTCCACTCCACAGGGACTCTGGCTGGAACGCTTATCCTAACTCACAAACAAGGGATCTATGACAAACAAGCAATCAACCCGGCATCATCCAAACTGGCATGACACGCCAGGATAGTACATTGAATGTACTTGCAAGCTAAAAATAACCAAAGCAATCAAGACAAACAACAACATGGCAATAGCAGGTTAAACCAATCGTGAGCATGATACTAACGTAACAACATGGCATGCACCAACTGAACATGATACAACTAGAATAACTTAGCTTGGCATGAGCATATGAACATGATGATACTAAATGCAACAGGTTAACATTTTCATGCACCAACTTACTCTGCTTGCGTTACCTCATAACCATCACATACATCAACTTACCATCACGGACATCACACGATCATCTCAGGATCCAATCAAGCTTGGTATTACAATACCGTAGTAATCATTACATGACCACAAGGAGCTTGACCTTAACCCTTTACTCTCGCATAACACCACAAATATCCAACAACTCGGTATCCTCGATACCACGGTGATCATCTCGCGATCACAACCAGCTTCTTTTTCATCATCGAACCGGTGTTGTTGTTAAGCACATTATTATTATCATTACTGTTGACCCATAGTGTGACCGACACGAACTGGGCCCATATCCGCGGGCGCGGCTATCATTAGATTTAACACACACACTCTGCAGAGGTAGCACACTTTAACCACACCATAGAACCCATGGCCTCGCACTCCCATTCGGGTGGACCAACGGTGTTCCGATAAAACCGTCCTACTGCCATGACACTCTCCCGGCCACTCCGACCAACTCCCCTTTGGGCAAAGTCCTGGGTGGCCCCGTGCTTACCAAAGGCACCAACGTCCATCGTCGTGGAAAAACATAAATGGTCCCAAACGAGGAAAAGGATCCTTACAACAACAACAACGGGCACACAAGGTTATGCATGCTTACCGGTCCAGGGTACTACACGCCTATAAACTTCCCTCATTGGAGGCACTGACGAGAGGCATGACAATAGACCCAGTTAGGACCTTCCCATAAAGGTAAGTGTGGCTGCACTAGTCAGCTCGATATGGTGGCACCATGACTCAGCCAACAGTTGTTCAAGTTCATTATTATCCTGTTAAACTTGAATGCAATAAGCTGAGTCATATTAAAATAACATGATGCAACTTATAATGCATGAGTATGATACCAACATGAGCATGGATGTGCAACCATAATCAAAGATCATAACAACAACATTTAATCATTTATTCAGATGAGCATGGCAAACTGACGAGTATGAATATCAAAAATATAACACTACTCATAGCATAACATGACCACTAGCATATTAACAATGCTTCCATGCAAGCATTTAAGCAACATGATGCAAAGGAATATGTATAGCAATGATACTCGGAACAGACGACAGACATGCACCGAAGACCAGCAGCAACATCAACATGTACTACTACCAAGCATGGCATACAAAAGAAATACTAGCAACTAGAACATGGTAACCAGGTGCCTAAAAACATAGCATGAAAGTGAACACCGATCAATAGCAAAATCTAAACAACGATAGCAATATAAAAACAAACAGACAATTATTAAAGATTCAAGTTGAAAACCAATGCTACTGCATGGCTATCATGCAAGTGGTTGTCGTGGCTTTCCTGGGGATGAAGAATACACCGGGCAGATGTGCGGTGAAGTCGCGAAAAGAATCGTCGAAAACAGTTCTCTCAGAGGGGGCTGCTTACGGGCAAGGGCAAAGTAGTCATTTCCAGTATGTAAAACCATATTGAGAATGATACCAAGAGAACGGGCTCGACGAGACAAAGACATGGGCTTTGGAATCACCTGATTCGGAGTCTCGAGCAAAAAGTTGTGATAGTTTTTCTGCGAGGGACCTATCTGTAGTAGAAATATTAACAGACTGTGCCAAAACAGAAAAATTGAAAGCGTACCTCAAAGAATACACCTTCGCTTCAGGAAAAACGCACTCGGGCCCGCAGCAGTGCTGAAATACGCTTTCCTTGAAGGAAAAAGTACTCCCGCGGAGTGCGCTTCCACATATCCACGTCATCAGAGGCGGGGCCGGGGCTTATCTTGCTGCCAGGTGGGACCCACCGTGCTCTCTCTCTCTCCTCCCTCCTTTTTCCTTCTTCTACCTCCCGACGGGAGAAGGGGAGGGGCGAGGCAAAAGCGCGGCCGGCGCCGGCCCCCGTGGTTCCGGCCACCTCCGGCCAAGGGAGAGGCAACGGCAGGGCCAGGGCGAGGCGCCGCACCCACCTGGACCGGTTGGGGATGCCGAGGAGGGACGGCGAGGTGACGACGGAAGAAGGGGTGGACGGTGGCTCTGGTCGACGTCGAGCACTACACTCCAGTCGTGGACAAGGGGCTATGGGGTACTGGGGAGGCTAGAGGGGGTTTGTTGGGAGCTCTGGTGAGGTCGGGATGGAGAATGGAGCTTGGGTGGCCTCGAATTTGAAACGGTCGAGGCGGTGAGGCGGTGGCCATGCTGGCAGAGAGGAGTGAGGAGAGCTTTTTCAACTTGATTGAGAGGCTGGGGAGGGGTAGTGGAGCGAGGCGAGGCTGGTGGTGAGCTCGAGCGGGGGAGGGGTGGCTTTATATAGGCGGGGCGAGAGGAACGGGCTCCTTTGCCGCCGTGCACGTCCGACCGAGGCTCTGATGAGCTCATTGATCACGGGAGGACGCGGGAAGGCAACGACAAGGAGCGGACGAGCTACAGAGGTGCATAGGGTAAGAGGGGCCGAGGGCACAGTGGAGAAAGGACCCAAACGACATTGAATGCTCGGTCGGCCATAGTGCGCCCGTGGGCGCGCGGCGACGAGCGCTGACGGAGGGGCTGACGGAGGGGGAGAAGGGTCCGGGGAGAAGAATACGGCGAGGGGGTGCTGCTAGACATGCCCGTGCTCGCTGAGATGCTGAGAAGAGGAGGGGCCCGAAGCAAATAATAGCTAGCTCGCGCACACTCCATGCCAAAGCGGTGCTCACCGCGCAGATTGGCACAGAGAAGATGCCAATGGCTGGGAGATGATGTCTAGTGGGAAGTTTATCCAAGGGAGGTTTAAACTGTGGCGGTTGCTCGATGAAAGGTTCTATGGTTAAATTATAAGTAAGCTTTGAATGTTACTGCATCTAACTTAACCATGATGCAATGATCACCATAGGTGAGATTAGAGCCAAACTGAATGTCTAGGGTGTTTCGGTTAGGAAGGACTATAGTCCTGGTAAGTTTGAGGTGATTTGGGCCAAGAATAAATATAGTTGCTTCACAACTGCATATTTTGTACAGAAAAAAGAATTGGATGATGCACTCACATGGTGAGGCCACATGAGCTGAAATTTGGAAGATCATGATGATTTGGTCATAATAATATGCTGTAAAGGTTTCATACCAAATGGACATGCCAAAATAGTACTTGCTTGACAAACATCCCTACTGACCAGAAACTTAATGAAAATCCTGAGGGAAATTGGCTAAATAAAATGAGTCGAAAATTTGTGGAGATAGGTTATATGGGTAGGAGAAGGTCCTGGAAAATTTTCAGCCATAATGGAGCAAGATAAAATATACTTGCTTCACAAACTAAAAATTTGTATAGAAATAAAGATTTGAAGGTGTGTTCACATGGATGCAAGTAACGAGCTCAAATTTTGTGTAGATTCATGATTTGATGATATTGAGGTCATGTAGAAATTGGAATTCATTTTGATATGCCTAGCTTGTACCTCCTTCACAAAGTTTCTTTATGGACAAAAACTTTGGAAATTAGCTGAAAAATATTTACTAGGAAAATGAGCATGAAAATTTGCGTGGGGCAATTATATGGACATGAAAATGTGTCCAAAAAGTTTGGGGGCAAAAGGGCAAAGATAAATAGCATTTGCGTCACAAAGTGCCATTTCGGGCAAAATAGGAAAAGGAATATTGGTGAATTATTTTTGAACATGGCAATGAAAAGTCTTGCCATATTTGAGGAAGATATGACCCAAACAATTTATGATAATTATTTGGGAATTTTAGGAGTGATGGAAATATAGGTTGCTTCACAACCTAGGGCACGCATGGTTATTCCTTTAATAGAAAAAGGCATATTCCCTTGTCGGGGGAAACTGTCCACCACGAGCACCTATGGGACCGGAGCCCCTTGTTCGTGCGGTAAGGGAGCGGAGGGAGCACAAAGAGCAGATCGTAGAGCACACGCGGGCAGTTTACCCAGGTTCGGGCCGCGATGGACGCGTAAAACCCTACTCCTGCTTGGTCTGTATTGAGTTGGGGAGCTCGGGAGCTTGAAGAACTAGCTACACCGAGCGGGAGAGATATCTAGGTTCCGAACCCCTTCTACGTTGTGCATGGGCCTCCTTTTATAGCTCAAGGGGTCACCGACAGGTGTCAACGTAGGAGAAAGGGGTAAAAATGTAACTTTGGTGGTAGTTGTAACAGTGCGGGAACAGTGGATGAACAGTGGATGAACAGTGGTCACCACCTACTTTGACAGTGGGGGACAAGAGCATTAAATGCCCGTCGCCGTCGACCCCAAAAGCGCCCGCCCTTGCGTCTCCGTTTGCCACGGCGGTAGCTTCGTCACCGTGGGGTGCCACCGTGTCCCCCAGGCTGCACAGCCATCCGCCACGCATCCCTGGAATGGCCCCAGGGCGACGCGTGGGCCGATGAGCTGGAGCGCGGGCACAAAGTGCAGACTTCCCCCGGCAAGCACCTTGCCGGGGGCTTTGATCTTGTCGGGCCGGGAAGCTTGTCGCTCCCCGGGTCTTGCCGGGGCGCAGGGTGCGCCGAGGCGTGTCTTCTAAGAGGCAATCTTCTGATCTTCCTGGCAAGCTCCTCTTGCCAGGGTCTTGAGTTAATGAGGTAATCTTGAGCCTGGGACGGCCTTCCCGGCAAGCTCCACTTGCTGGGGCCTTGATCTTCTGTCTTGTATACTTTGTTTTTGAATGGCTTAAATAAGGATCAGAGAGGTTCCCGGCAAGCACGTGGTAGACCCCGCCGCGGGAAGCTGCTACTGCCCGTGCACAAGTTGGGGTACTAAGGTACCCCTATCTTAGTACACCGACAGGAGCCCCCGGGCCTGGGCCACACACGGTGCCGAGCGCTGTTGGGCCAGGCCCAAAACAGTGCACGGACACGCGCGGCCCACGGCGAGCCGTAATTCCCCTCCCGCATCCGCCGCGTCCCTCCCTAACGGCACGCATCGATTGCGGCGTCGTCGGAGAGAACGTGGCCACGTTCTTTAATGGGAAATGCGGAGCGTCCCGCACTTCCCCATTAAAAGCAGAGGAAGCAGGGGCAGTTACCTTACTTCGTCTTCATTGCTTCTTCCACCTCCAGAAATCCCCCTCTGCGCCCCGCCTCCTCATCTCCTCCGCCCTCTTCCGCATCCGCGGCGCCGTCGAGCTTCTCGCCCCCTTCCTCCGCCGCCTCCGCCATGGCCCCGAAGGCCGAGAAGGCGAAAGCGGAGAAGACCAAGAGGGAGAAATCCGAGCAGGCGGCGAAGCTTGTCGCCCTGCGGAAGAGGAACGTCGTCTTCGCGCCAAGGCTCAGCGCAAGGGAGCTCTGGAACAAGTACTATCTGTTCTGGGCCAAGAAGACCAAGGCGCATCCCCGCACCCGAGTCTACCCGGCCGCCGCCAGAGATCTGTACCCCAGCGGGTATTTCTTCTTTGCTGTCTTCTTCCACTGCGGCCTGTGTCCCCCATTCTCTGAATTTTTCTCTGATATCATGAATACATACAACCTCCATCTCTTAGACTTCACCCCCAACGCCATCCTCACGATGGCGGTTTTCGCACATCTGTGCGAAAACTACATAGGGATCTATCCAAACGTAGCGCTCTTTAGGCATTTCTTCGTGCCTAGAGCAGAGGCCGGCGCCCCCCTCTCCGGTGGTATTTCTTGGGTCTTCCGCTTGAACAAGAAGGAGTCGTATCTGAAAGGAGAGCTCCGCGGCAAGTGGGAGGAGTGGCGCGCGGATTGGTGCTGGATAGTGGAGGACGAGCCGCAGCCTTTCACTGCGCCGCGCACAACACCTATAGTGCGCGGCAGGGACTGGAGTGATTTGGCCGCAGATGACATCAAACTCAACGCTGCCCTTGTTAGGATTCTTCGTCTCCGGGTAGCCAAGTTGACCATCGGAGAGGTAGGAGCAGACTTCCTCCGCCGCCGCATTGCTCCTTTACAGGAAAGGAAAAGGCCAGCATGGGAGTTTGGCAATGCGGCGGACATAATGAGGTTGCGCCCAGGGCTGAATTACAACTTCACGGCGCTGGAGCTGAAGGGGATGCTCCGGGAGCTTTTCAAGCACGACCCGGCCCACCCGGAGTGGTTTAGACCTCCCCGGGGAGTAGTACCACTATGCAACAGCACCGCCCGGGACGCATTGCGCGCAATGATGCCTGCGTGCGATTCTCATGGCGTCGACCCCACTTGGATAGTGCCCAAGCCGGACGCCATCATGAGCTTCTTTGATAACTTGGTGGAGGTGCCGAAGAACTCCGAGGAGATCAAGGGTCTCACCCGGGCCACCATGGATCGAGAGATTGCTTATATTGCTACCCGGGTGGAAGAGGCCGCCGCAGCCACAGCGGTAGGAGACTTCGGGTTCACCGTTGAAGAGGCAGCGGCCGAGGACGCGTCGTGCCAGGCCGAGGAGGCAGAGATCCGGAGACTTCTCAAACTTCCGCCCGACGAGCTCGCCGGGGTCCCCTCACTGAGGCACGCCGGGATCCCCGGGGTTGTGAGCGAGGCCGCGGCAAGAGGTGAGGTTGCCGGAGGAAGCATAGGTGCCGGAGGGAGCGGAGCCACCGGAAGGAGCAAGGCCGCGGGGCAGGGTGCTGGGCCCAGCGAGCCCACCGAGGAGGAGGAGGAGGAGGACGCCGGAGCCGACGAGGATACTGGAGGATCTCTGGGGCTCGACGACGACGTCTCCTCGTCCTCGGAGAGCTTCCCGCCCCGGGCAAGTCCCAAGCGGACACCGCCAAAGCGCCTCCGCAAGGCGGCAACAGCGACGAGGACGCAGGCGCCCTGACAGCAGCCCGCTCGCCAGGCGGCGCGCGCCACCAGAGCGAGCCAGACCGCGATGGAGGCGCCCCGCGCACGAGTGCCAAGCGGAGGAGGAGCCTCCCAGAGCGGAGCGGCTGCTCCGCCTGCTCCCCGGGCCTCGGCGCCAACAGAGGCCGAGTCTTCGCAGCCCCCAGCCCCGGGGACCGCCAAGCGCCTGAGGGAGCCTTCTCCTCCCGCTCCTCGCGCGGAAGCGCCTCAGGTGGAGTTCGACTTCTCCGCCCTGAGCGATGACGACGACGAGGAACAGGAGTAAGCACTTGTGTTTTGTAGCTTCTTCAATTCTATCTCGATTCTTTCTTTGATGATTCTGATTTTGCTTCTTGCTTTGACTTCAGGACCCTGGCCCAGCGAGCGGCGAAGAAGGCCAAGGTTCCCATGGTGGTGGTCGAGGACGACTCGCCCGTCGCGGCGACAGGGGACGTGCCGGCGACGAACTTGCCGGACCCAACCGCTGCTCCGAGGAGCAGCCCCCAGTGCAGCCCCCAGCGTAAGTCTGGTCTTGAGTTGTTTGCTCGTCGGGCGCACTTGAGGTCTTTGCCTTGTACTAACATCTCGTTGCTCCGTTTGTCTTGCTTGTCTTGTGGAGAGGTGGAGCCGCAGCCACAGGAGCGCCCGGAGACTACTCCCGAGGAGCCGCAGGCCCCGCCATCCCCGCTAAGGGCGAACTCCCCGGCGAGGGAGAGCGCTCCGCCAAGGGCGGGTACTCCGCCAAGGGCGAGTACCCCGCCAAGGGCGAGCAGCCCGGCGAGGGCGGCCACCCCGCCAAGGGTGAACTCCCCGGCGAGGGAGCCAGTTGTCGACGAAATCCGCGAAGGTAAGTCTCGCAACCTTGTCTTCGTGAACTTGTCTTTTTTGGATATTTGCTTGAACCTTTTCTTTTCTTTTTCTTCTTCTTCTAGATCCTCCCGCGCCGGACCGGATGGAGACCGAGGTCATCGGCGAGGAAGGCGCGCAGGGCGACGATGGCAACGCCCCTGTCGTCGAAGACATGGCAGGAGCCGACGAGCCTGCGGCTGAGGAGACTGCCCCGACTGCGGACGCAGCGGCCGGGGAGGGGGACGGCGGCCATACTGCCAGCCCGGAGGCGGCAGGAGCGTCCAGCGCTGCGCCGGCCGCCGATCCCTCCGCCGGCGAGGAGCAGCCGGGCTTCTACCTTGAGGCCCCCAACGGCGTCTTCATACAAGTGCCGTGGGGGTCTTCGTCGCGAGCCCCCGAGGAGGGAGAGGCCTTTGATGGAGAGGTCCTCGCCTCCGCGGGGTTGAAGATCGTCGAAGCGCCTGGTGGGAGTGACGAGCCCGAGGAGGAGAAACTGCTTCACCGGCTCCTGGCCCTTTACCGGGCCAGGCAGGCGAAACTAGAGTCTCGGGAAGTCCTTGCCGCCAAGGCTGCAGCAGAGTTGGAGAAGCGCGCTGCTGAACTCCGCGACGCCAACCAGGCGGCCCTCCGCGACTTGGCGGAGGAGCGCGAGAGGCTTGCCGGAGAGCAGCAGGAGTTCCTCCTAGAGAAAGCAGAGGCCGAGGAGCAACAGCGTCTTGTCGGTGAAGAGCTGTCCCGGCGAGAAGGAGAGCTCACCCAACGGAAGGTCGACCTCGACGCTCACGAGGAAGACCTTACCGCCCGGGAGCAGGCCCTTGGCGGAGAACTAAAGGAAGCGAAGGCCGCCGCTGCCACCGCGGAGACCGCCAAGAAGGACCTCGAGGCTAAGGTGGCGCAGCTGGAGGAGTTCCTGAAGGTGAGCACGGAGAGGGTCACCGGTCTCAACATAGAGCGCGAGAAGGACGCCCACACGAACTCTGAACTCCAGGTACGCCTCTCCAAGCAAGGCGACGAGCTCAAGGCCGCCAAGGATTCAATTGCAGATCTGGAGCTGAAAGTCTCTACGCTGAAAGATTCACTCGACGCCGTCCGAGACCGCGAAACCAAGCTGAAGGACGAGCTCCGCAAGGAGCGAGGCCTGGTGGAGAGCGCCGTTACTTCAGCTAACAACTTCCGCCAGACCGTCGAGGTATGGACTGAAGATCTGGTGGCTTCTGCTGGCAACATCGACAAGGAGCTGATGGCGCTGAGGGTTGAGCATCTCATATACTCTCCGGATCCAAATCTCCCTCACAGCGCCAAGCTCAGTCTTTTCTTCAGGGGGATCGCGCCGGCGCTCGCACGTCTGCTGCAGAAACTCCCCGCGCAGCTGGCCGAGGAGTCGCGCCAACTCTGCGCGGGAACCCTGGAGCACGTTTTGACCAAGATTGTCTACCGCAACCCTGGTATAAATCTTGTCAACGTTCTCCGCAGCTTGCCGGCCGACGCAGATCAGGAGGCACTGAAGGCGCAGGTCGCCCACATCATCGCCAAGGTGAACAAGATCTCCAGGCGTGAAGGCGATCGTGTAGACTAGGCCTCTTTCTTCTTATTTCTTTTGCTGCTGCAAAGTGTGTCATGAACATGAACCTATTAGTGATTGCGACAAGTTATCCCTTGTAATATATTATCTTATTTTGAGCAATCAGTGCAATGTTGTCTCCCTTGCTTTAGTCCTTTACTTTGTATGCTTTCAACCCTATGCTTCTAGGGAACTTGCCGGCAAGGGGCCCTTGCCGCGAGCGCTGAGTGCTGGACTCTGAGCAGCCTGCTGGCTAAGGTCTTACCGGCAAGCAACCTTGCCGCAGCTAGTCGCAACGCACTTAGCTTGTTGAGCGAACTCGAAAACGAAGCAAGGGCGCGACACTTGTTGCAGCTCACTTAAGTCGTTGAGCGTACTCGAAAACAAGATAAGGGTGCGGCTAGCTACGGGTAGGTTCCTCCGCGCACAGGTTTTCCATACAAAGCGTGGTTGTTCAAGGAAGACAACTAAAATTTTAAAAATTTGAACTGCTCAAATTCTGGTGACTTAGCTTTCATATATTGCTTGCTTCCCCGACAAGGCTTCTCTTTCTTGAACAGCACTTGGTTCATCCTCCATCTCCTTTCCCCCCGGCAAACTTGTGCGCGAGGAACATTCCTTCTGCTTAAGAGGGAAAGAAAAAGAGGAGGGAAAACAAGTATATGGCCTTTCGGCATGCTAATGCTTACCGGGTACGTGTGTTGCACAAGATGCCAGATAATGCATGCGAATTTCGAAGAAAAGCATGGAAAAAGGCAGATAGTGCAAAACACAAAAACTTTACTGATGCACGGGATCTGCGCCCGGCTTTGTACAAAGGGTTACATGCAACAGCGGCAAGGCTTGTACAAAAGGTGGTTGCCGGAGCGGATCACGGCAACCGCGCCTTATGGGTGAAACTTGCGAAGATGCTCTATGTTCCAGGAGTTGCTCACCGGTAAGCCTTCTGCGGTCTCAAGGTGGACAGCTCCGGGCCTTGTGACTTGTCTCACCAGATAAGGGCCTTCCCACTTCGGCGTCAACTTGTTGGAATTCTTGGCGGACTGAACACGCCGAAGAACAAGGTCGCCTTCCTCGAGACTCCTGGCCTTAACCTTGCGGCTATGATAGCGACGCAAGGCTTGCTGGTATCGAGCAGCTCGTACAGCAGCCTGGAGACGTTCCTCCTCGAGGAGCAATGCGTCATCTTGTCGCAGTTGCTCTTGCTCGAGCTCATCATAAGCGAGCACCCGAGGAGATCCGTATACGAGTTCCGTGGGGAGAACTGCCTCTGCCCCATAGACTAGGGCAAAGGGTGTCTGTCCGGTGGCTCGACTTGGTGTCGTTCTGATTGACCAAAGAGCCGCCGGCAACTCCTCTATCCAGTTTCTTCCGCACCTGCGCAGCTTGTCAAAGGTCCTTGTCTTGAGTCCGCGCAGCACTTCAGCATTTGCCCTCTCCGCTTGACCGTTTCTCCTCGGGTGAGCAAGAGAAGTGAAGCAGACCTTGGCGCCAAGGTCTTGGACGTACTGCATGAAGGTGCGACTAGTGAATTGCATGCCGTTGTCGGTGATGATCCTGTTAGGGATCCCGAAACGACAAACAATCGACCTGAAGAACCTGACCGCTGACTGTGCTGTCACCATTCTCACCGGTTCCACTTCTGGCCACTTTGTGAACTTGTCGATTGCAACGTACAAGTACTCAAAGCCCCCGACAGCACGGGGGAAAGGGCCGAGGATATCGAGCCCCCAGACCGAGAAGGGCCAGGACAAAGGGATCGTCTGGAGAGCTTGAGCTGGCTGATGAATTTGCTTGGCATGGAACTGGCACGCTTCACACTTGGTTACTTGTGCAGTTGCGTCTTGGAGGGCTTCTTTCCAAAAGAACCCTTGCCGGAATGCCTTTCCGGCAAGTGCCCTTGCGCCACTGTGGTGGCCACATATGCCTCCGTGTATTTCTGCCAACAGCTTCTGTCCATCTTCTCTGGAAATGCACTTCAACCTGACACCATTGAGTCTTCTTCTGTACAACTCGTTGTCCACGAACTGGTACATACTTGACTGCCTGGTTATCTTCTCTATCTCTTCTGGGTCGTCGGGAAGTTCTCCAGTTTGCAGAAAACGGACGATCTGCTGCGCCCATGCCGGAGCCTGAGGCTCAACGGCAAGGACTAAAGGCATGAGGGCCGCTGCGGGAACCCCAGCTTCTACGGCAAGAACCTCCGGTTCTGCCGGAGCTGATGGTCCCCCGGCAAGCTCGCCGGGGCGAGGCTTGTCGGGAACGATTGCTTCAACTGTACAGACCCTAGGATCTGCAGGAGCAAACTGTTCCTCAGCGTTCTGATCATTGATCTTGGGGACCTTGGCGGCGGCCTCGGGGAGATCCGCCGGCAAGTAGTCGCCGGAGACCAACTTTCTCTTCTTGTGCTGCCCAATAGATGGTGTAACGGATGGCTGAGTCAACTTGAGCAAGAAGGTCCCTGGTTCCACAGGTAACTTCATCGCAGCGCACTTTGAAAGGCCGTCCGCAATGTCATTCTGAGCTCTTGGAACGTGCTCCATTTGCAGACCTTCAAAGCGTTCTTCAAGCTTCCTCACTTCATCTACATAAGCTTCCATCAAAGGGCTCTGATAACTCTTGTTAACTTGTCGGACCACCAACTAATAGTCTCCCCGCACAATCAGCTTCTTGATCCCAAGTTCGGCCGCAATCCTGAGGCCGACAAGCAAGCCCTCATA
Organism: Secale cereale; assembly: GCA_902687465.1. Lineage (NCBI taxonomy): Eukaryota > Viridiplantae > Streptophyta > Magnoliopsida > Poales > Poaceae > Secale > Secale cereale. Next base: position 246,019,216 of record LR738712.1, read on the forward strand.
CTCAGCAGTATTGTTTGTCGCTTGCTCCCTGGGAAAGTGCATCTGGATAACATACTTGAGGTGCTCTCCGGTGGGCGCGATGAGTACCACGCCGGCACCGGCGCCTTGCAGCGAGAAGGCACCATCAAAGTACATTACCCATTCACTCGTCGCTTCTTGTACGGGTACACTTGTCTCTGAAACTTCTTCATCGGGCGTTGGGGTCCATTCAACTATGAATTCTGCCAAAGCTCGGCTCTGGATAGTTGAAGTACTCTCAAACTTGAGACCAAAGCTTGACAGCTCCAGTGCCCACTCGACGATCCTGCCTATTGCTTCTGGATTGTGCAATATCCTCTTCAACGGAAAGCGAGTGACCACTGTTATCTCGTGTGCTTGGAAGTAATGGCGCAGCTTTCTCGAGGCCATGAGGAGGCCGAAAAGCAACTTTTGCACCCCGGAGTATCTTGATCTAGCCCCCTGCAAGAGGGAACTCACAAAATACACCGGGCGCTGCACCATCTTTCTTCGCACTTCTCCTTGTTCCTGCGCAAAGTTGTCCTCGTCGGGGCCAGAGCTTGTCGGAGGAGCCCCCTGCTTGTCGCTGGATTCGCTTGCCGGTGGTGCGGGCTCCTCGTCGGCCTCCCTCTCCGCTACTAATGCAGCACTAACCACTTGATTGGTTGCTGCTAGATATAGCAGCAACTTCTCTTGTGGCCTAGGTGCGACAAGTATTGGAGTGGAGGATAGGTACCCTTTCAAGTCTTGCAACGCTGCCTCCGCTTCCGGAGTCCATTTCATAGGACCTGCCTTCTTCAAGATCTTGAAGAAAGGCAGGGCGCGTTCTGCAGACTTTGAAATGAACCTACTGAGGGCAGCCACACAACCTGCAAGTTTTCTTACATCCTTGACGCGCTTCGGGGCTTCGATCTGCTCGATGGCTTTAATTTTGTCGGGGTTGGCTTCAATTCCCCTCTGTGACACAAAGAACCCGAGAAGCTTGCCGGAGGGGACTCCAAAGACGCACTTCTCGGGGTTCAACTTAAGCTGGATCTTGCGCAAATTCTCAAATGTCTCTTCCAAATCTTGGATCAGTGTATCCTTGCTCTTGCTCTTCACCACTATGTCATCCATGTAGGCCTCTACATTTCTGTGGATCTGTGGCTCAAAAGCAGTGTAGACTACTCTTGCAAATGTGGAGCCTGCATTCTTCAATCCGAAGGGCATGCGTATGAAGCAATATGTGCCACATGGAGTGATAAATGCAGTCTTCTCTTCATCTTCCTTGGCCATAAAAATCTGGTGGTAGCCTGAATATGCATCAAGGAAGGAGAGCAGCTCACATCCAGCAGTGGAGTCAACAATCTGGTCAATGCGCGGCAAGGGAAATGGATCCTTGGGACATGCTTTATTCACATCGGTGAAGTCGATACACAGTCTCCACTTCCCGTTGGCCTTACGCACGACAACTGGGTTTGCTAACCACGTCGGATGGATCACGCCTCTAACTAGGCCCGCTGCTTCTAGCTTTTTGATCTTTTCGGCAATGAATTCTTGGCGCTCCACGGCTTGCTTTCTGACCTTCTGCTTAACGGGCCGCGCATGAGGACAAACAGCAAGCTTGTGCTCAATCACCTTCCTGGGAACACCGGGGATGTCAGATGGTTGCCATGCAAACACATCGACATTCGCCCGCAGGAAGGCAACGAGCGCGCTTTCCTATTTGCTGTCAAGTGTAGCACTGATGGTGAAGGTACCACCAGTGCCATCCTCCTTGGCGGACACCTTCTTGGTTGCCGGTGGAGCGGCCATCCCCTTCTTGCACTTGCCGGTGGAGCTCGATGGAACGTCCTCGACGGCAGCGCAGCACTCCGAAGAGGTGCGGTTGCCGGAGTGGGTCCCAGAGCACTTGCCGGACTTGGTCTTGGTCTTCTTCCCCCCGGGAGCTTCAGCGGCAAGTGTGTTGCTCTCCGCTGCGCCTCCTGCATCCCGGTATATCTTGTCGGCGCAGATAAGCGTGTCCTTCTTGTCGCCATAGACAGAGATGACGCTTATCGGCCCCGGCATCTTGAGTACATTGTAGGCGTAGTGGGAAGCTGCCATGAACTTGGCGAGGGCAGGACGTCAAAGTATCCCATTGTATGGCAATGGGATATCGGCAACATCGAAGGTTATCCTCTCCGTCCTGAAGTTCAGCTCCCCGCCAAAGGTCACTGGCAGAGTGATCTTCCCCTTGGGCTTGATCCTTCCCGGGTTTATTCCTTGGAACGAACCGGTCTCTTCGAGCTCGCCATCTGGGATTTGGAGTTTCTTGATCACAGCCGAGGAGATCAAGTTTAGGCCGGCCCCGCCGTCAACCAACATTTTGGTGACCTTGAGGTTGCGGATGGTTGGTGAGACCAACATCGACAAGCACCCGACCACAGTGGTGCGGTCAGGGTGATCCTCAAGATAAAAAATGATGGGCGTGCTGGACCATTTGAGGAGCCTGCGCGGCTCCACTGGCGGCTCAGCTGCATTTACTTCCCGCACCCACTGCTTGAGTTGGCGGTGGGAAGTATGCAGAGAGGCGCCGCCATCGACGCACGGGACTTCCGTGGCCTTCTGGAACTCCTGCTCGCTGTTATTATCTTCCTCCATGTCATCTTCGTCGTCTTCTTCATCCTTGTCGCGGCCCCGGGGAGGTCGGTCACCTTGCCGCTGCTTGGCCTTGCCGCGGCGTCCTCCCCGGCCATTGAATGGCCGCTTCTTGCTTGGCTCTCCTCCGCCACCTTGGGCCTTCTCCTTGTCGCGCCGCTCGTACTCAGCTTTCTGCTGCTCGACGAGGTATTCGACGCATTTGCAGTTGGAGAGGTCGTGGCCCTTGGTGCGGTGGATCTTGCAGTATTGCTTGTCGGAGCCGTCCTGCTTGTCGGCCGCCGCTACAGGGGCAGGCTCCTTGCCGGAGCTGCCAGCCTATGCTTGCTTGGCGGGAGCCTCCTTGCCGGACTTCTCGATGACCAGCACCTCCTTGTTCTTCTTTCTTCTGTTGTTCCGCCGCCGGCTCTTCTCGCTTCCCCCTGCGCCAGCAGCCTCCCCGGGGAGTCTCCTCCCCTCTTCGGCGCGCGCGCACTTATCAGCTAGAGCATAGAGCTCGCTGACATCCCGTATCTTGGTCATGGCCATCTCCTCACGCATGCGGCGGTTACGCACGTTCTGGTGGAACGCGCTAATAACCGCAGCAGGGTGGACGTTGGGGATGTTGTGCTGCACGCGGCTGAATCGTTGTATGTACTTGCGCAGGGGTTCTCCTTCCCTCTGGGCCAAGATGTGGAGATCGCTCTCCTAGCCGTGGGGTTTGTGGCCGCCCGTGAAGGCGCCAACAAACTGGTGGCAAAGATCTGCCCATGAAGAAATGGAGCCTTCCGGCAAGTGCATAAGCCAAGAACGAACGTTCGGCTTAAGCACCAGCGGGAAGTAGTTCGCCAGTATCTTCTCGTCGCACCCCCCGGCAGCCTGCACCGCTATGGTGTATATGCTGAGGAACTCCGAGGGGTGCGTCTTGCCGTCGTACTTCTCCGGTACGTCGGGCTAGAAATTTTTCATGCTGGGCCACTGGACGCGCCGCAGCTCACGAGTGAAGGCAGGGCAACCTGCCGCGTACGGCAAGTCGCCTGGCTCACCGGGCGCGTGCGTATCGACAGCGGTCCCAGCTCACTGATCATATTGTCGCCGGGCTTCTCGGCGGCGCTCGATCGTCGTCCGAGCGTCTTCTTGACGCCGATCGTCAAGGACCTGGCGCTGGTCCCGACGAGCCCGCGGATCCAACGACGCCGTGGAGTCGTCGTCGACGTTGATCCGGCGGGGAGGCGTCTTCTGCTTCCGCGGCGGGGAGTGCACGGTGGTTGCTCCCCCGGCGGTCTTGTCGCCATCGGCCTTCGTCTTCTCGACTTGCCGCAGCCGCGATGTCGCCGGCTGCTGCGGCGTGTCGTTGTTGGCGAAGGCAATGAGGCTTTGGATTGTTGCCCTCCAGTCTTCGGCCTTGTCTGCCGCTGGAGGGAAATCGAGGAGCAGTTGCACTCTTGCGAGCGCTTCTGCTGGAGAGGAGGGAAGTGGGGGCGAGCGGTGCGAGGAGCGGGATATGCTCGGACTCCTAACAGGGTTAGAAGGAGCAGTTTCCCGCCCCGGCGACCGCACTTTGCTCGTGCCAGGACGATGGCCCGGAGCGTCCCGCGCACCTCCAGCTTGCCCTTGGCCCAGCAAGCGGATGGTACCTCCTGTACCACGGCGCTGCTGGGTTGTCGTCTGCTGCGATGGACGAGGCGCATCTACGGATACCGAGGCTCGGTCGTCCGTCTTGTCCTTGGATTTGGTGGCGCCGTGAGTTTCCTCACCGGCGACCACCCTTCCGCCGGCGTCTCCCCCACCCACCGTTGGTTCTGGTGGTGGTGGAACAGACGCAGACGGGCCTCCGACCTCCGAAGCCTTCTTCTTCGGGGCCATGCTGTTGCTGATGAGGTTGTTGATGAAGCTGGAGAGGTTGATGAAGAATGCGCCCGCCGCCGGATCAGGTTCGCACAACCTCGACGCCCCCTACCTGGCGCGCCAAAGATGTCGGGGGAAACTGTCCACCACGAGCACCTATGGGACCGGAGCCCCTTGTTCGTGCGGTAAGGGAACGGAGGGAGCACAAAGAGCAGATCGTAGAGCACACGCGGGCAGTTTACCCAGGTTCGGGTCGCGATGGACGCGTAAAACCTTACTCCTGCTTGGTCTGTATTGAGTTGGGGAGCTCGGGAGCTTGAAGAACTAGCTACACCGAGCGGGAGAGATATATAGGTTCCGAACCCCTTCTACGTTGTGCATGGGCCTCCTTTTATAGCTCAAGGGGTCACCGACAGGTGTCAACGTAGGAGAAAGGGGTAAAAATGTAACTTTGGTGGTAGTTGTAACAGTGCGGGAACAGTGGATGAACAGTGGTCACCACCTACTTTGACAGTGGGGGACAAGAGCATTAAATGCCCGTCGCCGTCGACCCCAAAAGCGCCCGCCCTTGCGTCTCCGTTTGCCACGGCGGTAGCTTCGTCACCGTGGGGTGCCACCGTGTCCCCCAGGCTGCACAGCCATCCGCCACGCGTCCCTGGAATGGCCCCAGGGCGACGCGTGGGCCGATGAGCTGGAGCGCGGCCACACAGTGCAGACTTCCCCCGGCAAGCACCTTGCCGGGGGCTTGATCTTGTCGGGCCGGGAAGCTTGTCGCTCCCCGGGTCTTGCCGGGGCGCAGGGTGCGCCGAGGCGTGTCTTCTAAGAGGCAATCTTCTGATCTTCCTGGCAAGCTCCTCTTGCCAGGGTCTTGAGTTAATGAGGTAATCTTGAGCCTGGGACGGCCTTCCCGGCAAGCTCCACTTGCCGGGGCCTTGATCTTCTGTCTTGTATACTTTGTTTTTGAATGGCTTAAATAAGGATCAGAGAGGTTCCCGGCAAGCACGTGGTAGACCCCGCCGCAGGAAGCTGCTACTGCCCGTGCACAGGTTGGGGTACTAAGGTACCCCTATCTTAGTACACCGACATCCCTAGAAAAGAATATTGGGGTTGGGCCAAGATGAAAATGGCAAGGTCTAGGGATAGATATGAGGATGACAAGCCACTCTAGAAAGAAAGAAGAGGTCATCTTCTTAAGTTTCCAGACCACATAGCCACGGAAAAGGAACACTCAAGCAAAATACTCAGAAAATCAAAAGAAAAAGAAAGGGCCAAAATCAAGCTGTGACAACTCTCCCCCCTTAAAATAATCTCGTCCTCGAGATTTTGTTGCTTACGGAACAAGTATGAATATACTGACTTAAGGAAACTGTTTCCAACTCGGGTATCCTTTTTCCTTTATTGATTGTTCCCAGTAAATTTCATATGATTGTTTGTCTGGCTTGGGGTGATTTGCTTTATTGTATTCATATACAAAAGGATCTGACCTCACATGTTCTTGCTGATGCTGGCTCCAATTATTTTAATACCGGCTTACTCAGCTGAGGGTGATAGATTATCATGACTGAAATATATGTTTGTCTCACTAGTCCAAGAGTGCTTTTTGATCGATGTATTATCCAGTACTAACAACCTTTTGTGAACAACTTTTCCTGGTGGACACCCAACCTTTTACTCCTGGCATGGGTTTTCTCAACTAACTATAGGTCCTCTAGGTTCAAAACAATGATGTGGTTCATAACCGTTGTCCTGACGGATTCTAACTTCTCGCAGGAGTCTCAGAATCATCTTGACTGGCTCCACTATCTAGAGGACCAGATTCGTAACAAATATTTGACTATCTCCTGTCGTGACCAACATAAAGGTACGACCCTATATGTTAGAGTCCACAGACTTGACTGACGGTGGAGCTAGCAGATGATTTTTTTTGCTCATGACAGGCTATCCTTTGATGATCCTCATAAGTGAGGACACCTGCATCATCGGTCTTGCTCCTTCATTATTGTTTAAATTGCAGATTCATCACCTTTCAAATTTTAACCGTAGGAAATGATCATCTGAACCCTTGTAATAAATCGGCAAATCAATAAGTAGCCACCAGCACGGTCCTTACAACTCAGATCTGGGACATTAATGAAATAACTTAACCACGGCTCAAGATGGCCGAAAAGTAGTTCAGAGCAAGAGACCGTGTTGATAAGAAGAAAGTGGCAGCTCCCTAAGATGGCCGAAAAGCAGCTCAAGGCATAGGGCCACTGTCACAAAAATAAATTCAACAGATGTACGAGATGGCTAGAAAGGAGCTCAGAACTTGTGACAATTGTTGAAGAGAGATAAATAAAGTCGGTATCCACCCTGAATGGCCAAAAACGGCTCAGAGCACAGGCGTGGTGCCATTACCAAAGAAAAGTAGACAAGGGCTTATCAGGATTATATTCCAGGCTCACTGGTACTTGTACAGATCTCACTTTGTCATCAATCTGCATAGTCCTTTGTCACACTTAGGTGTATATTGTTAACTAAGCGGGTTGTCTGGATATGGGGTCCTTACCAAAGCTGTGTAGATGAATATTTCGGGTGATTGATGCTGACTTAGACTGTCCGAGTTTCTGCATCGTGTGAGTCATGCAACAATTTTTAGTCTTGCTCCTGACCAAACTGTGGCAGATCTGATTCTCGAGATGCACTGTCATATGCTGTCAATTCATAATTTACTATCTTGCACAAATGTCGTACTGAGGACGATTGGATGGCTTATGCTGGAAACCATCGAGAGCATCTGGCTGAGGAACAATGGGTACCGTGTTTCAGAAGCTTCTCCCTTTAAAGACTTAATAGGGAAAAGTTGGTACCTTATGCTGGAAGCTTTTGCGGTTGCTTACTGAAGAAGACAGAGTACCTGGCATGTGAAGTCGTCCATATATCGTACTAAGGAAGATAGAGGAATCTTGCAGTTGAAGCTTCTCTGGTAGCTTGCGAGGAAAGACTGGGTTGCTTACAACAGAAGCTTCTCACTATGATATGCAGACCGATTGTCACACACATATATATGTCATCTTAATATTTCTGCCGTTGATTATGTTTGAATGATAATATACTGTCGATCTTGTACCCAATTTCCCTTCTTGATGATTTGATCATCACATTTAGGAAGAATGCACATTGAGGGAGACTTGATTATCCGTGCTATTGTGAGGAGTGCACACTGATGCAAATTTGATTATCAACATCTAGATCGGATATTCCCCATTTCACTCCAGCCGGCTGAGAATTCCATTTTATTTAGCTAAGTTTCCAAATATTTAAATCCCTTGCTGATTCTTCGAGTCCGACATCGGTGGACGAGCAACTTTAATAACGGGAACATAATGCCAACCGAAGGCCCAAAGAAAGAAGCAAAAGAAACGACTAAAACAAAAGCACACAAGCATACTAATAATATAAAATCAAGCAACATCACATATTACTGCTACTCACAACAATAATATGCATGCACACCTAAGCACACAAATCTCACGGAAACTCCGGTATTGCGGTCTAATATGTTGTGGCGGTGTGCACGAAAGTGAATCTGTGTGTGGAAGGAGTTGGTGTAACCAAGGCTACACCAACCGCTGGCTGAACTCCGGTTGCAACTAGCTAGATACAGAGGCGAGGACGGACTTGGTGATCATGTAGTGAGACACAAGGTCACGACCACATCATCATCAAGCATACGGAAGGGAACCGTACATGTCCAAATAATTAAGATGACAGGGTAAGATAGCGGTGGAAATCTAGGCTTGCTAGCATTGCCCGTTTTCTGACGACAAAGATTAGTAAGGGTTGCCAGAGGCACGAGATGAAAGGCACGGTTCAGGATAAAGATAGGTCTATCACCGAAATAATATGGGTGAGTGGTGAAAAGATATCGACACGATACCGAAGCATAACTCCTGCAAATGGTGTCTGGAACACTCGATACCAGGGCATCACTCTGCTGGGACAGAGGTGACGCCAAACACCGAAAAATAGGTATGCAAAATGGAAATGGTGCAGGCAGTGCATCGAAACCGATACCACCTACACACGCAAGATAAAACGTTAACGACCAAATAATAATTTGTATGCCTGATATGCGACAAACAATTGCAACAAACCAACTAGGCTCTATACTACCGCTTTCTAACGTTCGCGAGGGCTAGGGGGTCCTACATCTAGACCTGCTCTGATACCAAGCCTGTGGCACCCCGGCTCAGAGAAACTAGAACGCCCCGTATTCCAGCCTAGAGATCGAGGAGAAGTCTTCTGGAATATGACACTGCTTATCATAGATCAAATCGGCTCTTTATTACAGTCTATGTGGGTACAAGAGGTTACATCGGCATGGCAAAACTATGTGTGCCACGTTTGCTCCATGCAAGCAGCAGAACAACACGAAGTAGCGAAATGACTACTAGCAGTGGAACAACGACGGCGGTGGTGAACTCCACTCCGCAGGGACTCTGGCTGGAACGCTTATCCTAGCTCGCAAACAAGGGATCCACGGAAAACAAGAAATCAATCCAGCATGACCTGCAAACTGGCATGACACGCCAGGTCAGTACCTTGAATGTACTTTCAAGCTCACAATAACCAAAGCAATCAAGACAAACAAGAACATGGCGTTAGCAGGTTAAACCAATCATGAGCATGATACTAACAAAACAACATGGCATGCACCAACTGAACATGATACTACCAGAACAGCTTAGCATGGCATGAGCATATTAACATGATGATACTACATGCAACAGGTTAACATTTTCATGCACCAACTTACTCTGCTCGGGTTACCTCGTAACCATCACATACATCAACTTACCATCACGGACATCAAACGATCATCTCAGGATCCAATCAAGCTTGGTATTACCATACCGTAGTAATCAATACATGACCACAAGGAGCTTGACCTTAACCCTTGACTCTCGCATAACACCACAAATATCCAACAACTCGGTATCCTCGATACCACGGTGATCATCTCATCATCGAACCGGGGTTGTTATTAAGCACATTATTATTATCATTACTGCTGACCCACAGTGTGACCAACATGAACTGGGCCCATATCCGCGGGCACGGCCGATAGATTTAACACACACACTCTGGAGAGGTAGCGCACTTTACCCACACTATAGAACCCATGGCCTCGCACTCCCATTCGGGTGGACCAACGGCGTTCCGACAAAACTATCCTACTGCCATGACACTCTCCCGGCCACTCCGACCAACTCCCCTTTGGGATAAGTCCTGGGTGGCCCCATGCCTACCAAAGGCACCAACGGACACCGTCGTGGAAAAACATAAATGGTGCCAAACGGGGACAATGATCCTTACAACAACACCAACGAGCACACACGGTTATGTCTACATACCGGGCCAGGGGGACCGCACGCCCATAACCTTCCCTCGTTGGAGGCACCGACAAGAGGCATGAAAATAGACCTAGTTAGGACCTTCCCATAAAGGTAAGTGTGGCTGCACTAGTCAGTTCGATATGGTGGCACCATGACTCAACCAACAGTTGTTCCATTATTATCCGGTTAAACTTGAATGCAATAAGCTGAGTCATATTAAAATAACATGATGCAACTTATAATGCATGAGCATGATACAAACATGAGCATGGATGTGCAACCATAATAAAAGATCATAACAACAACATTTAATCATTTATTCAGATGAGCATGACATACTGATGAGTATGAATATGACAAATATAACAATACTCATAGCATAACCTGACCACTAGCATATTAACAATGCTTCCATGCAAGCATTTGACCAACTAGATGCAAAGGAACATGTATAACAAAGATACTCGGAACAGACGATAGTAATGCACCGAAGACCATCACCAACATCAACATGTACTACTACCAAGCATGGCATACAAAAGAAATACTAGCAACTAGAACATGATAACTAGGTGCCTAAAAACATAGCATGATAGTGAACACCAATCAATAGCATAATCAAAACAATGATACCAACATCAAAACAAACTAGCAATTATTAAAGATTAAAGTTGAAAACCAATGCTACTGCATGGATATCATGCAAGGGGTTGTCATGGCTTGCCTGGGGATGAATAATACACCGGGGAGATGTGTGGTGAAGTCGCGGAAAGAATCGCCGGAAACAGTTCTCTCTGAGGGGGCTGTTTACGAGCAAGGGCAAAGTAGTCATTTCCAATATGCTAAACCATAGTGAGAATGATACGAACTGAACGGGCTCGACGAGACGAAGACGTGGGCTTTGGAATCACCTGATTCGGAGTCTCGAGCAAAAAGTTGCGATATTTTTACTGCCAGGGACCTATGTGTAGTAGAAATATTTACACATTGGGGCAAAACAGAAAAATTGAAAGCGTACTTCAAAGAATACGCCTTCGCTTCAGGGAAAACACACTCGGGCCCGAAGCAGTGCTGAAATACGCTTTCCCCAAAGGAAAACATACTCCTGCGGTGTGCGCTTCAACTTATCCACGTCATCACAGGCAGGGCCGGGGCTTAACTCGCTGCCAGGTGGGTCCCGCCAGGCTCTCTCTCTCTCTCCTCCCTCCTTCTTCCTTCTTCTACCTCCCAACGGGAGCAGGGTAGGGGGGAGGCAGAGCTGCGACCAGCACCGGCCCTCGTGGCTCCGACCACCTCCGGCCAAGGAAGAGGCAACGGGGGGGCCAGGGCGAGGCGCCGCACCCACCTGGACTGGTTGGGGATGCCAAGGAGGGACGGGGAGGCGACGACGGAAGATAGGGCGGACGACGGCCCTACTCGGCGTCGGGCACGACGCTCCAATCATTGAGAAGGGGTTGCGGGGTACTGGGGAGGCTAGAGGTGGTCTGTCGGGGGCTCTGGTGAGGTCGGGAGGGAGAATGGAGCTCGGGTGGCCTCGAGTTTGAAACGGCCAAGGCGGCGGCCATGGTGGTAGAGAGGGGCGAGGAGAGCTTCTGCAACTTGATTGAGAGGCTGGGGAGGGGTAGTGGAGCGAGGCGAGGCTGGTGGTGAGCTCGAACGGGGGAGGGGTGGCCTTATATATGCGGGGCGAGAGGCACGGGCTCGGGTGCCGCCGTGCACGTCCTTCCGAGGCTTTGACAAGCTCATCGATCACGGGAGGGCGCGGGAAGGCGACGACGAGGAGCGGATGAGCTACAGAGGTGCACAGGGCAAGAGGAGTCGAGGGCACAGTGGAGTAAGAACCCAAAGGACATTGAATGCTCGGTCCGCCACAGTGCGCCCGTGGGCACGCGGCGACGAGCTCTAACGGAGGGGCTGACGGAGGGGAAGAAGGGTCCCGGGAGAAGAAGACGGCGAGGGGGTGCTCCTAGACATGCCCATGCTCACTAAGACGCTGAGTAGAGGAGGGGCCTGAAGCAATCGACGGACAGCTCGCGCACACTGCGTGCCAAAGCGGTGGTCACCGCGTAGACTGGCACGGAGAAGATGCCAATGGCTGGGAGATGATGACTAGTGGTAAGTTTATCCAAGGGTTGTTTAAACTTCAGCGGTATCTCGATGATGGGTTCTATGGTTAAACAGTAAGTAAGCTCTGAATGTTACTGCATGTAACTTAACCATGATGCATTGATCACCATAGGTGAGAAACCATGATGCATTGATCACCATAGGTGAGATTAGAGCCAAACATAATGTCTGGGGAGTTTCGGTTAGGAAGGACTATAGTCCCGGTAAGTTTTAGGTGATTTGGGCCAATAATAAATATAGTTGCTTCACAACTGCATATTTTATCCAGAAACAAGATTTGGATGATGCACTCACATGGTGAGGCCACATAAGCTGAAATTTGGTACATCATGATGATTTTGTCATAATAATATGTTGTAAAGGTTTCATACCAAATGGACATGCCAAAATATTACTTGCTTCACAAACATCCCTACTGAGCAGAAACTTAGGAAAATTCTGAGGGGAATTGGCAAAATAAAATGTGTTCAAAATTTGTGGAGATAGGTTATATGGGTAGGAGAAGGTCCTGGAAAATTTTCAGCCATAATGGAGCAATATAAAATATACTTGCTTCACAAACTGAAAATTTGGACAGAAACAAAGATTTGAAGGTGTGCTCACATGGATGCAAGTAGTGAGCTCAAATTTGGTGTAGGTTCATGATTTGATGATATTGAGGTCATGTAAAAATTGCAACTCATTTTGATATGCCTAGCTTGTACCTCCTTAACAAAGTTTCTCTCTGGACATAAACTTTGGAAATTAGCTGAAAAATATTTACTAGGCAAATGAGTATGAAAATTTGCGTGAGGCAATTATATGGACATGAAACTGTGTCCAAAAAGTTTGGGGGCAAAAGGGCAAAGATAAATAGCACTTGCTTCACAAAGTGCCATTTAGGGCAGTATGGGAAAATTAATATTGGTGAATTATTTTTGAACATGGCAATGAAACGTTTTTCCATATTTGAGAAGATATGACCCAAAAAATTTATGATAATTATTTGGGAATTTTAGGAGTGATGGAAATATAGGTTGCTTCACAACCTAGGGAAGACATTCCTTTAATAGAAAAAGGAATATTCCCTAGAAAAGAATATTGGGGTTGGGCCATGTTGAAAATGGCAAGGTCAAAGGATAGATATGAGGATGACAAGCCACTCTGGAAAGAAAGAAGAGGTCATCTTCTTCAGTTTCTAGACCACATAGCCACAAAAAAACAAAACTCAAGCAAAATACTCAGAAAATCAAAAGAAAAAGGAAGGGCCAAAATCAGGCTGTGATAGTAATGCCATCACATAAGGAAAATTATAAGTAGCAAAATTTATTGGAGATTGACAAACATAGCATAGGTCAATGATGCAATTCATGAAAGAATTAATAAGGAAGAGAAGATTCAGATGCAAATACACTATCTTGGACATCTTTTATGATTGTGAGCCCCCACCAAAATATTATATGCAAAAATTGTTGACGTTGGACAAGGAAGACAATGTAATGACTTATGCTTGTTCGAATTCACAAAGAAGTTATATTGTCATATATCCTTTAACATGTGGTGCTTTCTCAATAAATTTTCTAGCCAAAAATTCCACACTAAGTAGAGATACTACTTGTGCATCCAAAAAACCCTTCAACCCAAAATTTTATTAGATAGTTGACCATACCTACCTATGGATTGAGTAAGATCCTTCGAGTAAGTTGTCATCGGCGCAATAAGGCAAAAAAAATTGCCTCTAAATATGTTGGATCATTTAGTGTAAGAGAAAATTGAGAGTTGTACGAACTTGTGATGGCAAAATAATAATAGCGACAGATTGCATAATAAAGGTTGATATCATAAGGGGCAATATTACATCACATTCTTTTGCACTAAGAGATTGAGCATGCAAACCAAAAAGCGCATGAAAACCTCTTCTTCCCTCTGCAAAGGGCCTATCTTTTACTTTCATGTATTTACTTTTATGCAAGACTCAAAGTATTCTTCCCTATTCCTTTTTATTTTCTCTTTTTGAAGCATCGTGTGCTGAGGAAAGATCTAGGCACATATACCTAGTTGGATGTGGGTGAGCATGAGTTATTATTATTGAAATTGATGTATACTAGGCAACTTTATTCTTGTAGACTCGTGTTGGGCCTCCAAGTGTAGAGATTTGTAGGGCAGTAGCAATTTTCACTTGAGTGGATGACGTAAGGTTTATCAATCCGTGGGAGGTGTAGGATGAAGATGGTCTCTCTCAAAAAACCCTACAACCAAATAACAAAGTGTCTCTTGTGTCCCCAACACACGAAATACAATGGTAAATTGTATAGGTGCACTAGTTCGGCGAAGAGATGGTGATACAAGTGTAATATGGATAGTAGATATTGATTTTTGTAATAGGAACAATAAAAACAACAAGGTAGCAGGGGATAAAACGGAGCAAAGACGGTATTGCAATGTTTGAAAACAAGGCCTAGGGTTCATACTTTCGCTAGTGCAGTCTCTCAACAATGCTAATATAATTGGATCACACAACCATCCCTCAACGTGTGATGAAGAATCACTGTCATGTTCATGTCTAGCAAACAACATAAGAAGAAATTGTTTGTAGGGTACGAAACCACCTCAAACTTATTCTTTCCGACCGATCTATCAAGAGTTCGTACTAAAATAATGGCAAGCTATCCTTTCCGATCGATCTATCAAGAGTTCGTACTAAAATAACACCATATAATACACATCAACCAACTCTAATGTCACCTAGATACTTCAATGTCACCATGAGTATCCATGAGTTGATTATACGATATGCATCAAACAATTTCAGATTCATAATACTCAATCCAACAAAAAGAACCTCAAAGAGTGCCCCAAGGTTTTTATCGGAGAAAGAAAAACAAGAACGTGCATCAACCCCTATGCATAGATTACCCCAATGTCATGCCGGGAATCCGTGAGTTGAGTTCCAAAACACACATCAAGTGAATCAGTATGATACCCCGTAGACACCGCGGGTATTCATAGCAAGACATATAACAAGTGTTCCCAAATCCATAAAAGTATTCAATCCGATACGAACAAAATCTCAAAGGGAAAACTCAATTCATCACAACAAGATAGAGAGGGAGAAACACCATATGATCCAACTACATTCACAAAGCCCACGATAAATCAAGATGGTGCCATCTCAAGAAAACGAGGGAGAAAGATTAAACACATAGCTACTAGTACAAACCGTCAGCCCCGAGGGTGGACTACTCCCTCCTCATCATGGTGGTTGCCGGGATGATGAAGATGGACACAAGTGATGATTTTCGCGCACCGACAGGATGTCGGAACGGGTCTAGATTGGTTTTTCATCGATTCCAGAGGCTTGCAACGGTGAAACTTCTGATCTAGGGTTATTTTTTATGGTTTCCCTATTTATAGGATTTTCTGGTGCCAGTTTCATACGAAGATGGGCCTCGAGGTGAATACAACTCACCGGGGTATGGGTTGGGCTCCAGGCGCACCCCGGTGGGTTGTGCCTTACTTGTGGCTCTTCTGGCCCTCCCATAAAGCTTCCAGGTTCTCTTTTGTTCCAAAAAAAAATCAAAAAGTTTTATCTCATTCCGAGAACTTTTATTTCTGCACAAAAAACAACACCACGGTAGTTCTGCTGAAAATACCGCCAGTCCGGGTTAGTTCCATGCAAATAACACGAAAACCATATAGAATTGTTGTAAACATGGCATGAATACTTCATAAATAATAGATACGTTGGAGTGTCAATGCTAGCAAAGTGCATAAATTTGATCAATGATAGTTTTAAATACTTTTCCTAGCATCATAACAACAACTCTTTCTCATAAAACACAGCATGATAAAGTAGCATTTGAAAATGGAATTTTTTATGTGGAATTCTACCTATCATATTCATCATATACTCTTTTCTTTGGTAGAATGAACGTTTCGACTTGAATGATTCAAAGCAATCGTACTATGACAAGAAGAGATCAATACTCAAGCATACTAACAAGGAACCATGTCTTTCAAAATATCAATGCTATAGAAAGCTATCCCTAGCCCATTATGCTCAATCATTGATCCATTCATGAAACACACTCAAATATTAGCTACATCCAATGCTCAAGTATGAAAATAGTGTTCCGTAGTTGGTGCTTTATAAGAGAAGATGAGACTCAAATAAAAATATTTTTTATAAAGTAAATAGATAGGCCCTTTGTAGAGGGAAGTAGTGATTTGTTGAGGTGCCAGAGCTCAAAGTTTAAATTCAGAGATAAATTATTTTGGGTGGCTTGCTGTTCTCGTCAACGAGAACGACTAGGAGTTCCCAATACTTTCCATGCTAGATACATCATAGGTGGTTCCCAAACAAAAAATAAATTTTATTCCTTTTCCACCATTCTTTCACAATCCATGGCTAAATGTATCCACGGGTGCCCTCCATACCAACAATTTCAAAGGAATTTATTATTTGACAACATAAAGTAATTTTTTCCTTTTCATTTCGGGACTGGGAATCCCTATTAACGCCGCACTCTTGTGTAATGACAAGTGAATAAACACTCATCCTGAGAATAACACATGTAGCATGGAAAAATATCGGCCACCCCTCACCGCCTCATGAGTGGTACAGGCATGCAAAAGAGAAATTTGTTTTGAATTTTAGAGATGGCACATACTAATTAGCTTCGAACGGCAAGGGAATACCGCATATAGGTAGGTATGGTGGACACTTATGGCAAAACTGGGTTTAAGTATTTGGATGCACAAGTAGTATTTCTACTTAGCACAAGGTGAAGGCTACCCAATAGATAGAGAAGCGACCAATCAAGGTATGAAAATCATCATAAACGAACATTAAACATAACTAACACCGAATAATGCAACACAAGTAGGATATAATTTCATAGCATAACTATTGATTTAATGTGCATGCATAGGTAATCACAAACCTTAACACCAATATTCTTCCTAAACCACAATTAATCACTTACATGACTCACATATTATCATCTCCATATCGCAAAACTATTGCAAGGAATCAAACTTATCATATCCAATGATCTATATGAAAGTATTTATTATATCCTTCTTGGATATTAATCTTATTAGGACCAATTTCATAGCTTGTTGATACGTCTCCAACATATCTATAATTTTTTTGTTGTTCCATGCCATTATATTATCTATCTTAGATGTTTTATATGCATTTAGATGCTATTTTATATGATTTTTTGGAGTAACCTATTAACCTAGAGCCCAGTGTCAGTTTCTGCTTTTTTCTAGTTTTTGAGTTTCGTAGAAAAGGAATATCAAACAGAATGAAACTTTACGGAGATTTTTCTTGGACCTGAAGACACCATATGGACTTGGAGTACACGCCAGGGGACCCTCGAGGTGGCCAAAAGGGTGGAGGGCGCTCCCTGCGGGATAGGGCGCGCCCCCTACTATGATAGCCTGGCTTAATTGGGATGATAGATGATGTCGCTTAAAGCTACGTCAGTTTTCCCCCAAAGAGGAAGGGATGATGCAGCATAGCGGCGGTAGGTATTTCCCTCAGATGTGAAAACAAGGTTATCGAACCAGTAGGAGAACCAAGCAACACAACGTAAACAGCACATGCACACAAATAACAACACCACACAACCCGACGTGTTAAAGGGGTTGTCAATCCCTTTCGGGTAACGAACGTGAGAGGGATATAAATATTGGTAGATTGGTTGATAAATAAGATAAATTGCAGAAAGGTATTTTTGGGTTTTTGGTTTAGTTGATCTGACAATAAAAGCAAAGGCAAATAGATTGCAAAGGCAAATATATGAGAAAGAAGAACCGAGGGGCGTATGTTTCACTAGTGACTTCTCTCGAGAAAAATAACAACGGTGGGTGAACAAATTACTGTTGGGAAATTGATAGAACTTCAAATAATTATGACAATATCCAGGCAATGATCATTACATAGGCATCACGTCCAAGATTAGTAGACCGATTCATGCCTCCATCTACTACTATCACTCCACACAGCGACCGCTATCCAGCTTGCATCTAGTGTATTAAGTTCATGGAAAACCGGAGTAATGCATTAAGAATGATGACATGATGTAGACAAGATCTATATATCTATGGTGTTAGATATGAATCTCGTCGTTTTATCCTGATTGGCAACGATACATACGTGTCGGTTCCCCTTTTGCCACTGGGATCAAGCACCATAAGATCAAAACCACTACGGGCACCTCTTCCCATTGCAAGATAAATAGATCAAGTTGGACAAACAAAACCCAATATCGGAGAAGAAATACAAGGCTATAAGCAATCATGCATATATGAGATCACAGAAACTCAAATAACTTTCATGGATATAAAAAGATAGATCTGATCATAAACTCAAAGTTCATCGGATCCCAACAAACACACCGCAAAAAGAGTTACATCATATGGATCTCCAAGAGACCATTTTATTGATAATCAAAACAGAGAGAGGAAGCCATCTAGCTACTAACTACGGACCCCAAGGACTACAAAGAACTACTCACGCTTCATTGGAGAGGCACGATTGGAAGTGGTGAACCCCTCCGTGATGGTGTCTAGATTGGATCTGGTGTTTCCCGACTCTGCGGCGGCTGGATGAATATTTCGTCGACTCCTCTAGGGTTTCTGGAATATTTAGGTATTTATAGAGCAAAGAGGCTGTCCGGGGGGCACCTGAGGTAGGCACAACACACCAAGGAGCGCCTGGGCCTCCTGGCGCGCCCTGGTGGGTTGTCTCCTCCTCGGGACTCATCCCAAGTGCCACCAGGGCCCAATGTCTTCCTTCTGGCCTAGAAAAAATCACAAAAATTGTTTCACGGTGTTTGGGCTCCGTTTTATATTGATTTCCTGTGATGTAAAAAACATGCAGAAAACAACAAATGACACTTGGCACTATGTCAATAGGTTAGTCCAAAAAATGATATCAAACGACTATAAAATGATTGTAAAACATCCTAGAATGATAATATAACAACATGGAACAATCAAAAATTATAGATACGTTGGAGACTTATCAGCATCCCCAAGCTTAACTCCTACTCGTCCTAGAGTAGGTAAGTGATCAAAACAGAATTTTTGATGTGGAGTGCTGTTTATCAAGTCATATCATATTCTTTTCTTTATAGCATGGATATTCAGACTTTTATATGGTTCTGAGGAAATAGTCTAGTTTTGACATAATAATTTAGATACTCAAGCATATCAACGAGCAAGTATGTCTTTCAAAATATGAATGTTAAAATAAGTAATCCATAGCCCATTATTCTCTATCATTGATCCATTCATGAAACACACTCACATATTAGTTACATACAATGCTCAAGTACGATCATAGGGTTTCCTAGTTGGTGCTTGTAAGAGAAGATGGATACTCAAATTCAAAAAAAAAATTGCATAAGTAAAAGAAAGGCCCTTCGAAGACGTAAGTACGGATTTATAGAGGTGCCAAAGCTCAAAGAAAAAATTGAGAGATGATTTTTTTTGGGAGGTATACTTTTCCCACCAACGAGAACGACTTGAGGTTCCCAACACTTTCCATGCTAGATATATCATAGGCGGTTCCCAAACATAAAATAAAGTTTATTCCTTTTCCACCAAACTTTCACAAGCCATGGCTAGCCAAATCCACAGTTGCCTTACATACCAACACTTTCCAAGAATTTATTATTTGACAACATAAAATAAATTTGTTTTTCATTTCGGGACTGGGCATCCCTAATACCTTTGCCGTACTCTCGTGCAACAACAAGTGAATAAACACTCATCGTGAGAATAACACATCCAACATGGAAAATATTGGCCACCCCTCACCGTCTCGCGAGCGGTACGGGCACACAAAAGGGAAATTTATTTTGAAATTTTGAGATGGCACATACAAATTTGCTTAGAATGGCAAGGAAATACAGCATATAGGTAGGTATGGTTGACTCATATGGCAAAACCGGGATAAAGGATTTGGATGCACAAATAGAGCTCATACATAGTGCAAAATGAAGGCTAGCAAAAGACTGTGAAGCAACCAACCATGAGACAAATAATCTCGTAAGCAAACATTGAGCATAAATAACACCGAATAATGCACCACAAGTAGGATAAAACTTCATTGCATAATTATTGACTTTCGTGCTTGCACAGGGAATCACAAACTTTAACACTAGTATTCTTACTAAAGCACAATTACTCATCAACATGACTCACATATCATATCATCATGTCTCAAAACTATTACAAGGAATCAAGTTTATTTTTTCCAATGATCTTCATGACATTTTTTACTTTATCCTTCTTGGATATCTATCACTGTGGGACTAATTTTCATGTGTTGCTTTTCATAAGCTCAAACAAATATAAGTGAAGATCATGAGCTTAATTTTTTTTCTTCTCTCAAAATAATATAAGTGAAGCAAGAGAGAATTTATTTAAAATTTAATAACTCTCAAATAAATATAAGTGAAGCAAGAGAGTTTTTCTTCAAAAATACTAAGCACGCCACGCTCAAAAAGATATAAATGAAGCACTAGAGCAAGTCCTAGCTCATAAAGATTATAGTGAAGCATAGAGAGCTATTCTAGCAAGTCATGGCATAATATTCGCTCTCTCAAATATGTGTGTACAACAAGGATTGATGACTTAAAAATAAAATCAAAACAAGGAAGACTCATATCATACAAGACGCTCCAAGAAAAACGCATATCATGTGACGAATCAAAATATAGTTTCAAGTGGAATACCGATAGTTGTTGGAAGAAAGCGGAGATGCCACACGGGGGTATCCACAAGCTTAGTTGGTTTCTCATTCCTGGATAATAGCTTGGGATGCCGGGGCATCCCCAAGCTTAGGTTCGTAAGATAACCCAAAACTTGAAAACTTCAATCACACAAAACTTTAACAAAACCTTCATGAGATCCGTTAGTGAAAGAAAGCAAACCACTACTATAAGTACTGTATCAAACCATTTCATAATGTATTCCAACTTTTCTATGGCAAAAACTCATCAAAGAAAACCATAGAACCATCAAAAGAAGCACACAACACAAAGAAAACAGAATCTGTCAAAAACAAAACTGTCTGTAGTAATCTGGAAATTTCGAAAACTTCTGGACCTCTAAAAATCTTGAAACAAATAGGGCCACGTGTGCAATTTGTATATTAATCTTTTGCAAAAATAATCAACTAAAAAGCAGTTTCCTGTTGAAAATGGGAATTTTTCTCGTGAGCGCAAAGTTTTTATCTTTTTCAGCAAAATAAAACAACTACCACCCAAGAAGATCCTATCGGTTCTACTTGGCACAAACACTAATTAAAACACAAAAGACACAATCATACCAGTAGCATAATTGTGTACACACTCAAGAACAAGCGATATCGTTTTTATTCATTGGGTTGCCTCCCAACAAGAGCTATCGTTTTACGCCCTTAGCTAGGCATAAGGCAAGGATCTAAGTTTTGTCATCCTTATCTTCAAGTTCCTCAACCGCACAATTTATCAAAGATTAGGCATATAATTCTTCAATAAAAACACTTCTAGGGATAATATCAAGGAATTTGCTTTTGTATAGGGGCTCTTTTAGTACTTCCATGAAGTTAGGATGAATACTAATCATATTAAGATCCCCATCATTATTACTAGAAGTAGCCCCTTTTTCTTACGTCTTTCTCCGGGAGTTTTTTCAATAGAATTAACGGAAGAAAAAGCGGGGCCCAAGTTACTGAGAATTTCTTCCAATTTATGAATCCTAGAAGGGCTTTCTTCGATTCTCTCATTAACTATGGGTTCCTTCTCTTTTAGTATTTTAAGAAAATTACCCGCTTTAGCCCCAAATTTATTAGCAAGCTCATGCATCTTTGTATCAAAATTTTCAATATGTTCTTTAGTGAGCATTCCCTTTTCAATAGCATCTCATCTTTGCATAACATGCTCAAGAGTAAGAGTAGTTTCATTGACAATTATAGGTGGGGAACCCATCAAATTTCCCATAGCATTCAAGGCATCAAGAGTAGGACAACTTAAGAAACTTCCACTAGTAATTCCCAAATAGTAATTCCCACATAGTAATTCCACTGGTATAAAGAACTAATCTAAACCAAATAGTAATTCCCACATAAATATTTCGAAGAAGAACAATAGTGGATTGCTTACAGATAGATCTATTATTAGCATCGCAAATCCTATACCAAGCATCTTTTAGGATTTTTCCTCCTCTTTTCTTAAAGTTGAGAACTTCGTATCGGGGGTGTAAATGATGAGGGTAGGATTAGCCACGATGACAAGAACTCAAATAGATCCGGCAAGAAAATGGTGAACGAGAAAGAAGGCGAATAAAACGAAATTTTTTGGTGAAGTGGAGGAGATGAAAACGAGAGGGAAATGGAAAATAATGTAAATTGCGTGGAGATGAGATTTGTGATTAGGAACCTGCTATATGTTGAAGATCCTCCGTGGCAAGGGCGGTAGAAATTACTTTTGATGTCTCTTAAAGGTACGTCGGTTTTTCCCCAAAGAGGAAGGGATGATGCAGCACATCAGCAGTAGGTATTTCCCTTAGATGTGAAACCAAGGTTATCTGTTGGGAATAAACCGATCGACACGTATGGGATCACTGGAATTCCTTCTACGGTTGATGAGCGTGGGGTTGTGCAAAGAGTGGGTCTAGGAGTCAGCACAAGGATCGTTTACCCAGGTTCGGGCCGCGAGGATGCGTAATACCCTAGTCCTGCTTTCATGTGTATTTGAGTGTTCTTGAGCTCTTGAACTAGCTACGGTGGACTTCTTTAGCCTGGTGGATATCTTCTGGTTCAAAAAAATCTCCAAAAAGTTCTGTTGCATTTGGACTCCATTTGATATTGATATTTTGCAAAGTGACAAACAGGCACAAAATAGCAACTGGCACTGGGCACTATGTCAATAGGTTAGTCCCAAAAAATGATATAAAGTTTCCAGAAAATGATTGTAAAACATCCAAGAATGATAATATACCAAAATTGAACAATTAAAAATTATAGATACGTTCTTCATTGTATCAGTCCCATCACTCCTCCCCATGTGAAAACAATCTACATGCATGACTCTCCTTCACGCCCGCGCTCGTCCAATCTGGTGTGACCAGCAATATTTCCACCCCTCCAACAAAAAATATCCCCACCTAGTTGTTACGTTAATCACGCAACATATCTTATGCAGGTCTGGCATTACTCTCTATAAATAATGCGCCTCCCACCCATTCGGAAGAACGCTCATGTTCATATCCTTTATCTCCTCGCCCACCCTCTCAATTATGCACCTGTCGACCACAATGGAATCGCCCCTCCCTAGTCCTAGGCACCCCTCGCTGGCCTGCGCTGAGGGTCACGCATCACCTATCCGTTTCTCGCCACCACTAGTTGAGGAGGACACGTCGGCGTTCGATTCCTCGCTGCCACCACTCGAGCATGACGCATCGGCGTTCCGCTCCTCACCGTGACATGTTGAGGTACACGCGTTGGCGTTCTCAGACTCATCACCACGCGCATCGGAGGATGCATCGGCTACCCGCTACGGGGAAGACATCGTGTCGCCCATCGATCCCCAGCTTGGAGGAGCTTTGGAAAGAAATGGAGGTCGCCTTGTGGGAGGCCTTTCCTCCGACGAAGCACGCCAAAAGAGAGGCGGAGAAGAAGGCTGACGAAGAGAAGCTTGTCACAAGGGATGCTACCTGGCAGGCCTATGTCGCGTTTGAGAGAGTCAGGCAATTGGCTCTTTGGTTTAAGGCTCGTGCGAGGGCCGTGTCGATGGCGGAGGCCACCTGTGCTAAAGCCCTCACTGCAGTCGGGTCCAAGTGCCTCACCTACGCTTGGCAGTATGCGGACTGGGTGCATGCTTCAAGTGACGAGAAGCACCTATTGGCATCGGATCACCATACTAGTGAGATTGTGTTCGCCTGATAGAAAGCCGCTAATCACCACCTCACGAGTTGTGAGGCCGAGGAAGTGGCGTTGTGTCTCCGTGCTGGGAAACGGCCACGCACCAGGGCACTCGTGACGCGCCCAAGCCCTCCTACAAGCGTAGTTGCTTTTATTAGGAATAATTTATGGTCATAAGGTGATCCCATTAGTTTTGGGATGGAAATGATAAATCCCAAATGAATGTGAATTATTAGCGCCCTTAATTAAGTATGTAAAAGGAAAAGTTTGGAAACCTTTTGTATTTGTACGCATTTGTAAGTACATGCATATAGCACAAACTTAACTATATATGATAGTACACGTCTCTCTCCATATGTATACTATCTATGCTTGTAGACTGTACTACTACTAGTATGGTACACACGGGCAAATGCACGTTTTACCATTACGATGCGGTTTTTGTAAAAGTAGAAAAACAACACTACTCAACCTTGTGAAATGATTCAATGCAAAAGAAATGCAAGAATGCTTGTTTGATTGTTTACTATAGCTTCCTTCTCTATGTGGTTTTTTCTCTATTGTACATTGTACGAAGTATCTCCCTGGTCGGGAAGGCATGCAAAATTTTCTGGCAAGAACCCTTGCGATTGTTAGAGAACAGTATGAATGCAGCATCAAGCTAGTACTGTTCAAGCAAATCCCGCATATCAGCCATTCGATCTTTGCCCTATGCACAGCCGAGGGAGTAGTGGCCTTTGGAGGGACACTGTACGTACTAGCACATACTACTAATACAACCCTCTGTTCCATGGCATAGTGCATATATAATTTTATTAAAGTGAAACTTCACTAAATTTGACCCAGTTTTTGGGAAAAAATATTTGTATCTAGAATGCGAAACATATACCATTAGCTTCATCACAACATATAGATTCTTAATTTATGTACTCCCTCCGTCCCATAATATATGGACGTTTTTGACACTAGATAGGCCATTTGGTGCATAGGATAGGAATTTTTCAATTCAGGCTAGGAATTCCAACTTGAGTACTACTTCTAGTAGTAGGACTAGTAGTAGCTAGGGATCGAGTGTGCGAGATTAACCGGACAAAATAAATGCAGAGAGATGAAATGTTAAAAAGATAGGAGTGATGTGATGGTTGCTTGCCCTTTCATTTTTACCAGGCCACTTATTACTGGGAGTGATGTGGTTTTGTGATATGACGTATTACTGCCGCGCCACAAGCGGGGTGAGACTACCACGTAGCGTCGTCCTCTACGTTATTACTATATAGTCCTACTAGTGAGTTGCATTTTCTTTTCACGTGTGTTGTAATATATTGTTACAACACAATGTTAGTACAGGTGAACCTCCTTGGAGTCCCCGAGCATCATCTTGGGGTGAACAATCGCATGAACCCATCCCTATTCCATATCCACATTGCTGGGAACGAAGCAGCTCGCCATAGTCTCATTTAGCGTGAGGGGGGCGTTGAGGTTTCCCTCGTACGCCGGAGGGGCTGCAACAGTGATCACGAACCTGTATAACGGCCTCGTGTCAGCATCGGAGGCATTGCCCCTGATGCACAGGACAGAGACAGGGTGCCGGCCCGTGCGGGCCTTGTCGGTGCCCACAACCAAGAGGAAGACGCAGTGGTCCTCCTCCCCGACTAGCAGGCGGTGGTGATCCTCCACCAACTCTCACATGGTGAACGGGTATCACGTCTCGTACTTGATGTTCACCTCAGGCCAGGAGTGATTGTCGGACGGTTCCGTGAGGTGATGCACGAGGCTCACTGGCGCTCCCTCATCGACGATGAGCACTCATAGCTGTAGTAGGGTGCGTGCGTGCATCTCGACCTATGCTCTACCACCGAGTAGTAGTTGACGTACCTCTCGCAACCGAAATTCTTGTAGACACAAGGAACCTTGCAGGCATCGACCAGGCCGTCGATGAAATGGGAGTGGCTGTAAGGGACATCGCGCCCGCGGCATGGAGCGCAAGAATCGCTCATGAAGCGGTAGGTCGTGTAATTACTGGTACTCCCTATGTTTCTTTTTACTAGTTTGCATGTAATTCCAAACACCACTTAGACACGTTCACTGACTAGAAACATGGACAACGTACTACAGTAATACCATTGTACAACTACTCCCTCCTTTTTGGTTTATAGGGCTTAAATCCAAAATCTCATCAACCAAGATAGATGGTGAGTGGAGCAATGTATCTCATAATTTAAAAAATTACTCGAAATTTAATATGCGTTAATTACAGTGTATGCATGGATGATCGCTAATTGAGTAGGAACGGTTACATGCATTGGTCGGTTTCTGTTAATCCTTCCTACTAAATGAGTAGTGGTTAGGCGGTGCATGTTCTAGCCCCTAGTGTCCTAACCTTTCTTTTAGTAATGATATCTGTCGATTGTTTGCCACGAGCCCAATCCTAGCGAATGCCCACATAACCTTCAGATTTCCATCCGACAATGGCCTTTTTTAAGCCATGGTGTTTGACAAAATGCCACCCAGCGAACATTTTTATCTATAACTGTGGCGTGGGCATTTGCAACTGCCATGTCTCCCAACGAACATTTGCTGGGGATTGAATTAGCACTGATGGCAGTTCATAATCGTTCCATGCTAGGTCACTGAACTTTGTAACTACTCCCTCCATTCCAAAATATAAGTATTTCTAGAGATTCCAACAAGTGACTACATATAGAGCAAAATTACTGAATCTACACTCTAAAATATATCTACATACATCATTATGTTGTAGTCCATTTGAAATGTCTAAGAAGACTTATATTTAGGAATGGAGGGAGTATTTACAATATAGTACTCATGCGGTGCTAGTAGAGCATAGTCCTACTCAACTATACTACTCGGGCATAGTAGTTGGTACTCCAGTTTATTGTACTAGTATTGTGATCCCTCATGTTGTTTGGCATTAATGTGACCATACGCTGCTGGGAGGTGTCTCATAAGTCAAGCGGCGTGCTACTGCTACATTATCATCATCACCTGTCCATTTCCTAGAGCACATATTGGCTTGTCCATCCTCGCCCGCACATAATCATCCAATCTTCCATCCCTGCTAGGCGCCTCCCCCTCCTCCAAAACCGAAGCACTAACAATGGCAGAACCGAGAAGTGTCCAACGAAAGAGTGTCTGGAATTCATTCCCCACAGAAGTAATCAAACTCATTGTTTTGCGTGTGGAATTCTCAGTACCATGCCACTCACCACGTGCTCGTCAGGGTTGTACCGTTTACTCAAAACCCTTAGGCCGGAGCCTTTTAAGCTAGCTCCCTGCTTGCTCTTGTGGCCTGATCTTCAGGAATGGCTTGTCGTGTAGCATAATGATCATAGGGTGGCGAGCATCAAACCTTGGACTATGATCCGATCCCTGTCACCCTCAAATACATTAACGATATGTACTGGGTCGACATGAACACGTCTTGGATGGTGCTCGTAGACGGTCGCGGAAGGTGGATGCTCCTGGAGGTCTACCCCGGTGATTTAACCCCCTTCCTTCAATTAACACTGTACTTCTTTGGCACGACGACCCAGAATACTCGGAATCTTACAGTAGCCAAGATGATACCAAGTTTGATTTCCTCAAGGTTATAATCTGCCCACAAGATGTGTGAATTATGAAGACGTCATGCTAATTGCGTTCTTGAACCGCGGTCTCGCCTATCGGGCAGGTCACCAATGGTAAGTGGATAAATCTGCACGTCCATTGCAGAATCATATATCCTCCATGGCTCTCCGATGCCATTGAACACAAGGGCTTCATTTGTGCTGTGGACTCCTTCTAAGGCTAGACGTATTGCTGGCCCACTCTAGTCAACGCTATAAAGGGTTGTTATAGTAGTATGTCACTTTCCTATGATATCATGATGGCTTTCTTATATTACTATGAACATTTACTAAAGAAATATGTATGCTCATAACATGATGTTCTTAAGATTGGCTACAGTACGCGCCCTTTTTTATTTGACTCCAACTTGATATGATGTTGTAGGCCGCCTGGTGTCCCTACCCTTCCTAATCCCAGAACCTTACAAAGAAAAGCGGAATGGTAGTTGCATGTGGTTCCTGGCTCGTTCAGACGATGGTGAATGGTTGATGAATGTTCGCACGTACCAGACGTGTTATTTCGTGAAATACAATTAGATTCACTGCATGGTCTTTGAGCAGGATCCCAGCTTCTTTAGGTCTTTAGTTTTTTTTTACTGGAGGCTGTTAAGTAGCCTCGGCACATGTTCTCTGTTTCTTGGACTGGATTATCCAATTAACTAGGAAATAACTGACGGCAAGGATCATGATGTAAACACGGTTTCATTCATGAGGAAAAACAATGTGTACACAACATACCATGCATCTCTCCATGCACCATACCCTGATATGTGCTGCCACGCTCTATAGCCCAAAGTAGGAGAGAGGGTCGCAAGTATCAGACTTCGACCTGCTGGCTGGAGTTTCCCCCGTCAAGCACCCATCTGGTTCAAGCCGTCAGCCAATCAGCACGGCCTAATAAATAGTAACATCTAACTGAGCGAGTTAGTTAGATGTGTACACTTGGTGTAGTAGGATCTTTCTTTAGTTTGATGCATAAACTTGATATTTTCTGGTAGCCCTTTTGTAATATTGGCTGATGTTTAGTTTGGAAGAGAGCAGTGTCTTTACTCTTCTGGACTGCTTACTACTTCTTCTTTTTTGAAGTTGGCCTGCTTACTGCTTCTGTTGCACCCCGCCCTAGTGCTGCTACTGTTGGTTTCAATGTACAATTAGTAATATATTTCATCGGTTGGTTGAATAAATGTGTTGTTAGAAC
The DNA here is from genome assembly GCA_902687465.1 of Secale cereale. Lineage (NCBI taxonomy): Eukaryota > Viridiplantae > Streptophyta > Magnoliopsida > Poales > Poaceae > Secale > Secale cereale. The sequence continues at coordinate 246,047,890 of LR738712.1, forward strand.
GATGAACACAATGTTTGGGATGTCTTTTCACAGTTCGATCCTTTACCGCCCTGCACGTAGCGAATAATAGTTTTTTGGTAGGGAACAAATTTTGCACGTGTTCATCATATGCAACCCAGTGCTTGACGCCTATAATTTACAGGAAGAGAGGCTCTCATCCTCTCACATGAATATGAAACAGGTACATGCTCATGGTCCAGTAAATATAAATAAATAAATAAAGGTAAATGCTTACGCATAGGTTCTTTGAATTTAGGATTTGAAAAGTGAAATTTTAACAGGAGGATATTATTTCCTATCAGAGTGTCATTACATTCAGTAGATAATATTCTTCGGCAAAGATAGGGACCGATCTTTTTTATCCCACCATTTTTTTCCTGCAACCAGCGGACCGTTATTAGGTCCCTACCAGGTTGAAGCCCATGAAAATCGTAGTCAACGTGGTCAACATCTAACAATTTTTAATGGAAAATTGTAGTAAAGATCAGATTTTTCTATAGAATTTGTCTGTTTTAGGGATTGTGCTACGTATGTATCCCTTTCGAATCCCAAGTACCACAAGTTTTTTTAACAAACCGTGTTTTTCCTATGATAAATAGTTTCGGCCCGTTATTTCTCGATAAGACTACCCAACCCAGCCCAACACATTGACAACACCACCTTATCCTAGGGCTTTTGAATGTGCTAAGCTTCACACCTCAAGAAGGAAAAGGTGCTCGGCTTCATTTACAATAAGTTGTAGCCATATAAAATTAATTCTTATAATCCAGCATAATGAGTTTTTGGGTCTGACTGATCCAGCCGCCAAAACGAAACCTTCACCGGTGGGAACGCCTGTTCCCACCTTCCATGGGTTGTTGCGGCAACGGCAGCCCACCCCGCACCAGAACCAGTTAACCGTCATACTCCCCTCTGCCTATGGCCACACTGCCACATCTTCCTCGGCTCTTATTCATTCCCGCTCGAGGCCTTGCTGTCATCTCCTCCATTGGTGCGCTTGACGCGGCGCCGCCGTCTGCCCTTCTCAACATAGTGAATCAGGAGAGGACTGTAGCTGTTAGTATGATAGTGTGGACCCTTAAGTCCACTCCAGAACGCAAGCAAGTGCCTCGTTACTACTCAAATGCACCGCTCGATTTTTTACTCTAATCCACCCTGCTGATATCTGGGACCCAAGTCATTGTCAACGTATTGTCACTTAACGATAGAATTGCACAAGGAGCGGTTGACACCTAGGATCCAGTAATTATATTAGTATTTTTCTATGTTGTTCAGATGGAGCAATTTTTGAGGATTTGTTCATACGGAACAGGGTATAAACTAGGTTGTGCGGTCTGTGTGGCCCGTCTAACAACATGACCAGCCCAACAATTTTTTCTTTAGGAAAATAGGTAGCCCACCATTTCTTTTTGAGGAATACCCACCCTAGGCCTATTTGTTTTCTTTGACTCATTGGGCTGCAAATCTTTCAAGACGAGGAGGGATGCATTCCGGCCTGGCCCGAATATGGGCAGTAAATCTTAAAAGTGATATGAAATGGGCTACAAATTCCAAAAAAATAGCAAATGGGCAATTACTTCATTTTTTTGTTCTTTATTGAGATTTTGTATCTCATAGGAATTGGATTTTAACATAATATTAATATATATCTAAACGAGGTCCTAATTTTGGGATGAATTATATTTCATACCCCAGCAAAAATATGCGATTTTTTTTTAATTTTGCATATTTGGTAGTCAAAATTTTTAACCCTGGTCCTGACCAAAAAATGGGCAGAAATTCTAAAAATGGAAAATGGGCTACAATAAATTCCATATGAATTGGCAAATGGGCTATATATTATAAAAATAATAGCAAAAGGGTTGTACATGCCAGAGATTTCGAGGCGTTGTCAAGTTAGAGTCGACACACGATCTAGCAGCAGTGACTGTTGGATGCCCATCCAATTGCCGTCGTGCTTCTTCGATCTCTGATCTTGCTACACCAACCGCCTAAACTAGCACTGGCAGGACTGCCTGCTTCCTCCTCTCGTGGCCAGTTGTGATGCCACGCAGGCTTCACCGGCCCATCCTACTCCCTCCACTAGCCTGGCCATCCATCTACCCGCGCAAACCAGTCAACTGTCATACTCCCCTCAGCATGGGCATCCACCTCTCGACGATACGCCGCCATAGGTGGGTCCTTCGAGTCCCAAGTACCAGATACTTGTTGTGCCACCAGGCCCGAATCACAGAAACATTTAACCCGGCTTAAATTCATCTCCTTAGCCATTCGCAGACCATGGAGGAGAGCTTCATCCTCAGCTGCATTGTTAGTAGAATGGAACATTAATCGAAGGACATAACAAAACTTATCACCTCTTGGAGAAGTTAATACGACTCCAGCCCCCGAGCCCTCCAATTGCATGGAAAAATCAAAATGAATAGTCTAGTATGTGTGATCCTGTTTTTCATCCGGTGCTTGCAACTCCTTCCAATTGTTGATGAAGTCCACCAGTGCTTGAGATTTGATTGTAGTGTGAGGCACATATTTTAGCCCGTAAGGACTAAGTTCAATGGCCCACTTGGCAAGCCGACCAGTTGCTTCTCTGTTCTGGAATATGTCTCCCAGAGGGGTAAAACTGGCCACAGTGATTGGATGGCCGTGAAAATATTACTTAAGCTTCCGGTTTGCCATGACGAGTCCTTATACCAATTTCTACCAATGTGGGTATCTCTGCTTCGACTCAATGAGCACCTCGCTGATATAGTAAACCGGCCATTGAACCGGATATTCCTTTCCTGCCTCCTTGCGCTCCACCACAATGGCAACACTTACTGCTCGGGCATTAGCAGCCTCATATAACAACAGCGGATCATTATCAACTGGCACAGCAAGGATAGGCGGCTCTTCTAATTGCTTCTTTAAGTCCTCGAACGCAGCATCCGCAACATCACTCCAGATAAAGCGGTCTGTCTTTTTCATCATCTGATAAAGTGGGATGGCCTTCTCTCCCAAACGGCTGATAAACCGGCTCAGTGCCGCAATGCGGCCTGCCAAGCGTTGGACATCATTGATGCACGCCGGTTTAGCCAAGGATGTAATAGCCTTGATCTTCTCCGGATTAGCTTCGATTCCCCTGTTTGACACCAAGAACCCCAGGAGCTTGCCTGCCGGTACACCAAAACCGCACTTGGCCGGATTAAGCATCATCTTATAAACCCGAAGGTTATCAAATGTTTCCTTTAAGTCAGTTATCAACGTTTCTTCCTTCCTGGACTTAACTACAATATCATCCACATATGCATGAACGTTCCGCCCAATCTGCTTATGAAGACAATTCTGCACACAACGCTGATAGGTCGCCTTGGCACTCTTGAGCCCAAAAGGCATGGATACATATCAGAAGGCTCCAAAGGGAGTTATAAAGGCTATTTTCTCCTAGTCCTTAACTGCCATCTTGATCTGATGATAACCGGAATATGCATCCAAAAAACTTAAGCGCTCAGAACCCGCCGTAGCATCAATGATTTGATCAATACGGGGGAGGGCAAAAGGATTAGCTGGGCAAGCCTTGTTTAGATTTGTGTAATCAACACACATTCGCCAAGTGCCATTCGTTTTAAGCATCAGCACTGGATTAGCCAACCACACAGGATGAAACACATCAACTATAAAACCTGCCGCCAAGAGCCTGGCCACTTCTTCACCAATAGCCTTGCGCCTCTCTTCATTGAAGCGGCGGAGAAACTATTTAACTGGTTTAAACTTGGGATCAACATTGAGAGTGTGCTCAGCGAGTTGCCTCGGTACACCTAGCATGTCAGAAGGTTTCCATGCAAAGATGTCCCGATTCTCATGGATGAACTCGATGAGCACGCTTTCCTATTTCGTATCCAGGTTAGCACTGATGGTAAGCTGCTTGGATGAATCGCCAGGAACAAAGTCAACCTGCTTGGTCTCATCAGTTGATTTGAACTTCAAGGCCAAATCATGCTCTATAGTTGGCTTCTTCAATGGATACATGTCTGCCGGGTCTACATTATCCTTGTAAAATTTCAATTCCTCAGTTGCACGAACCGCCTCGGCATAAGCTGCATCACCTTCCTCGCACTCCAAAGCAATCTTATGGATCCCATGGACCGTAATAGTTCCTTTATGACCTGGCATCTTGAGCTGCAGATAAACGCAACAAGGCCTAGCCATGAACTTAGCATAAACCGGCCGCCCAAACAAGGCGTGATACGGGCTCTTGATCTTTACCACTTCAAAGGTCAAAGTTTCCGACCTCGAATCATGCTCATCTCGAAAAGTGACCTCCAGGTCTATCTTACTGATCGGATACACCAATTTACCAGGTACCACGGCATGAAAAACAGTGTTGGACTGTCTGAGGTTCTTGTCTGTCAACCCCATGCGATGAAAAGTCTCATAATACAGAATATTGATGCTGCTTCCTCTGTCCATGAGCACCTTGGTGAACTTATAGCCCCCAACCTGAGGCGCCACCACCAGAGCCAGCTGACCCGGATTATCAACCCGGGGCGGATGATCCTCTCGACTCCACACAATGGGCTGTTTCGACCAGCGTAAATAACAATGCACCGCCGGTTCAACAGAGTGCACTGCCCTCTTGTAAACCTTCTGATCATGTTTACATAAGCTTGTGGTGAAGACATGATATTGCCCACTACTCAACTGCTTCGGGTCACTCTGATAGCCTGATTGTTGTTGTTGCTGATGATTGCCCTGATTATTATAACCACCCTGGCCGCTCTGCTGGTTGTGTCCATTCTGATTGATGTGGCCGCCCTGGTTACTTTGAAATCCTGGACCGAAACCACCACCTTAATAACCCGGGCTGTGAAAACCAGGGCCTGAACCGCCAGACGATCCGTGATCGTATTGGAACCGGTTTCTGAACTCCCTCATAATAAAGCAGTCATTCCAGAGGTGTGTGGCTGGCTTTTCCTACGTGCCGTGACTTGGGCAAGGCACCTTCATCTTCCGTTCCAGATTAATGTTTTGTCCTCCACCCCGTGGGGGCAGTCTGCCCTTGCGGCGCTGGCCATCCTCCCGTGCATTAGTGTTAGCCACAAGATCTGACTTGCTATCCGCTTTACGCTTACCGCTGTATCCCTGAGTCGCCACATTAGGCTGCGGTGCTTTACCGTTCTTCTTTCCTTTCCTTGACTTCTCGTCATCAGACTCCGCATATTTGGTACTATCTGAATCTGTGTACTTCACTAGAGCGCCCATAAGTGTTCCCATGTCATCGCAATTACGTTTGAGCCTTCGAACATTATAACTGATGTGTCCGGATTGATGCGATTGGAAGAATGCAGGATTTCTGACACCCGGCGCACCCAATGACTCGTTGATTCGTTCTCCCCTTGAACACAGGCAGCCAAATCGATGATGGACATCGGCTTCTTACACCTGTCCTTGAAATTATTGATAAACCGGCGGCGCAACTCAGCCCATGATCCGATGGAATTGGGTGGTAAGCTTTTTAGCAAAGTACGAGCCGTGCCCTCTAACATCATGGTGAAGTATTTAGTACACGTCGCATCATCTACGCCCAGCATCTCCATTGCCATCTTGTAGCTTTCGACCCATGTCTCAGGGGATAGATTCGCAGTGTAGTTGGGCACTTTGCACGGTCCCTTGAAGTCTTTAGTCAGCCATACATTGCGTAAAGCAGGGGTGAGACTTGGTACTCCCAATGAGCTGGAAGTAACCCCCGGTTCAACTGTGGTAGACACATGAACCGGCGTCGGCTGACGGGCTTCATATTGCGCTGCTAATTCAGCCTCTCGTCGCTGTCTGCCTTGAGCCACCACATCTTGAGCATTCGTACCTCCTCCCGCCGGGTTATCCTTTAGCGGCGGGTTACGATTCCACGCGCTACTTGACACGGCTGGTTCTTCCAGGTGCCTGCTGTAACTCTGGCTTGGGCGGGGGATGGAATGAATCCTCTCGCGGCTATGAGAATAAGCTTGCTGCTGAGTTAAAGCCATCTCCAGAAACTCCCTAGCTCGCCGTGCCTCCACTTATATAGGGGACCCACCTTAATTGGGAAGGGCTGCCAAATGTGAAGTGGCGACAACTATGTTATCCAAAGGGTTGGAGTAGTGACTAGGACGCGTTGGCACATGCTGTGACGGAACGACCTGACGGGTTGGATCCGTGGCATGTGGCTACACCGATGCCCCTGTGCCAGGCACCTCTCCCCCGGTTTACCCCCGGTTGGTTGCTGGTTCCCGCTCCTCGCATACTGAAGAGGTTCCTTGTTTCATAAACCGGCGGCATGCTAGACTGGCGCCTTCTCCTTATTACGTCATTTGATGCCGTCTGATCCAATAGGAGCCGATAAGCCAGAGCATCTAGCTCGGCCTGCCTTGTGATCATCCTAGTATTCTTAGCAGCCAGGTCTAACTTAGATTGATCTATCTGGACCCTCACCTTAGTTAGCAGTGTCGTCAAAGTGTCAACTAAAGCGGTCAGGACTTGAGCCGGAGGCTAGACAGGGCCTCCTGCCCCAGCTACTGCCGCTGCCGCCAGGTCGGATGTTAACGCCGCCGCAGTTGAAGATTGTTGCATAGATTGTGATCCGGCCATGAAGACTGCGACCTGGCTCGGTAGATCAAGGTTGTCCGTAATGCTGTCACCATCGGAACAGCCCCCAGACCGGTCATCCTGCAATAGATATAAAGACTCGGTTTCTCCAGTGAATGATTCGTCGCCGGAATAAACGACGGTCTCTCCACCGGATTCCGATCCATCCTCAACTTGTGCCCCATGGACCGCTCCCACGAAGACATGCTTCACGGCAAGCCGAATCCGGGCAGGTTTCGCACGCTGAGCCGACTCGACAATGTTGGAGCAGATGTCCGGCCAGGGCCCGGTTCGCCGATCTTGCCAATGAAGACGTGGATGTCACAAAACGCGACCCGGTACCCGTACTCGATCGAATCGGCCTCGGGAACCCAGCCTGCATCATCGATGTAGATCTTGCCACGATGACTCTTAGTCATCCGGCCCACAACGTAGCCCTTGAGTCGTTCAAAGATGCCCTTCAAGAACTCGAAACCATCGTGCAATAGCCCACGGTGGGCGCCAACTGTCGTGGTTTTGTCACGGCAGATGCCCTAGCAAAAGGACTTAGTCATGGAGCCATCGCTACGGGTGTGCTTAAAGGGGTTAAATCGGACAAGGACGCAAGGTATTTTTATATTAGTTCGGCCCCTTCGATCAAGGTAAAAGCCTACGTCTAGTTTGGTGTAGTATTACTAGGGTTTTGATGACCAGGGAGCAAATCCTCTTTGCCTATGTCTCGAGTTGTCGTTCTATGTCCTTGAACCGTCGCCGGGTCGTCCCTTTATATACACAGGATGACGCCCGGTCCGGTTTACAAAATCCCGAGGCCGGCTCATAAACGTGCCCGGCTCGGTCTCTATCTTGCCTATCTTACAATACAAGTTACACGCCATATGGCGGTTTACACTCATGAGCCCTAACATCTCTTGGGCTCTGGATATCTAGTCTTCTATAATATAGCGCCATGCCCCATATCTCGGTGGGCTTCAATAGAAGTAATCCTTACGGGCATAAACCGGGCCCTCCCTGGTCGGTTTATACCTAGTAGTTATATCCCTGATAGGAACAGAAGGTTATAGCGGTGGAACTAGGGTTTTCTCTATCGTTCTGATGGTTTCGTGGTATGTAGGTATATATAGGAGGAAGGAGGGCATCGGGGGCCATACGTGGGACCCACGAGGCAGGGGGCGCACCCTAGGGGAGGCGCCCCCCACCCTCATGGGCACCACATAAACCCTACTCAATGGTTCTCAAGTCTCCCGTGCGTGATTTTCTCCAAAAATATATCTCCCGAAGGTTTCATTTCGTTTGGACTCCGTTTGATATCCCTTTTCTATAAACCCTAAAACAGGAAAAAATACAGCAATCTAGAATGGGCCTTTGGGTTAGTAGGTTAGTCCCAAAAATAATATAAAAGTGTATGACAAAGCCAATTAAACATCCAAAACATCATAAATAATAGCATGGAACAATCATAAATTATAGATACGTTGGAGATGTATCACCATCCTTCCTATCCGCCAAATACTTGGGGCAGTTTCGCTTCCAGTGTCCAGTTCCTTTGCAGTAGAATCACTCAGTTTCAGGCTTAGCTCCAGACTTGGGTTTCTTCCCGGCAGTAGCAACTTGCTTGCTATTCTTCTTGAAGTTCCCCTTCTTTCCCTTGCCCTTTTTATTGAAACTAGTGGTCTTGTCAGCCATCATCACTTGATGCTCCTTTTTGATTTCTACCTCCGTAACTTTGAGCATTGTGAAGAGCTCATGAATTGTCTTCTCCATTCAGGTTGAGACTGGTCTTCAGGAACATCAGGGATCTCACAGGCGCTACTGTGACACTGGCTCATCTTCGGGCCCGTCCGCATAGAACCGTCGGATTTGGATTCCCAATAGCATGTATCGTCCAACTGCCCATGCACCAAGATAGTCCAATGCTACACCTCGCCTGCCTACTGCACCGCCCAGGTAGCCTCTTCGTATTGCACCACCCCGAGCTCCTACTTCTAACCCCAATCATGGTATATGCTTCAAGTGTGGCCATCCAGGTCACCGTTCCAGGAACTATCTTCAGAATAAGAATCAACTTATTCTTCCTGCTCCTGGTCGTGGTAACAATCAGCCCCGCAACAACAATACCAGACCTTACGGTTGTGGTCAGGCTAACCATGTTGATCTGAATGAAGCTCAAGACCAGCCTACTACTGTGATGGGTACACTTCTCGTGAACTCAGTACCGGGTTATGTGTTATTCGATTCAAGAGCATCACATTCATTCATGTCAGAAATTTTTGCATACGCACACGACATTCGATGCGAGCCCATGAACACTCCGATAGTGGTACACACCCTTGCGGGCCAGTGTCGAGCCACCATGATTGGTCGCGACGTCCCCGTTGAAATTGAAGGGTTGGAATTCCATGTTTGTCCCATTATATCACACCTCTATCGTTTGCGCCACCAAAGTCTTTCATCTCCTAAATCCATCGAATGAGATAGTAAGCTACCATGCTCAGATTGAGCAAAATGCCTAGGCACGACTTTATGCCTTGAATGCGTTAAATGCAGCACCTCTTGAGGGCATTGAAAGGATTCGAGTTGTTCGCGATTTCCAAGATGTCTTTCCACAATAACTCCCAGGCATACCTCCTATACGGGTAGTCGAATTCGTTAACGACTTGAAACGAGGCACCGTTCCTATCACTAAACGACCCTACAAGATGCCGCCTCATGAACTCCTTGAGCTTAAGGAGGAAATTGACAAGTCTCTTCGCAGTGGATTCATTTATCCAAGTTCCTCTGCTTGGGGAGCACCTTCTATCTTTGTGAAGAAGAAGGATGGTAGGGACCGTTTGGTCCAAGACTATCGTCCTATGAACCAAGCTACAATTCAGAAAAAAATATCTGCTTCCTCCGATCAACGACCTGTGTGATCAACTGGCTGGTTTGTCAGTTTTCTCTAAACTCAACTTGAGGTTGGGTTAGCACCAGATACGTGTTCGTGAGGAGGATATTCCAAAGACCACATTCATCACTCGTTATGGTTCTTATGAGTACACCATCAGGTCCTTCGGTTTGACCAATGCTCCAACGACATTCTCTCGTCTGATGAACTATATATTCAAGGATTACCTTGACAAGTTCGTCGTGGTCTATCTGGATGATATCCTGGTATATTCGAAGAATAAATAACAACATGCTGAACATCTTCGTCTTATTATGCAAAAGCTTCGAGAGCATCAACAATATGCCAAGTATTCGAAGTGTGAATTTTGGCTTCCCGAAGTAACCTACCTTGGTCATGTGATCTCCAAGGATGGTATCATCGTCAACCCAGAGCGATTTGAGGATATTCTTGACTGGACCCCTCCAAAGAATGTCAAACAAGTTAGAAGCTTTCTTGGACTCGCCAGCTATTGCCACCGTTTCGTCGAGAACATCTCAAAGATTGCCAAGCCCTTGACTAACCTGCTTCACAAAGGAGTTAAGTTTGAATGGATAGATAAATGTCAGGAAAGTTTCCAGGCACTCGAAGACAAGCCAACTTCTTCCCCAGTGCTTGCTCCTTCGGACCTTCAAAAGGATTTTGTCATATATTGTGACACATCTCATCAAGGATTAGGCTGTTTCCTAATGCAAGAGCGCAGGGTGATTGCTTATGCCTCCCGTAAAGTGCGTTCACACGAGGAAAACTACCCAGTTCATGACCTCGAGCTTGTAGCAGTTATCTATGCACCGAAGCTGTGGCGAGATTACCTTCTCAGTAATCATTGCGAGATCTTCACCGATCATCAGAGTCTAAACTATCTGTTTACTCAGCCAAATTTCATTACAAGAAATATGTAAACTTATGACCTTCTGTGAGTGACCCTGGGAGAATTGGTCATAGATCTATGACCATTTCAGACCAATTGGTCAAAAGCTGTTCGGGGGGCTCCAAACCCTAAACCATAACGACCATTTTGGTCAGAAAGGTCATAATTTCCTTACACGAAATGGTCATAAAGCAGATAGCACTAATCCGTTGCCTTATTTCTAGCTGATCATGACCAATATAGATGGTCATAACCTTGTAAATTGTGTTGGGTTGCTATGACTAGGCGCCACCTCATCAGTTTTGCCTATGTGTCATGTCCATGTGGCAGGTTTTGCCCTAGGTTGTGAAGCAACCTATATTTCTGTCATTCCCAAAAATCACCAAAAAATCTCAAAAATTCTTTGGGTCATTTCTTCGTCAAATATGAAAAAAACCTTCCTTGCCTAGTTCAAAAATAATTAAAAAATATTAATTTTCCTATTCTGTTCAAAAAACACTTTGTGAAGGAAGTACCACTTTGGCATGTCCAAATGGTATCCATTTTCTACAGTGCTTTCCTATGCCCAAATAACTATCCTCCACCAAATGCCAGCTCAATCCATTCATTATTTTGAGCCCAGCTTCAACATTCGTATTTATGTCCAGTGTGGTACTTTGCAAAGCAAGTACCACCTAAACTCCTCCTTTTGAGCTGAAAATTTGTGAAGACGGACTTCTTAGTAACTAATCATCCTGAACCAAAACTCACGCACATTAGCCATGTGCATTTCCTGTACCGCTAATCAAACACTTGGCTGCTAATTCATGTTTGAGCATCGATCGGTCTCCTCGTGAGAATCTTATGTTGTAATTTTCTTCCTAGCACCTACCTGGGGAGTGCCCAACCCACTAGACATGCCTAGGCCTCCCAGAACACATGGCAACGCCACAATCACGCGGTGACCACGCGGCGAGCATGCGAGTTTACGCGCTCTAGAGTCGGGGCCCTCGGCCACCGCCCAAACCTCGACGTATCGCCACCAAACCATGTATTTATGATTAAATACGTACTTATGTAACTAGAAATGATTTTTGGAAAAAATAAATAGCAAACTACGAGGCAGATGCAGTTCAAATTTGACCCGCTTCCAGCTAAATTGGCGGAAATTTGTCTTTTTCACGAGAGGTGGATCAAAAATTTTTACACCCAACCATTTTGTCAATTGTGCATTAAATATGTCCTAGTATTTTAGAAAATTGATTTGGTCCAATTTTGCAACATTTATTTGGGAGGTCCTTTTACAAAAAAACCTCCTTTTGGGCACTCGAAAAATGGAAAATGAATTTTTCGTCCAAAGAAAATGAAAACTTCCTTAGGCAATATTGTTTGCCATTCCAAGTTGCACCCGTTGTGCATAATATGAGATCATTTGAACAAACTATGCCATGAATGTGGCCATAGGATTGATCATTTGGCTTGAAAGCCATGAATCTTCATGCATGATAGCTCATTTCGGAGAACACTTTTTTAAAAGAATTGCCGTATTACAAGTTTATTATTTTTCCTGGTAACTTGGTCATATATAATGACACAAAGCGAAGGTGTTCCAATTTTTTGAATTTTTTTGAATTTTATGCCCGTTTCAAAATGCGGTCAAAACGGCGGGAATGACCGTTCCTAGCTAGTGGTTGAATCTTGGTATTTTTTTGGTGTTTCTCTAATTAAATAGATACTTATGTACCTAGAAATGATTTTTGTAAAAAATAAAGAGCAAACTACAAGGCAGCTGCAATTCAAATTTGACCCGCTTCCAGCTGAATCGGCGGAAATTTGTCTTTTTCACGAGAGGTGGATCAAAACTTTTTACACCTAACCATTTTGTCAATTGTGCATTAAATATGTCCTAGTATTTGAGAAAATTGATTTGGTCCAATTTGGGAACAATTATTTGGGAGGTCCTTCACAAAAAAACCACCTTTTGGGCACTCGACAAATGGAAAATGATTTTTTCGTCAAAAGAAAATGAAAACTTCCTTAGGCAATATTGTTTGCCATTCCAAGATGCACCGTTGTGCACAATATGAGATAATTTTAACAAACAATGTCATGAATGTGGCCATAAGATTGATCATTTGGCTTGAAAGCCATGAATCTTCACACATGATAGCTCATTTCTGATAACACTTTTTAAAATAATTGCCGTCTTACAAGTGTGTAATTTTTGCTGGTAACTTAGCCACATATAATGACACAATGCGAAGGTTTTCCAATTTTTTGATTTTTTTTGAATCTTTTATGCCCGTTTCAAAATGCGGTCAAAACGGCAGGAATAACCGTTCCTAGCTAGTGGTTGAATCTTGGAATTTTTTTGGTGTTTCTCTGATTAAATAGATACTTATGTACCTAGAAATGATTTTTGGAAAAAATAAAGAGCAAACTACGAGGTAGCTATAGTTCAAATTTGACCCACTTCCAGCTGAATCGGCCGAAATTTGTCTTTTTCACGAGAAGTGAATCAAAACTTTTGACACCAACCATTTGGTCAATTGTGCATTAAATATGTCCTAATATTTTAGAAAATTGATTTGGTCCAATTTTGCAACAAATATATGGTAGGTCCTTGTTAAAAAAACTCATTTTGGGCACTCAAAAAATGGGAAATGGTTTTTCCATCAATTTGACGAAACGTGGATCAAAAGCATTTTACATAAAATCATTTGGTCAATTAAACATAAAATTTGGTCTAATACATAGAGTTGGTAGGTTCGTCACAACAAAACTATTTTTTATACTTCGAAAATGAAAAATGCTTTTCTCATGAAAAAGAACCTATTGTTAATCAATTACGACCTATTTATATGGTCATAACGTCATCAAGGCCTTTATTGCATTCTGATTGGTCCACGAACACCTCAGACGGATCATGCATCGGCCACTGTTGGATAGGCCCGGATCCGACGACAGCCCTCTTCCCCCACCCGCTCTACCCCTCATCCCTCTCATCCCCCTCCCGAATCAGCGCAGCTCCCTCTCACCCCCTCGTCCAAACCCTAGCCGTGCCCTCCTCAGTGCGCCGCCGCCCCCATCGATTCCGCCCAACACCGCCGCCCCCTTCCACTCGCTCTCCTCCGTGAGCCGGATCCCCACCTCCTCCGGCTCCCCTTCCACTCGCTCTCCCGTGAAGGCCGAGATGGACGTCCGATGGCCTCGGCTCCCCGATCCAAATCGACGATCCCCCAACCCGTCCCTCCCGCGACCTCCTCCCCCCCGATCCCATCGACCGGCGCGACCTCCGCTACACCAGCCCTGCTACGCCACCGCCGGCGCACGGCAGATCCAACCCAACAGCGGCTCAGGTCGAACCCCTACCCCGCGGCCATGGCATGGGGAGCCCGAAACCCTACCCTATGGCGGCTAGGGTTTCAGTCGGCTCCGACTCCGGCGCTGCTCTGAATCCGGCGACTACCAAGCCCTCAAGCACCACTCTGTCTCCTGGATGGCCTCGAGGACGGCAGGTTCTTCCTCAACCTTGAGGACACGCGCTGGCAGCCGGCCATGTCCGCCGAGCCCACCGATGGCGACCTCCGGATCTGGTATGAATTCCCCCTCTCTCTCGATATGTGCGTGTAGGCGCTTCCTCACCTCACGTTGTCTCCTTCCCGGAACGACCAGAACACGTCCGCCATGCTAGGCTGCTTCTTGGGACGCCATGGCCTTTCCTCCCGCTGGTTATCCTCGCTCCTCAAGGTCTGCACATCTCCAGTCGATGGAGTCAGCTCCAGCGTCAAGGACACAACGGCAGCAGCGGCAGCAAGGTTCGTCGCGCCTCTCGATTTCATCTTCCACTCCATTGCCTGCTGATGCTCGTGGACTCCTTCTTCTACAACTTCTCATCATCTCCTATTGATGTGTGCTCGTATTGTGTCAAGGAAGACGTTCATGGGGCTGGTCTAGAAGGCTTTCAAGCTGGCCCTGCTGTGTACCAAGCGGCACCCCATTGACCGGCCGACGATGCACGAGGTGGCCTGGGTGCTGCTCTCGCTCATACCGGCCCCTGCCCTCCACGTCCCATCCACATGCCTGCTCCCTCTTCATCTCAGATATTGGATTGAAGTAGAGAATAACCCTCCTCCATATTGTGTGCTGATTATCTGTATAATGTGTAGAACAATCATGGTGTCAATTTCTGCTTTATGCCCCATGTTTCACTAATAACATGCCCAACTTCCTGCTCTATAGGAAATAATTACATGATTGTTTATCCTCCTGTATAATAGTTTAGATTTGCGACCTGATCTTGTGCTTCTGGTAGCTAGTCCAATTTGTGTACTTTTAAGTGTCTTCTGCGGCACACACACACACACACACACACAGACACACTGATGATGTATTGATCTTGTGCTCCTATTGATGTCTCCTTTGACTGCGGAAGCTGAATATCACTCCCTCCGTTCATAAATAAGTGATGTGGTTTTAGTTCACTTACTTATGGCCGGTAATATACTGTTCTTCCTTGCCTAATGTTATTGTTGTCGATAATAGGGCCTGTAGATAGCAAGTTATTTCCTAGTGGTTACTTTTGCTTATTTTGTATCACATTGAAAAAGAAAATGCACAATGAGCTTGTTTGATCTTTTTTATGCTTATTCATACTTGATCAGGGCAGTCCTATATCCTATGATCTTTCCTATCATTTGGTAGTGTGATGTTTCAAGATGACAAATTTTAAAACCCAAACTATTGTAAACAAGCTTGCTGCATCTTGAGAATTAATTGTTCATGAGAAGCGAATAGTGTAGTTGATCATCACTATTGCTAAATGCTATTGCTTGATATAATATAAGTATGAGCACTCAACCATTGTACAGTTTTATGCATATTTGTTTTGTATTTTTTATAAATGATGATAGTTTGTGCAAGATGTTCACATGTTATTTTATTTTTTGACTAAATTCTCTTATGCCCTCGACTTAGCTTGACCCAGAATAGCAGCATCATTGATGCGTTCTGACCTTCACCTCGTTCTTTCTCTCGCAGACTCGAAGGAGACCATACACAAGTCACCTCCTCTTCGGTTGTGAGAGTGTCCAGGGGTCGTGGGTGCGGCTAATGCATATCTCTGTGGCCACACTTGACACTGCTTTGCTGCTCTTTCAATGCTTTTGCTATTGTACTGTGCTTCTCTAGTTGTTTGAATGCTTCTGCTACTAGCCTGCTAGACTGCTACTAGCTTGAATAGGTGTGCACTTGTGCTGTTGGTGGTGCTGCTTGTGTAGCTACTACTAATTTAATGCTTATACTCACGCTGCTGTTGATTAAATTCTTATGTTGTTGCTGCATGCTTATGCTACTGATTCAATGCTTTAGAAATTGATTGAATTGAACCTGTTGTAATCCTTCTTGTTATACTCGTATTTAATTTTTGGGTTTCTATTTGATTTTTTAGTCTGTTATATACGGTTCATCTTCAATTTCTTCTGTAACCTGCTTGGAGCTTAGAATACACAGCCCAACTAGTCTCATATACAACTAAGACCAATGATTCATGCTCAATTATGTATATGTATGTATGACCAGTAAAGTTGGAAGGCCCAAATCTTAATGTTAATATGCTCAATTTTGTACCATATTCATGCTCATGCATCACCAGTTATTGCTTTTTTTGCTTGGTCTATTTTGGCTCATAACCTAAGTATACCAAAACTGATTAACCGATTTCTCCAACTTGCCAAAATTGTCATAATTGTCTCCTGCCTTGTAATGTTAGTCTCTGTGTACTTACTAGTATTGTTAGTTGAATGGATGGTCGTGGTAGTAGAATAGGAATTTTCTTTAGGTTAGTGTTATAGTGATGTTCATTTCATTACCTAAACTTTGTACCAACGTACCATGCAGGTATGCATAGATTACTATTGTAGAACAACATCAGGTTAATCTGTTGCATACAAGTTATTGGAAGTATTGTTATGCCATGCTTAGTGCTTACTGAACTGGGGCATTTGGGCATGTATGTATAAATTTTAGCCTTATTTACTTCCAGTGTATTTCACTAATAGCTTATCTTGATCAGGATCTAATGTCGGCGAGGTTGTTGCTGTGACAGAGGATTAGACGAAGCTTGGAGATGTGCGCCATAGTTTTAGTTGATGTTGCCACCAAGTTTTGGTGCTTGTGTATCTGTTTTTGATTGTATGTGCACTTGTTGGACGTGCAAACGTGTATGTGCTCTTGTGAGTATTTGATTGCATGATTTCTGGATTTAATCCGTTAATTGAGAGATTTATTGATTTTTTGCTGTTCAAATGTGTAAATTGAAAGCTGTGAATGAAAAAGACCAAATGTTCCACTTGACAAAATAATATTTGGGCTCTAAAGAGGCTGTGCCCCAAACTATAGTGGATCAGAACATTTTGTATTTCAGAAAAACCAGAAAAATAGGCTTAATGAAATGGTCCGTAAAAAGGCCACGACCCAGAAAATAAAAAGGCCAAATTGTTGGGCTTGGTCCATGAAGCTGACAAAAAATTCATAGAAAAAATACAAATGGGCTGAATTAATGGGCTCGGCCCATGTAAAACACCGAATTGTACCGGGCCGATTCTTGTGCCACATAAGCTTGCCACGCTGGATGCCTACGTGGTCTGGGGAGGCTGCTAGTGACCAAAGAATGACAATAGGCATATTTTGGTCATAAACGTCTATGACCTTCTCACAAAGAAGGTCGTTAATTTCAGTTTATGACCCTCAGCTTTTGACCATCTGCTTTTGGTCACAAAAAGGTCACAAATGGAAAATAATGACCATTCAGTGACCAATAGTCAAGGTAACAAGTTGACGTATTTCTTGTAGTGTTTGAACCTCCGTCAGCAAAGATGGATGGAGGCTATAGCAGATTATAACGTGGGTATTTCCTATACCCTGGGAAAGGCTAATGTCATGGCCGATGCCCTGAGCCGCAAGTCTTATTGCAATAACCACATGGTTCACAAAGCTTAACCCCGCCTTTATGAAGAGCTTTGCATGTTGAACCTTCAACTAGTTCCACAGGGTTCTTTGAATAACCTTGTCTTGGAACCAACTCTATTGAAAGCAATTAAGTCTGCTCAAGCCAAGTCTGACAAGTTTTCTACAACCATACATTA
Organism: Secale cereale; assembly: GCA_902687465.1. Lineage (NCBI taxonomy): Eukaryota > Viridiplantae > Streptophyta > Magnoliopsida > Poales > Poaceae > Secale > Secale cereale. Next base: position 246,065,402 of record LR738712.1, read on the forward strand.
ACAAATTCCAATATTCCAAATAATCGCGGGCACGGCTTTCGAAATATCATAACCCTGCAGGGGTGTCCCAACTTAGCCCATCACAAGCTCTCACAATCAACAGAGGTAAAAAAAAACCATGTCTTAGGGACAACCCGATCAGACTCGGAATCCCGGTGCACAAGACATTTTGACAATGGTAAAACAAGTCCAGCAACACCTCCCGGTGTGCCGTCACCCTAATAGTACCAGCGCGTATCTCGTCTCAGGCCATGTCCGGATGAGCAGTACGTATAGCAACCGAAGACCCAAGATAACTGGGTGGCACCGCAAGTGGCTCTAGTTTGGGACCAACGACATCAGCACTGCCCCCTGTTTGTGGAAAAGAATCCTCGGGTAGTGCTAACTCCCTATGCAAATTAATTAATTAATTAAGTTTTTATTATGTTACAAATTAAAACAAAAGTTGGGCCTTGCTGGAGGAGTTTTATTCAAAGAAAACTGTCAAGGGGTCCCCATATACCCAACCGCGTTAGGAATGCAAAATCAAGGAACATAACACCGGTTTATCGGTTCTTAAGGTGGCATGAGTGGAACAAAACACCGGGCATAAGGCCAAGCCTTCCACCCATTGCTAAGTATATAGGTGCATTAATTATAGTAATAAATACTGAAATATTCCAACAGTCCAAGTTCCGACTGGAGCAATCTTCATCTTCACCTGCAACTAACAACGCTATAAGATGGGCTGAGCAAGAGGTAACACAACCATACAACAGTTTGCTGGGATGGTGTCAAAGGTTAGAGGTTTCATGGCAACAAAGAGAGGTTGACAACAAATAGATAGGTAGCGCGACATATAGCGATAGCATCGAGACAATTAGCATGGCAATGTTAGTAATGAGATCCAAGGTGATGGTCATCTTGCTTGAGATCCCGCAAGGAAGAAGAATGAATCCATGAAGAAGAAGAAGCCACGCAGACGAACCAAGCGTAGCCGAACGAATCCTCACGATAGCAACGAAACAGGAACTAACGAGAAGAAGGAAACAACATGGTAAACACACCACACATAGATAAGACAAGATGCTCAAACAAGTATGTTGCATGACAAGGCTACATGATGCTAGTCATGGCAAGAGATGATGCAAACAAGAACACACAAGAAGAAATGTTTAAATGAGGCCGGAAACAACATATACCAATTCATGTAAGTCCTCGTATGCAAATTTAGAAATTGGTCCATATCTGAACAAACCTTATGTTAGATTTGTTAAAGAGCAAGTTAACAAGCTCCATGATGATCTACACGAAATTCTAGTCAAGTTACATATAAAGTTTATTTAATTCGGATCTATGGCCTAGAAGATATGAGCAAAACAAGTCAAGCATGGCAAAGATGCAAGATGCATTCAAACATCAAGAAAACACACTCAAACATGGATACGACATGATAAGATGTATCTATGTGCAAAAACAAGAAAGTTTCATACAGGGCACACTCAAAACGGAGCAACGGATCATCACATACACATGAAACAAGATTAAAGGACAAGCTGTCCCAAAACAGCAACTAAGCACCTTGCAACAGAGTTTAAGGTATCAAGGTGGACAGTAACATGCATGAAAACTACACCAACATGTAGAACACTGAGAGATGAACATTTTGATATATCATACACTCCAAACGGTTGAACATGCACAAAGATACATCAAGTCAAACATGCCTATATGATGTATGAAACATGGACTTAATCATTTAAGCAAAATAAATGCAAGCAACATTTTAAGTGTTCCTTTACAAGTATGAGGATGCCATGTCCAGTCATATGCAATTTCTGTTAAATGTTGACATGAAGAAGACATGGGGCATCTAGTCGCCACGACGGAAAGGAAGGGGTGTCATGGCGGCGAAAATGGAAATGTTGCCACCGCACGTTCCGGTTCCCGTAACTCATAGAGATAGCCGATGCAAAAGAAGTGTGGCGGAAGCATGTCATGCAAGGATGGTGGGGTGATCCCGTTACCACGTATCCCACATGTCGGTGGCATGGAAACGGGTGACAAAATAGACGGTGTGCAAACATGAGAATAACATAAACGCAATGCATTCGTTCACGGGCGATCGTCTCGGCGGTTATACCTTTGATGCGTTCGTTTCATGATGGTTTGAGTTCAACGAGGGAAGTAGTCGTTCAATCGGTCCTCGACGGCGGTAGTGGTACACGTCTTCTGTAGATGTTCGGGTCATCGTAGAGGTACTTGGCGCACCATAGGCCCCCGTGGTCATCGTGGAAGTAGTGGTACTTGGCAAAGCGCATGGTGAAGGTAGAAGTACATTTCGAAGGTCATCTAACTCTGCAAGCGATGGTCATTGTGGTACTTGTCGAGTTCCAAATGTGTGGTCGTTCATGAGTCTTCGTTGAAGGTAGTCGTTTGGGCGTACACGCTTGCCGGTGTTGTACTTGGCGAATCCCTGTAGTTGTACACTTGGTCATTGAGGCAGTTGGGGAGGGTCGATGGTAGTTGTTCACGGGGTCGTAGTCGAAGTAGTCATTCTCAGCGATCCAAAATGATCAAGGCAAAAATCCCGGGTTCAGTGGTGGTCGAACTTGGTAAAAACTACGAAGCGGTCTTGGCGAACCAAAACCTCATGAGCAGAGGTGCATAGAAGCCACGGGTCTTGTGTTCCCAAGGGATCGGTAGTCAAGCGTGACAGGAGGGAAAATGGGTCAGTGCCTGCAGCGAACAGGGAAGACCCGCAAGCGAGCTTGATGAAGGAAGCTGCGGTGGCGGCTGGCACAAAGGAGGCAAGGCGGAACTACGGGTGATGGAGGCCATGGCCGATGTCTGAGGCAAGAAGAAGAGGGGCGACGAGGAGGCGCGGGTGGTAGGTATGTATGGCAAGGCGATGAGAGGTGGCCGGGGCTGACGAGCTCGAGTCCATGGTGGGCTCGACGGCGGAGGGGATCTGACGGGGATGGCCGGAACTGGACGTGGGGTGGAGCTGCAGCAAGGTGGGTGTTGGCTCCTCCGGCGAGCTGGAGAAGGAACTGCAAAGGAGAGGTCACGGCGTTGAGGAGGCAGGCTCTCCGGCAGACGAGCACTTGACGACGAGAGAGGGGTTGCGGTCTCTAGCCACGGAGGGAGGCGAGGCATGCGGGGTAAGGGCCGACGACGGAGCTGACTTGGTGGCTCGAGATTGGCCGGGACGCGTGGCTGGAGGTAGTAGACACGTCCGGCGGCGGGGTGGACATGTCCGGCGGCGCGAGGAGGAAGAGGACTAGGGTTGGACCGTGAATTTTGGGGCGATGGACATATTTATAGGTAGAGGGAGCTAGGAGAGTCCAAATGAGGTGCGGTTTTCGGCCACGCGGACGTTATCCAACGACAAAGAAAATGGAGGGGGTTTAGATGGGCTAGAGGGCTGTTGTGGAGGGGTGCTGGGCTGTAAGGAGAAAGGGGTCTGACGGTTAACGCGGTTAACCGTTGGGGCATCAAACGACCTCCAAATGGAACGAAATTTGACAGGCGGTCTACCAACACTATAATTAGACCGTATGCCAAGTTTTAGCCCATTCTGAGAATGTTTTTCCAACACTTATAAAATAAATATTCGGAGGTGCCGCGGGCACGTGCGAGTGTGACTGACCTCAGAACGGACAACGGAAAGAACCGGCAACTACGAACGGATGCAAGTTTTGAAAACTATGCAGATGAAATGCAGATGATGGCATGGCAAAGTGCAACGCGCAAGAAGATGACATGGTAACGCATCGAATAACTAGAAGACACCTGGCGCATCGGTCTCGGGGTGTCACAACACTCTCCTACTAGCAAGAGATCTCGTCCCGAAATCTTAGGAACGAGATGGAAGTGAAAAAGGATGAAGGTCTAACCAAAGAACCTTGTGAGGTTGAGCCACTTGAAAGGAAGAATACAACAGAGATTAACGGCATTGAAAAGCTCCGTTAAAAAAGTGGAATCGAAGAAGAAATACGAGAACCTTTCAGGTTGAAAGACATGAAACAAGAGCTCAAGGAACAAGAATGATTTCGAAACCACTCCAGCTAAAAAGAGATACAAATGGACTTCAAACGAAGGGATTTGGGCAGCATACTAGCTGAAAATGGAAGGGATAGAACATAACCTCGATAAGATGGAATAATATTTGACGAGAGAAACAACACAATTCCTCCGGAACAATTTGAAAGAGTTGGAATGAAAATAACGGAGAAGAAGATGACAACTTTTACCATGAATGAATTAAAATCATCTTCACGAAGAAGGGGTGAACGGAGTTGTTGAGAAATAAACAACAAAAGAATAAGCTTTGTGTGGGCTTATTTAAACATCTCAAAACTTGAGGTGAATAATGCCACAAACAAAAGATTGAATAGATGAGACGAAGGAAGAAAAACAAAACTCCACTTCCAAAAGAATACGGAGAATTAATTGCTCCTCGAGGTGCACGAAGAATAATGCTTGATCTTGTCCAACAAGAATTTGATGAAAACTTGAAGAATGATTTGAATCACGATGAACCATCATGAAGAACTCTGGTAACGACAAATGATGAGATAGAAGTGAAGGATGCAAGAATAAGATTAAAACCTTGCGATGATTTAGATGAAGGTGCTGACGAGATAGCCGAGAAAAACTTTGATGTCCGGAAATAAAAGATGAAAGGACTTGGGACTAGAATTTATTAATCATGAACAAACTATGAAGGACGACATTAATCAACTTAAATAATCAGAATTATGCTATGCTGATCCTCCACCAATTAAATTGATGAGAAGCAATGGATTTGCATATCACTTACACGTTTTGAAATTCAATAAAGAGGGATATAGCACAAAACTTGAGAAAGTCTTCATGAACCACTCGTAGGATTGGAAAGAACGAATGAATTAGCATGAATAACAAAAGAATTCTAAGTTAACCATGGTAAGAATTGAAACCGAGTGATGAAGGGCAATAATCCACCATAAGGAATTGAAATTGAGTGAATACAAGAGAAAGAATCGTCAGGAAGAATAAAGCACTTGAGGAAATTTAGAAACAAGAGAAAGAAGAGATCAAAAACCGATTAAGAATACTTGGACGAAGCACCGACAGAATATGGAGACGAACGACGAGGCATCAATGAAGAATAGTTGGAGGACGAAGTTGAAAACTGAGACCGAATAAATCTTTTGAATGATGGCCTTCGGAGGATCACAATGGAAATAATTCATGAAATACTACGGATGGTTAAGAAAAGAATTTATGCCAAACAGAGTAATTCGAGAGGATAACATGAAGCTACAACCACGAATATTAGAGAGAACGGAAAAGGATCGGAGAGAAATTCTTCTTAGGTCTTAAAATGACGACGAGGAACGCCACCAAAATTATTGAGATACTCCGAAAGAATAAAAAGAGGAAAGGTTGAGCCAAACATGAAAAGAACTGAAAGTGATCTTGGAGAAGGCACATGACTGATGGAATCCATACCTATGTCACACTTTTGAAAAGAATTGAGAATCACTCCGGAAATAATTAGAAGAGTCAGGTAAGATCCCGGGAAAAGACCTGTGGGTTAGGGCCCACTGAAAAGAAAATACCATTGACAAAAAATCGAAAAGGAGATGATTCACTGGAACGATTCAAAGAACTTGAATGTGGTTACAACCTCGACTAAATTGGAACACATACGAATCTCCGGAGATGTCTTCAGAACTCCAGAACAATTAAATGCCGAGAGGCAAACTAGCAAGGAGAAAACATTAGAGCCGAGTGAAAGAATAAGATCAACACCGAAACATGAGTTGAAAGAAAAATAGAAGAGGAATATCGAACGAGAGGAGAATTCATCGGAGAAGAAAAGAGATGAAGGATGACGAACTAGATGAGAATTCACTAGTTGAAATAATTAAGGAAAGAAAGCAAAGGCTTGGCAAATATAAAATGCATACACGGTTCTGATCTCCAGCTCCGAGAAAAAAAAGGGTGGGCAGGTGCGAAAAGAAAGACAACTTCGGATGGGGGAAATGACACCTGGTGAAAAGAACTGAGGACTGATCATGCCAAAGATGAGGAGGGTCGAATCAATTCGAAGAGAATTGCACCAGATGACAAAGGCTGACAATGCAACAAACGAAAACTAATTGCATGATCCTAAAAAAATTTGAAGGGGAAGAGGAGTAATTGAAAACACCTACATCAGGATTCCTCACTAGAGCGACGAAGGGGCTGAGGATTAAAAAGAATTCCTACTCTTTGATATAACTAGACTTTGAAAAGTTTTCTTCTAGACTTGACAACGGCTAGACTACGATCAATCAAGGGGCCTCCTATGGTCGGTCGAGGCTCTGATACCAACTTGTCACGCCCAAGATGCGAATATATCCCGATCACATGATGACTCGTGAATGGAGCACAACCGCATTTCGGGCGCTTAGCAAGATGAATATCATTACATCGTACAATTACATAAATAGATGGGGATACATACAAGTCATACACATTCCACATGAATACAACACATAATACACAAGACATCCGACTACGGATGAAAAAGGAAAAGCACAACGACATCCATCCTTCTATCCCAGGCTGCTGACCAGGAACCTATCCCAAGGCTGATGAAGAAGAAGAAGGAAGAACTCCAACACAAGTAAACACCGCTCTCACGTCAAGACATCAGAAACCTGCACCTGCAACTATTGTTGTAGTATCTGTGAGCCACGAGGACTCGGCAATCCCATAACCATGGGTATCATGACTAGCAAACTTAATGGGTATGTAGAGGTTAAGTGGTGAGGTTGTAGCAGCGGCTAAGCATTATATGGAGGCTAACTTACGAGTACAAGAATAAGATGAGCATCTACGCAAACGGTCGCAAACTAGTAACGATCGCTAAGAGATCCTGGACTACCTACGAGTCAAACATAAACCCCACCGTGTTCTCTTCTCAAAAATGAAAAGAGACGGTCATGGTTACTCACCTGGTTGTGTATTCTATTTCGGATCCTCTGACAAGTTTTCTATAACCGGACATTAAAAAATTCCAATCTGCCACATAACCACAGGAACGGCTTTCGAAAGATCATAACCTTGCAGGGGTGTCCCAACTTAGCCCATCACAAGCTCTCATGATCAGCAGAGGTAAAAACCCATTATATTAGGGACAACCCGGTCAGACTCGGAATCCTGGTGCACAAGACATTTCGACAATGGTAAAACAAGTCCAGCAAGACCTCCCGGCATGCCGACACCCTGATAGTAGCCGCGTGTATCTCGTCTCAGGCCACGTTCGGATGAGCAGTACATACATCAATCGAAGACCCCAGATAACTGGGTGGCACCACAAGTGGCTCCAGTTTGGGACAAACACCATCAACACTATCCCCCTGTATGTGGAAAAGAATCCTCTGGTAGCGCTAACTCCCTATGCAATTTAATTAATTAATTAAGTCTTTATTATGTTGCAAATTAAAACAAAGTTGGGCCTTGCTGGAGGAGTTTTATTCAAAGCGAACTGTCAAGGCGTCCCCATATACCCAACCACGCTAGGAACGCAAAATCAAGGAACATAACACCGGTTTATCTGTTCTTAAGGTGGCATGAGTGGAACAAAACACCGAGCATAAGGCCAAGCCTTCCACCCATTGCCAAGTATATAGGTGCATTAACTATAGTAATAAATATAGTGATATTCCAACAATCCAAGTTCCGACATGGAGCAATCTTCATCTTCACCTGCAACTAACAACGCTATAAGAGGGGCTGAGGAAGCGGTAACATAGCCATACAATGGTTTGCTGGGATGGTGTCAAAGGTTAGAGGTTTCATGGCAACAAAGAGAGGCTGACAACAAATAGATAGGTAGCGCGGCATATAGCGATAACATCGAGAGAACTAGCATGGCAATGATAGTAATGAGACCCAAGGAGACGGTCATCTTGCCTAAGATCCCGCAAGGAAGAAGAACGAGTCCATGAAGAAGAAGCCACGCAGACGAACCAAGCGTAGCCGAACGAATCCTCACGATCGCAACGAAATAGGAACTAACGAGAAGAAGCAAACAACATGGTAAACACACCACACATAGACAAGGTAAGATTCTCAAACAACTATGATGCATGAAAAGGCTACATGATGCTACTCATGGCAAGAGACGATGCAAACAAGAACACACAACAAGGCAAGTTTAATGAGGCCGGAAACAATATATAACAATTCAGGTAAGTCCTCATATGCAAATTTAGAAATTGGTCCAGATCTGAACAAACCTTATGTTAGAGTTGTTAAACAACAAGTTAACAAGCACCATGATGATGTACACGAAATTCTAGTCAAGCTACATATAAAGTTCATTTAATTTAGAACTACAGCTAGAAGATATGAGCAAAACAAGTCAAGCATGGCAAAGATGCAAAATGCGTTCAAACATCAAGCAAACACACTCAAACATGGATACGACATGATAAGATGCATCTATATGCAAAAACAAGCAAGTTTTATATAGGCACACTCAAAACGGAGCAACAGATCAACACATACACATGAAACAAGATTAAAGGACAAGTTGTCCCAAAACAGCAACTAAGCACTTTGCAACAGAGTTTAAGGCATGAAGATGGTCAGTAACATACATGCAAACTACACCAACATGTAGAGAACTCAGAGACGAGCATTTTGACATATCATAAACTCCAAACAGTTGAACATGCACAAAGATACATCAAGTCAAGCATGCCTATATGATGTATGAAACATTGACTTAGCCATTTAAGAAAAATAAATGCAAGCAACATTTTAAGTGTTTCTTTACATGTATGAGGACGCCATATCAAGTCATATGCAATTTCTGTTAAATGTTGACATGAAGAAGACATGGGGCATTTGGTCGCCACGATGGAAAGGAAGGGGTGTCATTGCGGAGAAAATGGAAACGGTGCCACGGGACATTCCGGTTGCGGTAACTCATCAAGATTGCCGGTGCAAAAAAGTGTGACGGAAGCATGTCATGCAAGGATGGTGGGGTGATCCCGTTACCAGCTATCCCACATGTCGGTGGCATGGAAACGGGTGACAAAACAGACGGGGTGCAAACACGAGCATAACATACACACAATGCATTCGTCCATGGGCGATCATCTCGGCGGTTATACCTTTGAAGCATTCGTTTCGGAGTGGTTCCAGCTCAACGAGGGAAGTAGTCGTTCGATCGGTCCTCGACGGCGGTAGTCGTACACGTCTTCTGTAGATGTTCGGGTCATCGTAGAGGTACTTGGCGCAACATAGGCCCCCGTGGTCGTCGTGGCAGTAGTGGTACTTAGCAAAGCGCACGGCTACGATAATTGTACATTTCGGCGGTCGTTTAACTCGCCAAGCGATGGTCATCGTGGTACTTGTCGCATTCCGAATGTGTGGTCGTTCATGAGTCTTCGGTGAAGGTAGTCGTTTGGGCATACACGCTTGCCGGTGTGGTACTTGGAGAATCCATGTAGTTGTGCACTTGGTCGTCGAGGCACTTGGCGAGGGTCGACGGTAGTTGTTCACGGGGTCGTAGTCGAAGTAGTCGTTCTCGGCGATCCAAAAAGCCCTGGTTTCGTGGTGGTCGAACTTGGCGAAAACCACAAAGCGGTCTTGGCGAACCTAAACCTCATGAGCAGAGGTGCACGAAAGCCACGGGTCTTGTGTTCCCAAGGGGTCGGTAGTCAGGCGTGACAGGAGGGAAAACGGGTCGGTGCCGGCAGCAAACAGGGAAGACCCACAAGCGAGCTTGACGAAGGAAGTTGCAGTGGCGGCTGGCACAAAGGAGGCAAGGCGGAGCTGCTGGTGATGGAGGCCATGGTCGATGTCCGAGGCAAGCGACAGAGGGGCGATGAGGAGGTGCGGGTGGTTGGCGTCCATGGCAAGGTGATGAGAGGTGGCCGGGGCTGACGAACTCGAGTCCCTGGCGGGCTCGACGGTGGAGGGGATCTGACGAGGATGGCCAGAACTAGACGTGGGGTGGAGCTACAACAAGGTAGAGGCTGGCTCTTCGGACGAGTTGGAGAAGGAACTGCAGAGGAGGGGTCACGGTGTTGAGGAGGCAGGCTCTCTGGCGGACGAGCACTTGACGATGAGAGAGGGGTTGCGGTCTCCATCGACGTAGGGAGGCGAGGCGTGCGAGGTAAGGGCCGGCAACAGAGCTGACGTGGCGGCTCGGGATTGGCCGGGACGCGCAGCATGAGGCGGTGGACGCGTCCGGCGGCAGGGTGGACATGTCCGGCGGTGCGAGGAGGAAGAGGACTAGGGTTGCACCGTGAATTTCGGGGGGAGGGACATACTTATAGGTAGAGGTAGCTAGGAGAGTCCAAATGAGGTGCGGTTTTCGGCCACGTGATCGTGATCCAACGAGGAAGAACATGGAGGGGGTTTAGATGGGCTAGAGGGCTGTTGTGGAGGGGTGCTGGACTGCAAGGAGAAAGGGGTCCGGCGGTTAACGCGGTTAACCGTTAGGGGCATCAAACGACCTCCAAATGTTACGACATTTGACAGGCGATTTACCTACACTATAATAAGACCACACATCAAGTTTCACCCTGTTCCGAGAAAGTTTTCCGGCCACTTATAAAATAAATATTTGGAGGTGCCGCAGGCGCGTGCGAGTGTGACTGGGCTCAGAGCGGACAACGGAGAGAACCGACAACTACGACTGAATGCATGTTTTGAAAACTATGCTGATGAAATGCAGATGATGGCATGGCAAAGTGCAACACGCAAGCAGATGACATGGCAACGCAGCGAATAACTGTAAGACACCTGGCACATCGGTCTCGGGGTGTCACAACCCGGTGTAATGATGCTACAGTAATCCCCGGGTTAAGTTAATCAGTTTGCTAAAATACTGCTTAATCACTTTGATCAATGTCTCATTTCAAATTCCAGTTGAGTTCAAATTCAAAACCGAGTTATAGTCAAATTTCAAATTCTGTCAAACATGCAAACTAAAATGTTCAAGTTGTTGCAAATAAATTGTAAGTAATATTGGTGGAGAAATCATTTTAATCAGAGGTTTAAATGCACAAAATAAAATAAAAGAAGAAAAATAAAATTAAACAAAAGATAAATGTAAAAAAAGGGAAAAGCGAAGGGGTGGGAGAGCCCCTGGCCTTCCCTTGGGCCTCGGCCCATCCCAGCAAGCCGGCCCACGCTCCATCCCCGGTCGCTCTCCTCTCCCTCCTGTTCCACCGAACTGGTGCGCGCGCCAAGCGCGCCCCACCGCACCTGCTCGCCGGCGTCGAGGTGGATAAGGGCTCCCCTTCAGTGCCTCGCTCTCCCCGCCGCTCCCACTCACTCCCCCTAGACGCCCCCCTCTCTCCCTCTGGCCTCGCCCCCTTCTCCAGATCCACCTCGCCCGACGCACTATCGCCGCCATGTTGCTGCGCTACCGCGGCCACCGTGTCCTCCTCGCCGCCCCGGCGTGTCCATGAGCCCCGCGACCGACGACCTCAAGCCGGGAGCCACCCCAGCGCCGGGTCCCCTTCGTCTTCCTCCTCGGTTGCCACCGCCGCCGCTTTGGACTCCGACCATCGCAATGACTCTCCCGTTGCCCGCCGGGCCTTCGTGCGCCCACCTAGTGAGCTCCTCCCCCTCTCCCCTTTCTCACGTAGGCCGCCTCCCGATCTAGCTCGCTCGCCGCTACCACCGAGCCCGTCGCCGCGGATCGCCTTGCCGCTGTCGCCATAGCCCCTGTCGCGTTGGCCTGGGCACGGCATCGAGCTCCAGGTGCTCCCATGAGCCCAACGATCTCGAGCCCATGCCTCCACATGCCTCCTACCCTAGTTCCCGTCGAGGACCCGTGTGTGCCACCGCCTCCGCTCATCACCGGCGCTGAATCCGGCCAAGCCCGGCCATGCCACCGCCACCAAACGACACGACGTCAAGTGGCCATTCGAACGTGCCCGACCATAGCCCCACAGACCCCCTGTGCGCAAAACTCGTGCCCCCTCCCGAGCAGCGCCGCCGCATTTGGCTCGCCAGAGCAAACTCCGGCGCGTCTTCGGCCGGTGTCCGACATGGATTCCACGTGGCACCACCTGGGCCACTGATTGGTGGGCCCATGGGCCCCCTCGGACAAGTTGACATCGGTCTACTGCTGACCGGGCGGCCCCGTGCCAATGACATGTGGGTCCCGCCTGCTAAACGGATTAAAATAAATGAATAATCAGTTAATTAGTTAATTAAAACCCTAATTACTCACTGCCAGTAGGCCCCATCCACTAATTAACATAATTAGTTTCGACTAACCCCTCTATTAGTGCCACTACCACTAACATGTGGGTCCCACTAGACCCACAGGTCAAGTTTGACTCTCGTCAGCTGGATTTAACCTGCTGACGTCATGGTGATGTCATGCTGACATCACCTTTCACTATTCTGGATAATGTTTGATTTAAATAATTAAATAAATCCAGAAAATGATTAAAACTTTAGAAAATCATATAATTTAATCCGTAACTCACATGAAAATAATTTATATATGAAAGTTGCTTAGAAAAATCCCACGAATCCAATCATATCGTTTGTTTCCATGTTGGGACCCTCTATGGAGGTGAACCCACAACTTCAAGCCTGTTTCCGGTAGATGAATAGTGCATATACACCTATTAATAAATCCAACTCGAATCCTCAAATAACTAATATGACTTAGACATATCTTTAGGCAACCCTGCACTGCACCGTAGCATAGCATGCTCTGTGTTTTATATATTTGTTGTGTATTAATCTGTTTCCTCCCCCTCTTCTCTTTCATTAGACCCCGACACCGACGTAGTCCTCGAGACCATTGACGACCATTTCTTTGCAGCAGAGCTTCCAGGCAAGCCAACCCCCTCTGATCATTCTGATATCGTCTACTCCCTTCTCTCTTATGCTTGAATTAGAACTGCTACTGTTTTTGTATGATCCTATTCCGACGCATAGCCTATTGTTGTTACCAGCTTTCATACCTTACATGTTTATCCTAAACTTCTTAGAATAGGTAGGTTGTTGACCCACCAGTGACCCCCACCTTGTTCCCGTTACACCCGCAGGATTACCAGATGACTTGATCAACTTCATCGATGTCCAGGCCCCGACACCGCACATCACCCCCTTAGTTGCACGACTCTGCATGGTTATTATCGAGTGCCGAGGGTGATACCTCATCAGCACTTCTGATGTTAACCCTATAGTGTAGCTAGTCAGTCGTGGTCATCGAGGGTGATTCCTCCTTTACCACTCCTGATAAGGACTCGGTCATGCAACACTTGAAATGTGGACCGTTGAGGGTGATTCCTCCAAGTCCAGCTTGATGGTTAAATCGAGTGGGAATACATCGAGGGTGATTTCTCGGGTTCCCCCCTTGCTGGTTTGGACACACAGTTACTTTGAATTTACCCCCAGAACCATGATGAAGACGGAACGGCCCCGAGGGGTACCTTTGAGTGATGTGGAGCCGGGTTAACCAAGAGGGTACCCGCGAGATAATTACAAGGCGTGGTCGGGCATTCTTAGCCCTTGCCACATGTCCTCGAGACGGGGCGATGGGGTCACATCAATGGGGAGTCTCTGCTCGTTACCGCGCGCTCCTAATCCACTATGATTTGGATATGTGATCCAAGGGGCCTCCGTCCTGATAGCACTAACCATCACGTGGGCATAGTATGGGGATTCTGCGTAGTATGCATCATCCGATGCTTAATGGACGCCATGCAACTGAGCGGCGCGCACCGGGTTGGACTACATAATGACCTTCCTTTTTAAAGAGGTAGATAGGTCTTCTCATCGGCCGCCCACGCAACATGCAGGAGTTTCCGGGGCGATGGCCCAAGATCGATGGGGGCATAGGTTTAGTCCGGTGTCCTGACCTCTCTATTAAGCCTAGGTCGGGTTGCGGCGTATCGTTTTCGCCGAGGCCAGTCATGACCGAGTAAAGTGTGTCCGGCCGAAGTTAAGCGAGCGTGGTGGGTAAGTTGGTGCACCCATGTAGGCAAGAAAACATCTATTGATAGCATGTCCTACGCTAATGGACACTTGGAGTTGTATCCCGATCGATACAACTAGAACTAGATGCTGGCGCATGAAATCGATATGCGGCTTCGGGAGTCGAGAAAGGACCCCGGAGCGTTGATACAACAACATATCCTTCCAATGACCCAATTTCACCCGGAACACTTCCGGTCTCCAAATATCATCATCCTATATATTAATATTTACCTCTCGACCATTTCGAAACTCCTCGTCATGTCCGTGATCTCATCCGAGACTCCGAACAACATTCCGTCATCAAATTACATAACTCACATAATACAAAATCATCATTGAATGTTAAGCGTGCATACCATACGCGTTCGAGAACTAAGTAGACATGACCGAGATACCTCTCCAGTCAATAAACAATAGCGGAACCTGGATGCTCATATTGGCTCCCACATATTCTACGAAGATCTTTTTTAGTCGTACCGTAATGACAACATACGTTATTCCTTCTGTCATCGGTATGTTACTTGACCGAGATTCGATCATCGGTATCTTCATACCTAGTTCAATCTCGTTACCGGCAAGTATCTTTACTCGTTCCATAATGCATCATCCCGCAACTAACTCGTTAGTCACATTGCTTACAAGGCTTCTTATGATGTGCATTACCGAGAGGGCCCAGAGATACCTCTTCGATACTCGGAGCGACAAATCCTAATCTGGATCTGTGCCAACCCAACAAACACGTTCGGAGATACCTATAGAGCATCTTTATAATCACCCAGATATGTTGTGATGTTTTATAGCATAAAAGGCATTCCTCTGGTGTCCGGGAGTTGCATAATTTCATAGTCGGAGGAATTTGTATTTGACATGAAGAAAGCAGTAGCAGTAAAAACTGAACGATCAATATGCTAAGCTAACGGATGGGTCAAGTCCATCACATCATTCTCCTAATGATGTGATACCGTTTATCAAATGACAACACATGTCTATGGTCAAGAAACTTAATCATCCTTGATTAACGAGCTAGTCTCGTAGACGCTTACTAGGTACTTGGTATTTTTGTCTATGTATTCACACATGAATCAAGTTTTCGATTAATACCATTCTAGCATGAATAATAAACATTTATCATGAAATAAGGAAATATAAAATAACAACTTTATTATTGCCTCTAGGGCATATTTCCTTCACTAACAAATGTAGGTACCTTCACATATATTTATCATTTAGTTGTTTTACTTTCTTTCCTACTTGCCTTTTTTATTTTCCCTCCGTTTGTCATCACCTCCCTCAACTTCTCTAAAAAGGTAAAATTACCAAAAATATTTTTTGTATCTATGTTTTCTTGAATCTCGATCATGTCTACTCATGAAAATACTAAGTCGTGCGATTTCTCGAATACTAATAATAATGATTTAATTAGTACACCAATTGTGACACCCCGAGACCGGTGTGCCAGGTGTCAGCTAGATATTCGTTGTCGTTGCCATGTCATTTGCTTGTGTGTTGCATCTTACCATGTCATCATGTGTGTTGCATCATCATGTTTTCAAAACAAGCATCCGCCCGAGTCCCCTCGTCCTTTCCGTTGTTCGTTCTGAGCCCAGACACACTCACACGCGCCCGCGGTGCCTCCGAATATTTATTTTGTGAGTGGCCGAAAAAATGTTCTCGAAATGGATGAAACTTGGCGTGTGGTCTTATTATAGTGTAGACAGGCCGCCTGCCAAATTTCATCGCATTCAGAGTCCGTTTGATAGCCCAACGGATATATATAGCGGCACTAGTCGCCGGTTATTTCGTCAGACATTTTCGGTCTCCGAAAACCCCGCGGGCCTCTCCCTCTCTTCTCTTCTCTAAGCCCGAGGCCTCTCCTACACAGCCCACTAGGCATGCCTAATTACCCCTCTGTTGCAGACCGCCCAATCGGGATCTAACGGTCGGAAACGGCCCCAAACCCGCCTAAACCTAGCCCTATGCCTATATAAACACCCCTCCATGCCATTTTTGGGCATCCCTAGCCTCTTCCCCTACCTCCTAGCCGTCCTCCTCGAAATCAGCAGCTCCAGCCTCAATTTCCGCGGCCTCCACCTCGTTTCAGCCACGTGGCAACGCCCGATAGGGCCACTTCAGCCGCAGGCCGCCCGCAGCCAGCGGATGTGCGCCATGTGGCACCCGCCACGTCGTCCCCCAGTCTCCTGGCGCCGCCGGCCCGTTCGGCCCGGGCCAGGCCCACTACGGATCCGAATCGGGCCCGAAACCGCGCCCCGTGACGGCGCCCGCTTCCCCCGCAGCCGAGCGCCTACGCTCGAGCGCTGCTGCCTCCCATGGCCTCCCGACCCTGCTGCCTCCGCGCCTCACCGTGGGCGACCCGCCCCGTTGCGGAAGGCCGCCACCTCCCCGCATATGAGCCGCCGCCGTGGGCCTCAAGGTTGTCCCCGTCGCCCTGCTCCTCCCTCTTCTCCCTCTCTCTGAGCTTCGCTCTCTCCCTCCCGTGTCAGTGCAAAGAACCTTGGCACCCGATCTCCTCGTTCGCGCCTCCCCTGACCTCCTCGTCACCGGGAACGAGCTCCCCTCGTCCGGATCTGGTTTTCCTGCCCGGAGCCACTCCATTCCATGTCTCGCCGGGCCGGCCTGCCTCGACAGAGTTCCTTCGGTCGCCGCCATGGCGCCCTTGCCTCGTCCGCACGGGCGGAGGAGCGGAACGATGCCAGGCCGGCCTTCTTCGCCCTCGTGGGCCTGACCTGATGTTCCCCACCGCGGCCCAGATCCGAGGCCCAACCGCGGGCCTACCTCTTGCCTCCTCCTTCAGCTAGCTGGGCCGAAGTCCATGTGGTGAGCAGCCTCTAAGTCCCGCACGTGCGTCGTATAGCTATTCCCCGCTCACTGTGTTTTTTCCTAAGTCTTAAAACTGCTAAGTCCCTGAGATGTTGTATGTTGTCTCTTACTTCTAGTGGCTGTAACTTTGTGCATACTTGTCCGTCTTGAGTGAATGATATGTCAAAATGATCGTGGAGATATGGTCTACACTTTGTTCCATTGTGTCATGCTCATTTGAGTTCATCTAGATGCTCTAATCTCTGTTGCAAGAGTGCTACTTGTTATAAACTGCTGCTACTTGTTATTTTGATGCCATGTTTGAGATATGATAACTTGATGCATGTTTATCCAAATGATGCATATGATATGTCAAAATGTTCATTATGAAGTGTACTACATGATGGTTGTTGTAGCATGCTTGTTTGAGTTCATATTGCCATGTTAATCTCTGTTGCAAAAGTGCATTTGGTTGTTAAGTTCTGAAACTTGTTATGAGATGCTGATTTCACATGCTCTTTGCTATTGATGTGTTTGTCGTCATGCCACATGTTTAGATGTTTTAGAAGCACCATTATATGGTCTTTGCTGTGGTGCATTTAACTTTCCATGATATGCCTTGTGTTGACTTAAACTTGCTTGCAAACATGCCATGCCAACATAACTGTTTTATACTTAGTGAAATTTCACTAAGTCTGGAATCTGTCTTATCATGATGCTATGTTTGCTTGATGCCCTAGGTAAATCCATGTTAGTTTTGGGGTGGACATTGATCATTCCTTGCTGTATATGTTGTTGTCTATCCATTCATGCCCTTGCTTGCTCATATGACATGATGTAGCTTATTTAATTCTTGCTCCCAAGTTGCTATAAAATATTACTGTCAGGTTTTTATTATCATGATCAAAATGTTGTAGCTTGTTCCTATTGAGATATGCCTCCTATGGAGATGCTCCAATGGAGTTGTTTGATGTAGGATATGTCTACTTCATGTCCATGCTTCATGTCACCATGTGTGAGTGCTGTAGAGTATATATTTCTTGCTCCAAAGTTTCTATGTGGCTGTTAACTTCAGCTTGTTGTTATATCTTGTTTCATGTGTATCTTTTAGCCCGTTGCTCCGTTTTGAGCGTGCCTTATATGAATCTTGTGTGATTTTGCATGTAGAATCATATTATCATCTTGTTTACATGTTTGTAGTATGTTTGCTTGATGTTTGGGTGCATCTTGCACCGTTGCCTTGCCTGAGCATATTGTCATGTTCTTGTGTTGTTTTCCTGTGCTTCCTACCTTGCCATGTTTTGCTTCCTCTATAGACTTCTAGTGCATCCTATATAGAACTGTTTTGCATCATACTTGGTTGAGCATTTTGTCATGTATCGTGTGGTGTGTTTACCGTGTTGCTTGCTTCTTCTCATTAGTGCTTGTTCCGTTGCGTTCGTGAGGATTCGTTCGCCTACCCGTGGTTCTTCTTCAAGGCTTCTTCTTCGTCTTCTTCATGGATTCATTCTTCTTCCTTGCGGGATCTCAGGCAAGATGACCATACCCTTGGATACCTTTACTATCATTGCCTTTGCTTAGTTGTCTCGATGGTATCGTTATATGTCGCGCTACCCATCTTATTGTCAGCCCCTCTCTTTGTTGCCATGAAACCTCTAACCTTTGACACCTTCCTAGCAAACCATTGTTTGGCTATGTTACCCGCTTGCTCAGCCCCTCTTATAGCGTTGTTAGTTGCACGTGAAGATGAAGATCGTTCCATGTTGGAACTTGTTGTTGGAATATCACAATATCTATTATTATTATTATTATTAACACACCTATATATTGGGCATGGGTGTAAGGCCTGGCCTTTTGCTCGGTGTTTTGTTCCACTCATGCCACCTTAGGAGTCGATAAACCGGCATTATGTTCCTTGATTTTGCGTTCCTTACACGGTTGGGTATATGGGGACCCCTTGACACTTCGTCTTTGAATAAAACTCCTCCAGCAAGGCCCAACATTGATTTTAATTTCCTCATAATAACAACTTAATTAATTAATTAAATTTCATAAGGGGGACGCTCCTTGGAGATTCTTTTCTACATAGCAGGGGGGGCCAGTGCTCATGGTGTTGGTCCCAAATAGGGGTTATGCGGGGCTACCACGGGGAAACTCAAGGTTTGGTTTTACCTGTAGGATCATCCATCCAGTCGTGGCCTGAGACGAGATACGCACGGCTACTATCAGGGTGTCGACACACCGGGAGGTCTTGCTGGACTTGTTTTACCATTGTCAAAATGTCTTGTGCACCGGGATGCCGAGCCTGATCGGATTTCCCTAAGATAAGGGGTGATAATATTATATTTATCACTTTAGCTGATCGTGAGAGCTTGTGATGGGCTAAGTTGGGACACCCCTGCAGGGTTATGATCTTTCGAAAGCCGTGCCCGCGGTTATGTGGCAGATTGGAATTTGTTAATGTCCGGTTGTAGAAAACTTGATAGAGGATCCGAGATAAAACACACAACGGTGTGAGTAACCGTGACTGTCTCTTTCACTTTGAGAAGAGAACATGGTGGGGTTATGTTTGACTCGTAGGTAGTTCAGGATCTTTAGCGATCACTACTAGTTGCGACCGTTTGCGTAGATGCTCATCTTATTCTTGTACTCGTAAGTTAGCCACCATATATTGCTTAGCCGCTGTTGCAACCTCACCACTTTACCTCTTCCAACCTATTAAGCTTTGATAGTCTTGTTACCCATGGTTATGGGATTGCTGAGTCCTCGTGGCTCACAGATACTACAACAACAGTTGCAGGTGCAGGTTTCCGATGTCTTGACGTGAGAGCGTTGATCGTTGTGTTGGAGTTCTTTCGTCTTCTTCTTCAGTCTTGGGTTAGGTTCCGGGTCGGCAGCCTGGGATAGCAGATGGATGTCGTTGTTCTTTTCATGTTCGTATCCGTAGTCAGATACTCTGTATTGATGTTGTTGTATTCTTGTGACTTGTACATATTATTGTATCCCCTATGTATGTATGTAATGGTACGATGTAATGATATCCATCTTGCTAAGCGCCCTAAATGCGGTTGTGCCCCAATCACGTAAGTGTCACGTGATCGGGATAGAATCGCATCTTGGGCCTGACAAGCTGGTATCAGAGCCTCGACCGACCATAGGAGCCCCCTTGATTGATCGTAGTTTGGCCGTTGTAGAGTCTAGCAGAAAACTTTTTCAGAGTCTAGTTATATCGGAGAGTAGGAATTCTTTTTACTCCTTAGCCCCTTCGTCGCTCTGGTGAGGAATCTTGACGTAGGTGTTTCGAATTACTTCTCTTCCCCTTCAAATTTTTTTTAGGATCGCGTGGATAGTTTTCGTTCGTTGCATTTTTAGTTCTTTCACCTGGTGCATCTCTCGTCAAGTGGACTCGACCCTCTTCTTCTTTGCAAGTTCAATCCTTAGTTCTTTTCAACCGACGGTGTTTTCCCCGTTCGAAGTGGTCTTTCTTTTTCCCACCCGCCCACCCTTTTGCTTCTCGGAGCCGGAGTCCTTAATCGAGTATCCTTCCTACTCGGTTGAATCCTTTACATTCTTTTCTCAGTTATTTCAACTGGTGAATTATCCTCTCGATTTGATATTCTTCACCTCTTCTTCTTTTCCGGTGGATCCAATTCAATTTGTTTTCGGTGTTCATCATATTCTTTTCCCTCGGCTCAGATGTTACTCTTGCTCGTTTGTCTCTTGCCATTTAATTATTCCGGAGTTCCGAAGACATCTCAAGAGATTTGTCCGTGTTCCAATTAATTCGAGGTTGTCACCTCATTTGAGTCTTTTAATCGTTCCGGTGCATCATCTCCTTTTCGATCCTTTCCAACGGTGTTTTCTCTTCGGTGGGCTCATAACCCACAGGTCTTTCCTAGGATCTTACCTGACTCTTCTATTTCCCGGAGTGTTCCGAAATTCTTTTCAAGTGTGACGTAAGTATGGATTCCAGCAGTCATATAGCTTCTTCAAGATCGTTTTTAATTCTTTTCATCATTGGTTCAACCTTACTTCTTTTCATTCATCCGGAGTATTTCATCAATTCTTTTCTATGTGTTCCTCCGAAGGCCATCATTTCAGAAGATTTCTTCGTTCGCAGTTTCCAACTTCGTCCTTCAAATATTCTTCATTGTTGCCTCTTCGTTCGTCTCACATTCTTCCGGTGCTTCGTTCAAGCATTCTTTAATCAGTTCACGATCTCTTCGTTCTTGTAATTCTAATTCCATAAGTGCTTTATTCTTTCCGGTGATTCATCGTATTCAGTCGATTCATTTTCTTTACGGTGGCTTGTCCTCTTGCATCGTTCAATTGCATTCCTTACGGTGGTCATTTTCGTTCTTCACTCGGCTTTAATTCCTTACGGTGGTTCGATCAAGAGTTCTTTTCCGGTGTTATGATATCAATCCATTTATTTTATCCCAATCTTACCGGTGATTCATGAAGATTTTCGCAAGTTCGCGATATATCCCTCTTTATTCTTTTTCAACGCGAATAAGTAGTATGTGAATCCATTATTTCTCATCAATCTAATTGGTGAAAGATAAGCATATTCTTTTCATCAAGTTGTTTAAACCCTTCTTTCAGAGTTTATTCTTGATGGATAAATTCTAGTCCCAAGTGCTTAATCTTTTATTACCCGGAGTTCAAGTTTCCTCGGCTAACTCGTCGGAATCTCGTCTAAATCATCGCAAGGCTCTAATCTTATTCTTTTCATCCGTCATTTCTATATTCATCATCCTTTCGTTACCGGAGTTCTTCGTGGAGGTTCATCGCAATTCAAATCATTCGTCAGTCGTTCATCTAATTCTTCCGGAGCAGCTCAAGCATTATTCTTTTGTGTCCCGATATGCAATTAATTCTCCTTATTCTTTTCAAGTAGTGTTTTGCATTTCTTCATTCTCAGCTAATCCATCTTTTGGTTGCGGCATAATTCACCTCAAGTTTTGAGATGTTTTTAATAAGTCCACGACAAGCTTATTCTTTTATTGTTGATTCTTCAACAAATCCAATCAAGCCTTTTTGTGAAGATGCTCTTTCAAATTATTTCGTGGTGAAAGTTGTCATCTTATTCTCCATTCTTTTCATTCCACTCTCTTTAAATTCTTCCGGAGGCAATGTCTTGTTCATTTCGTAATGTTTTCGTTTCATCTTCTCTGGGTCTTATCCTATTCCATTCATGTTCAACCGCTGTGCTATTTCTTTCAGTTTCAGCCAGAATGCTACACGAATTCTTTCGTTCGGATACCTTTCTATCTCTTAACCGGAGTGGTTTCGAATTCGTTCTTGTTCCTTCAGCTCTTGTTTCGTGCCTTTCAACCTCCTTAATTTTTGCCGTATTCCTTGTTCCTCTTGTGTAACGAAGTGTTTGCAACTTCGTTCATCTCCTTTGTGTTCTTTCTTTCGAGTTGTTCAACCTCTCTAGGTTCTTTGCTTTCACTCTTTTGTCCTCGAAGAACTTTGTTCTCCCTTTTTCTCTTCTGTCTCATTCCGAAGATCTCGGGACGAGATCTCTTGTTAGTAGGGGAGTGTTGTGACACCCCGAGACCGGTGCGCCAGGTGTCAGCTAGATATTCGTTGTCGTTGCCATGTCATCTGCTTGCGTGTTGCATCTTGCCATGTCATCATGTGTGTTGCATCATCATGTTTTCAAAACTTGCATCCGCCCGAGTCCCCTCGTCCTTTCCGTTGTACGTTCTGAGCCCAGACACACTCACACGCGCCCGCGGTGCCTCTGAATATTTATTTTTTGAGTGGCCGAAAAAATGTTCTCGGAATAGGATGAAACTTGGCGTGTGGTCTTATTATAGTGTAGACAGGCCGCTCGCCAAATTTCATCGCATTCGGAGTCCGTTTGATAGCACAACGGATATATATAGCGGCACTAGTCGCCAGTTATTTCGTCGGACGTTTTCGGTCTCCAAAAACCCCGCGGGCCTCTCCCTCTCTTCTCTTCTCTAAGCCCGAGGCCTCTCCTACACATCCCACTAGGCCTGCCTAATTACCCCTCCGTTGCAGACCGCCCGATCGGGATCTAACGGTCCGAAGCGGCCCCAAACCCCCCTAAACCTAGCCCTATGCCTATATAAACACCCCTCCATGCCATTTTTGGGAATCCCTAGCCTCTTCCCCTACCTCCCAGCCGTCCTCCTCGAAATCAGCAGCTCCAGCCTCAATTTCTGCGCCCTCCACCTCGTTTCAGCAACGTGGCAACGCCCCATAGGGCCACTTCAGCCGCAGGCCGCCCGCAGCCAGTGGCGGTGCGCCATGTGGCACCCGCCACGTCGTCCCCCAGCCTCCCGGCGCCGCCGGCCTGTTCGGCCCGGGCCAGGCCTGCCGCAGATCCGAATCGGGCCCGAAACCGCGCCCCGCGCCGGTGCCCGCTTCCCCCGCGGCCGAGCGCCTGCATTCGAGCGCTGCTGCCTCCCGTGGCCTCCCGACCCCGCCGCCTCCGCGCCTCACCGTCGGTGACCCGCCCCGCTGCGGAAGGCCGCCACCTCCCAGCTGATGAGCCGCCTCCGTGGGCCTCAAGGTTGTCCCCGTCGCCCTGCTCCTCCCCCTCCTCCCTCTCTCTGAGCTCAGCTCTCTCCCTCCCGTGTCAGTGCAGAGAACCTTGGCACCTGATCTCCTCGTTCGCGCCTCCCCATACCTCCTCGTCACAGGGAACAAGCTCCCCGCGTCCGGATCTAGTGGTTCCTGCCCGGAGCCACTCCATTCCATGTCTCGCCGGGCCGGCCTGCCTCGCCGGAGTTCCTTCGGTCGCCGCCATGGCGCCCTTGCCTCGTCCGCACGGGCGGAGGAGCGGAACGATGCCCGGCCGGCCTTCTTCGCCCTCGTGGGCCTGGACTGATGTTCCCCACTGCGGCCCAGATCCGAGGCCCAGCCGCGGGCCTGCCTCTCGCCTCCTCCTTCGGCTAGCTGGGCCGAAGCCCATGTGGTGAGCAGCCTCTAAATCTCGCACGTGCGTCGTATAGCTATTCCCCGCTCACTGTGTTTTTTTCCTAAGTCTTAAAACTGCTAAGTCCCTGAGATGTTGTATTTTGTTGCTTACTTCTAGTGGCTGTAACTTTGTGCATACTTGTCTGTTTTGAGTGAATGACATGTCAAAATGATCGTGGAGATATGTTTTACACTTTGTTCCATTGTGTCATGCTCATTTGAGTTCATCTAGATGCTCTAATCTCTGTTGCAAGAGTGCTACTTGTTATAAACTGCTGCTACTTGTTATTTTGATGCCATCTTTGAGATATGATAACTTGATGCATGTTTATCCAAATGATGCATATGATATGTCTATATGTTCATTATGAAGTGTACTACATTATGGTTGCTGTAGCATGCTTGTTTGAGTTCATATTGACATGTTAATCTCTATTGCAAAAGTGCATTTGGCTGTTAAGTTCTGAAACTTGTTATGAGATGCTAATTTCACATGCTCTTTGCTATTGATGTGTTTGTCGTCATGCCACATGTTTAGATGTTTTAGAAGCACCATTATATGGTCTTTGCTATGGTGCATTTAACTTTCCATGATATGCCTTGTGTTGACTTAAACATGCTTGCAAACATGCCATGCCAACATAACTGTTTTACACTTAGTGAAATTTCACTAAGTCTAGAATCTGTCTTATTCTGATGCTATGTTTGCTTGATGCCCTAGGTAAATCCATGTTAGTTTTGTGGTGGCCATTGATCATTCCTTGCTGTATATGTTGTTGTCTATCCATTCATGCCCTTGCTTGCTCATATGACATGATGTAGCTTATTTAATTCTTGCTCCCAAGTTGCTATAAAATATTACTGTCAGGTTTTTATTATCATGATCAAAATGTTGTAGCTTGTTCGTATTGAGATATGCCTCCTATGGAGATGCTCCAATGGAGTTGTTTGATGTAGGATATGTCTACTTCATGTCCATGCTTCATGTCACCATGTGTGAGTGTTGTAGAGTATATATTTCTTGCTCCAAAGTTTCTATGTGGCTGTTAACTTCAGCTTGTTGTTATATCTTGTTTCATGTGTATCTTTTAGCCCGTTGCTCCGTTTTGAGCGTGCCTTATATGAATCTTGTGTGATTTTGCATGTAGAATCATATTATCATCTTGTTTACATGTTTGTAGTATGTTTGCTTGATGTTTGGGTGCATCTTGCACCGTTGCCTTGCTTGAGCATATTGTCATGTTCTTGTGTTGTTTTCCTGTGCTTCCTACCTTGCCATGTTTTGCTTCCTCTATAGACTTCTATTGCATCCTATACAGAACTGTTTTGCATCATACTTGGTTGAGCATTTTGTCATGTATCGTGTGGTGTGTTTACCGTGTTGCTTGCTTCTTCTCATTAGTGCTTGTTCCGTTGCGTTCGTGAGGATTCGTTCGTCTACCCGTGGTTCTTCTTCAAGGATTCTTCTTCGTCTTCTTCATGGATTCATTCTTCTTCCTTCCGGGATCTCAGGCAAGATGACCATACCCTTGGATACCTTTACTATCATTGCCTTTGCTTAGTTGTCTCGATGGTATCGTTATATGTCGCGCTACCCATCTTATTGTCAGCCCCTCTCCTTGTTGCCATGAAATCTCTAACCTTTGACACCTTCCTAGCAAACCATTGTTTGGCTATGTTACCCGCTTGCTCAGCCCCTCTTATAGCGTTGTTAGTTGCACGTGAAGATGAAGATCGTTCCATGTTGGAACTTGTTGTTGGAATATCACAATATCTATTATTATTATTATTATTAACACACCTATATACTGGGCATTGGTGTAAGGCTTGGCCTTTTGCTCGGTGTTTTGTTCCACTCATGCCACCTTAGGAGCCGATAAACCGGCATTATGTTCCTTGATTTTGCGTTCCTTACACGGTTGGGTATATGGGGACCCCTTGACACTTCGTCTTTGAATAAAACTCCTCCAGCAAGGCCCAACATTGATTTTAATTTGCTCATAATAACAACTTAATTAATTAATTAAATTTCATAAGGGGGACGCTCCTTGGAGATTCTTTTCTACATAGCAGGGGGGGCCAGTGCTCATGGTGTTGGTCCCAAACAGGGGTTATGCGGGGCTACCACGGGGAAACTCAAGGTTTGGTTTTACCTGTAGGATCATCCATCCAGTCGTGGCCTGAGACGAGATACGCACGGCTACTATCAGGGTGTCGACACACCGGGAGGTCTTGCTGGACTTGTTTTACCATTGACAAAATTTCTTGTGCACCGGGATGCCGAGCCTGATCGGATTTCCCTAAGATAAGGGGTGATAGTATTATATTTATCACTTTAGCTGATCGTGAGAGCTTGTGATGGGCTAAGTTGGGACACCCCTGCAGGGTTATGATCTTTCGAAAGCCGTGCCCGCGGTTATGTGGCAGATTGGAATTTGTTAATGTCCGGTTGTAGAAAACTTGATAGAGGATCCGAGATAAAACACACAACGGTGTGAGTAACCGTGACTGTCTCTTTCACTTTGAGAAGAGAACATGGTGGGGTTATGTTTGACTCGTAGGTAGTTCAGGATCTTTAGCGATCACTACTAGTTGCGACCGTTTGCGTAGATGCTCATCTTATTCTTGTACTCGTAAGTTAGCCACCATATATTGCTTAGCCGTTGTTGCAACCTCACCACTTTACCTCTTCCAACCTATTAAGCTTTGATAGTCTTGTTACCCATGGTTATGGGATTGCTGAGTCCTCGTGGCTCACAGATACTACAACAACAGTTGCAGGTGCAGGTTTCCGATGTCTTGACGTGAGAGCGTTGATCGTTGTGTTGGAGTTCTTTCGTCTTCTTCTTCAGTCTTGGGTTAGGTTCCGGGTCGGCAGCCTGGGATAGCAGATGGATATCGTTGTTCTTTTCATGTTCGTATCCGTAGTCAGATACTCTGTATTGATGTTGTTGTATTCTTGTGACTTGTACGTATTATTGTATCCCCTATGTATGTATGTAATGGTACGATGTAATGATATCCATCTTGCTAAGCGCCCTAAATGCGGTTGTGCCCCAATCACGTAAGTGTCACGTGATCAGGATAGAATCGCATCTTGGGCCTGACAAGCTGGTATCAGAGCCTCGACCGACCATAGGAGCCCCCTTGATTGATCGTAGTTTAGCCGTTGTAGAGTCTAGCAGAAAACTTTTTCAGAGTCTAGTTATATCGGAGAGTAGGAATTCTTTTTACTCCTTAGCCCCTTCGTCGCTCTGGTGAGGAATCTTGACGTAGGTGTTTTGAATTACTTCTCTTCCCCTTCAAATTTTTTTTAGGATCGCGTGGATAGTTTTCGTTCGTTGCATTTTTAGTTCTTTCACCTGGTGCATCTCTCGTCAAGTGGACTCGACCCTCTTCTTCTTTGCAAGTTCAATCCTTAGTTCTTTTCAACCGACGGTGTTTTCCCCGTTCGAAGTGGTCTTTCTTTTTCCCACCCGCCCACCCTTTTGCTTCTCGGAGCCGGAGTCCTTAATCGAGTATCCTTCCTACTCGGTTGAATCCTTTACATTCTTTTCTCAGTTATTTCAACTGGTGAATTATCCTCTCGATTTGATATTCTTCACCTCTTCTTCTTTTCCGGTGGATCCAATTCAATTTGTTTTCGGTGTTCATCATATTCTTTTCCCTCGGCTCAGATGTTACTCTTGCTCGTTTGTCTCTTGCCATTTAATTATTCCGGAGTTCCGAAGACATCTCAAGAGATTTGTCCGTGTTCCAATTAATTCGAGGTTGTCACCTCATTTGAGTCTTTTAATCGTTCCGGTGCATCATCTCCTTTTCGATCCTTTCCAACGGTGTTTTCTCTTCGGTGGGCTCATAACCCACAGGTCTTTCCCAGGATCTTACCTGACTCTTCTATTTCCCGGAGTGTTCCGAAATTCTTTTCAAGTGTGACATAAGTATGGATTCCAGCAGTCATATAGCTTCTTCAAGATCGTTTTTAATTCTTTTCATCATTGGTTCAACCTTACTTCTTTTCATTCATCCGGAGTATTTCATCAATTCTTTTCTATGTGTTCCTCCGAAGGCCATCATTTCAGAAGATTCCTTCGTTCGCAGTTTCCAACTTCGTCCTTCAAATATTCTTCATTGTTGCCTCTTCGTTCGTCTGCCATTCTTCCGGTGCTTCGTTCAAGCATTCTTTAATCAGTTCATGATCTCTTCGTTCTTGTCATTCTAATTCCATAAGTGCTTTATTCTTTCCGGTGATTCATCGTATTCAGTCGATACATTTTCTTTACGGTGGCTTGTCCTCTTGCATCGTTCAATTGCATTCCTTACGGTGGTCATTTTCGTTCTTCACTCGGCTTTAATTCCTTACGGTGGTTCGATCAAGAGTTCTTTTCCGGTGTTATGATATCAATCCATTTATTTTATCCCAATCTTACCGGTGATTCATGAAGATTTTCGCAAGTTCGCGATATATCCCTCTTTATTCTTTTTCAACGCGAATAAGTAGTATGTGAATCCATTATTTCTCATCAATCTAATTGGTGAAAGATAAGCATATTCTTTTCATCAAGTTGTTTAAACCTTTCTTTCAGAGTTTATTCTTGATGGATAAATTCTAGTCCCAAGTGCTTAATCTTTTATTACCCGGAGTTCAAGTTTCCTCGGCTATCTCGTCGGATTCTCGTCTAAATCATCGCAAGGCTCTAATCTTATTCTTTTCATCCGTAATTTCTATATTCATCATCCTTTCGTTACCGGAGTTCTTCGTGGAGGTTCATCGCAATTCAAATCATTCGTCAGTCGTTCATCTAATTCTTCCGGAGCAGCTCAAGCATTATTCTTTTGTGTCCCGATATGCAATTAATTCTCCTTATTCTTTTCATGTAGTGTTTTGCATTTCTTCATTCTCAGCTAATCCATCTTTTGGTTGCAGCATAATTCACCTCAAGTTTTGAGATGTTTTTAATAAGTCCACGACAAGCTTATTCTTTTATTGTTGATTCTTCAACAAATCCAATCAAGCCTTTTTGTGAAGATGCTCTTTCAAATTATTTCGTGGTGAAAGTTGTCATCTTATTCTCCATTCTTTTCATTCCACTCTCTTTAAATTCTTCCGGAGGCAATGTCTTGTTCATTTTGTAATGTTTTCGTTTCATCTTCTCAGGGTCTTATCCTATTCCATTCATGTTCAACCGCTGTGCTATTTCTTTCAGTTTCAGCCAGAATGCTACACGAATTCTTTCGTTCGGATACCTTTCTATCTCTTAACCGGAGTGGTTTTGAATTCGTTCTTGTTCCTTCAGCTCTTGTTTCGTGCCTTTCAACCTCCTTAATTTTTGCCGTATTCCTTGTTCCTCTTGTGTAACGAAGTGTTTGCAACTTCGTTCATCTCCTTTGTGTTCTTTCTTTCGAGTTGTTCAACCTCTCTAGGTTCTTTGCTTTCACTCTTTTGTCCTCGAAGAACTTTGTTCTCCCTTTTTCTCTTCTGTCTCATTCCTAAGATCTCGGGACGAGATCTCTTGTTAGTAGGGGAGTGTTGTGACACCCCGAGACCGGTGCGCCAGGTGTCAGCTAGATATTCGTTGTCGTTGCCATGTCATCTGCTTGCGTGTTGCATCTTGCCATGTCATCATGTGTGTTGCATCATCATGTTTTCAAAACTTGCATCCGCCCGAGTCCCCTCGTCCTTTCCGTTGTACGTTCTGAGCCCAGACACACTCACACGCGCCCGCGGTGCCTCCGAATATTTATTTTTTGAGTGGCCGAAAAAATGTTCTCGGAATAGGATGAAACTTGGCGTGTGGTCTTATTATAGTGTAGACAGGCCGCTCGCCAAATTTCATCGCATTCGGAGTCCGTTTGATAGCACAACGGATATATATAGCGGCACTAGTCGCCGGTTATTTCGTCGGACGTTTTCGGTCTCCAAAAACCCCGCGGGCCTCTCCCTCTCTTCTCTTCTCTAAGCCCGAGGCCTCTTCTACACATCCCACTAGGCCTGCCTAATTACCCCTCCGTTGCAGACCGCCCGATCGGGATCTAACGGTCCAAAGCGGCCCCAAACCCCCCTAAACCTAGCCCTATGCCTATATAAACACCCCTCCATGCCATTTTTGGGAATCCCTAGCCTCTTCCCCTACCTCCCAGCCGTCCTCCTCGAAATCAGCAGCTCCAGCCTCAATTTCCGCGCCCTCCACCTCGTTTCAGCAACGTGGCAACGCCCCATAGGGCCACTTCAGCCGCAGGCCGCCCGCAGCCAGTGGCGGTGCGCCATGTGGCACCCGCCACGTCGTCCCCCAGCCTCCCCGCGCCGCCGGCCTGTTCGGCCCGGGCCAGGCCTGCCGCAGATCCGAATCGGGCCCGAAACCGCGCCCCGCGCCGGTGCCCGCTTCCCCCGCGGCCGAGCACCTGCATTCGAGCGCTGCTGCCTCCCGTGGCCTCCCGACCCCGCCGCCTCCGCTCCTCACCGTCGGTGACCCGCCCCGTTGCGGAAGGCCGCCACCTCCCCGCAGATGAGCCGCCTCCGTGGGCCTCAAGGTTGTCCCCGTCGCCCTGCTCCTCCCCCTCCTCCCTCTCTCTGAGCTCAGCTCTCTCCCTCCCGTGTCAGTGCAGAGAACCTTGGCACCTGATCTCCTCGTTCGCGCCTCCCCATACCTCCTCGTCACAGGGAACATGCTCCCCGCATCCGGATCTGGTGGTTCCTGCCCGGAGCCACTCCATTCCATGTCTCGCCGGGCCGGCCTGCCTCGCCGGAGTTCCTTCGGTCGCCGCCATGGCGCCCTTGCCTCGTCCGCACGGGCGGAGGAGCGGAACGATGCCCGGCCGGCCTTCTTCGCCCTCGTGGGCCCGGACTGATGTTCCCCACTGCGGCCCAGATCCGAGGCCCAAGCGCGGGCCTGCCTCTCGCCTCCTCCTTCGGCTAGCTGGGCCGAAGCCCATGTGGTGAGCAGCCTCTAAATCTCGCACGTGCGTCGTATAGCTATTCCCCGCTCACTGTGTTTTTTTCCTAAGTCTTAAAACTGCTAAGTCCCTGAGATGTTGTATTTTGTTGCTTACTTCTAGTGGCTGTAACTTTGTGCATACTTGTCTGTTTTGAGTGAATGACATGTCAAAATGATCGTGGAGATATGTTTTACACTTTGTTCCATTGTGTCATGCTCATTTGAGTTCATCTAGATGCTCTAATCTCTGTCGCAAGAGTGCTACTTGTTATAAACTGCTGCTACTTGTTATTTTGATGCCATCTTTGAGATATGATAACTTGATGCATGTTTATCCAAATGATGCATATGATATGTCTATATGTTCATTATGAAGTGTACTACATTATGGTTGCTGTAGCATGCTTGTTTGAGTTCATATTGACATGTTAATCTCTATTGCAAAAGTGCATTTGGCTGTTAAGTTCTGAAACTTGTTATGAGATGCTAATTTCACATGCTCTTTGCTATAGATGTGTTTGTCGTCATGCCACATGTTTAGATGTTTTAGAAGCACCATTATATGGTCTTTGCTATGGTGCATTTAACTTTCCATGATATGCCTTGTGTTGACTTAAACATGCTTGCAAACATGCCTTGCCAACATAACTGTTTTACACTTAGTGAAATTTCACTAAGTCTAGAATCTGTCTTATTCTGATGCTATGTTTGCTTGATGCCCTAGGTAAATCCATGTTAGTTTTGTGGTGGCCATTGATCATTCCTTGCTGTATATGTTGTTGTCTATCCATTCATGCCCTTTCTTGCTCATATGATATGTTGTAGCTTATTTAATTCTTGCTCCCAAGTTGCTATAAAATATTACTGTCAGGTTTTTATTGTCATGATCAAAATGTTGTAGCTTGTTGCTATTGATCCATGCCTCCCATGGAGATGCTCTAGTGGAGTTGTTTGCTGTAGGATATGTCTACTTCATGTCCATGCTTTATGTCACCATGTTTGAGTGCTGTAGAGTATATATTTCTTGCTCCAAAGTTGCCATGTGGCTGTTAACTTCAGCTTGTTGTTATATCTTGTTTCATGTGTATCTTTTAGCCCGTTGCTCCGTTTTGAGCGTGCCTTATATGAATCTTGTGTGATTTTGCATGTAGAGTCATATTATAATCTTGTTTACATGTTTGGAGTATGTTTGCTGGATGTTTGGGTGCATCTTGCACCGTTGCCTTGCCTGAGCATATTGTCATGTTCTTGTGTTGTTTTCCTGTGCTTCCTACCTTGCCATGTTTTGCTTCCTGTATAGACTTGTAATGCATCCTATATAGAATTGTCTTGCATCATACTTGGTTGAGCATTTTTTCATGTCTCGTGTGGTGTGTTTACCGTGTTGCTTGCTTTTTCTCGTTAGTGCTTGTTCCGTTGCGTTCGTGAGGATTCGTTCGTCTACCCGTGGTTCTTCTTCAAGGCTTCTTCTTCGTCTTCTTCATGGATTCATTCTTCTTCCTTGTGGGATCTCAGGCAAGATGCCTATACCCTTGGATACCTTTACTATCATTGCCTTTGCTTAGTTGTCTCGATGCTATCGTTATATGTCGCGCTACCCATCTTATTGTCAGCCCCTCTCCTTGTTGCCATGAAACCTCTAACCTTTGACACCTTCCTAGCAAACCATTGTTTGGCTATGTTACCCGCTTGCTCAGCCCCTCTTATAGCGTTGTTAGTTGCACGTGAAGATGAAGATCGTTCCATGTTGGAACTTGTTGTTGGAATATCTCAATATCCATTATTATTATTAACACACCTATATACTGGGCATGGGTGGAAGGCTTGGCCTTTTGCTCGGTGTTTTGTTCCACTCATGCCATCTTAGGAGCCGATAAACCGGCATTATGTTCCTTGATTTTGCGTTCCTTACACGGTTGGGTATATGGGGACCCCTTGATACTTCGTCTTTGAATAAAACTCCTCCAGCAAGGCCCAACATTGGTTTTAATTTTCTCATAATAACAACTTAATTAATTAATTAAATTGCGTAAGGGGGACGCTCCTTGGAGATTCTTTTCTACATAGCAGGGGGGGCAGTGCTGATGTTGTTAATCCCAAACGGGGGTTATGCGGGGCCACCACGGGGAAACTCGAGGTTTGGTTTTACCTGTAGGATCAGCCATTCGGTCGTGGCCTAAGATGAGATACGCGCGGCTACTATCAGGGTGTCGACACACCGGGAGTTCTTGCTGGACTTGTTTTACCATTGTCGAAATGTCTTGTGCACCAGGATGCCGAGCCTGGTCGGATTTCCCTAAGATAAGGGGTGATAATATTATATTTATCACTTCAGCTAATCGTGAGAGCTTGTGATGGGCTAAGTTGGGACACCCTTGCAGGGTTATGATCTTTCGAAAGCCGTGCCCGCGTTTATGTGGCAGATTGGAATTTGTTAATGTCCGGTTGTAGAAAACTTGATAGAGGATCCGAGATAAAACACACAACGGTGTGAGTAACCGTGACTGTCTCTTTTCACTTTGAGAAGAGAGCACGGTGGGGTTATGTTTGACTCGTAGGTAGTTCAAGATCTTTAGCGATCACTACTAGTTGCGACCGTTTGCGTAGATGCTCATCTTATTCTTGTACTCGTAAGTTAGCCACCATATATTGCTTAGCCGTTGTTGCAACCTCACCACTTTACCTCTTCCTACCTATTACTCCTTGATAGTCTTGTTACCCATGGTTATGGGATTGCTGAGTCCTCGTGGCTCACAGATACTACAACAACAGGTGCAGGTGCAGGTTTCCGATGTCTTGACGTGAGAGCGTTGATTGTTGTGTTGGAGTTCTTTCTTCTTCTTCTTCAGTCTTGGGTTAGGTTCCGGGTCGGCAGCCTGGGATAGCAGATGGATGTCATTGTTCTTTTCATGTTCGTATCCGTAGTCGGATAATTTTTATTGATGTTGTTGTATTCTTGTGACTTGTACGTATTGTTGTATCCCCTATGTATGTATGTAATGGTACGATATAATGATATCCATCTTGCTAAGTGCCCGAAATGCGGTTGTGCCCCAATCACGTAAGTGTCACATGATCGGGATAGAATCGCATCTTGGGCCTGACACCAATTGCTCCTCCAGCCGCTAGTGAGGAGTCATTATATTACAAAGCTGCATTATTAAATCTTGTGAGAGATGACACCCCTAAAACAGCTTGATGAAATTGCTAATAATGATCTTCATAAGGAAACCTTTGAAAATCCTACTGATGATGATCCTTCTAGTAATAAAGAAGTACTTATTGTTTTGCATACTAAAATATTATGTATAGGTAGTGGTGATACATTGGTAAAAATGTTATTCATGAATTTTTCACCTATGTAGGAACTTTACAGATAATAGGAGGATCTATTCTTCCTAGAACTACTAGTTATGCAGATTCTATAACTTTGCTTTTGGTTGAATTTTAAAGAAAATTTGTGCACATGCATCCTATCATACAAAGAGTGTTATTTGAACTTCCCAATATTGATGACCCAAAAGTTAAACGCTCGGATACAATATTCTTATACATGAATTTGATTATATAATGAAAGAAACTAGATGAATATTTGCTTATTACGGAATAAATCGTGAGTGCCCATATATAGAGGAAATCATGTATGATCAAGGTGTCAGAAGAACGTTGAAATCAACGGATTATGTTGCCTACTATGATAATCTTTGAAAAAGGTGCCCCCGCCTATGTTGGTTGAATAACTTTCTGAACACAATGATAAATTTGCTATAGATAATGGGCTAGGTCATGTACTTGGGAAAAAATTGCGTGAATATATTTATAGGAACATATATAATGAGGAGTAGCTATCACTTATAAAAAGACCAAAAGATGAACCTCCTCAGTCTAAAATTGATCTCACAGATATGGACCACATTAATATAGCCCCTTTAAAAAAAATTATTGCCTATCAGAAAACCTGTTGCGGAACGAAGGGGGTACTAGAGAAACATGGATGATCTTTCGTATGATAATACTTGATACTATGCATTATGTGTGTCAACCGAATAGTTATATTTATTTTCCATATGATAATACTTGATACTATGCATCCCGCAACTAACACATTAGTCACATTGCTACGGGCATTAAACAATAGCGCTAGTCGGGAGGCAACCCAATAGTTATATTTATTTTCTTCTATTTTGTGTGTGTCAACATGATTATTGCTACCATAATGATTATGTTTGTATCTTTGCTTTTCAATTTTGTGCCAATTAAAGCCCTTAGAATGAATTGGACGATTATTGATTTGATCTTGTGCAGAAATAGAAACTTTTGTGCCCAGTATTTGAATTATTGTTCTGTACTGGAATGTGATAAAATCCTGAAATTTCTACACTGTATTGGGTTGCAAGAAATTTATGTTGTCATAATGTTTCCAAAATTTTGGAGTTACATAAATATGACTAAAAATTCCATCATTGCATCGTGTTCTATTTTAGACAGATTTTGTTTTTATTACATAGTATGCTTATTTTGATGTCTCTATGGATTGTATCGGGGTATAATGCATTGATATGATAGAATAAAGTTGGTATTATGTAAGAACAATTATAAACCAATTTATGACAATACCTAAGTTAATGATCATTTTATTATACTAATGGATCTCACGAGGTTCTGTTGAGTTCTGCGTGATTGAGGTTTTCATGATTTAGGTGAGATGACGATGGATTAAAGAATAAGGAGAAGCAAGACCCTAAGCTTGGGGATTTCCAAGGCACCCCAAGATAATATTAAAGTAAAATCCAAGGATCTAAGCTTGGGGATGCCCCGGAAGGCATCCCCTCTTTTGTCTTCAATCTATCGGTAATATCACTAGGAGCTATATTTTTATTCACCACATGATATGTGCGTTGCTTGGAGTGTTGTGTTTTATAATTTTATTTTTTTGCTTGTTTATGTGATAATTTTTTTCTAATCACACCAACTATGAGAGACACACAATCATCAATTTATTAGAATGCTCGTTATGCTTCACTTATATCATTTGAGTTAAGGAAATTTGCTCATGTGCTTCACTTATATGCTTAGAGGATAATGATACTTATATTTTATAGAAAAATCATATTCATTGGCACGCGTCACTTATATCTTTTTGAGAGTTCGTAACATAGGTAGCGGTAATTTGCGTGAGTTATATGTGTAGTCCAAAAATAATAGGTATATAATAAAAATTTGCATGTAGATCACTAAATACGATGCGTATGATCAACGATATTGAAGTTATACACTACTGGAATCTGGCACTTTGCCATCTGCCATGGCAGATGTCAAAGGCATGGTCGGTGGATGGCAAAGGCTTTGCCATCAGCCAGCAGATGGCAAACAGTTTGTCTGAAATCCAGTGGGCAAAGGCTTCTTTGCCATCTGCTGGCTGATGGCAAAGAGCATGTTCCTTTGCCATCAGCTGGCAGATGGCAAAGCCTCTTAACGGGGTTAGCCCCGTTATAAGGATAACGGCATACTTTGCCATCTGCCAGCAGATGGCAAAGGCTGCAGTCTCTTTGCCATCTGCCAGCAGATGGCAAAGGCTGTAGGATCTTTGCCGTCTGCCAGCAGATGGCAAAGGCTGCAGGTAATTTGCCGTCTGCCAGCAGATGGCAAAGGCTGCATGCTTTGCCGTCTGCCAGCTGATGGCAAAGATCTTTGCCATCTGCTGGAGGATGGCAAAGAGCCCAAATAGGCCAGCCCAAATTTTAGGACCTAAGCATATGCTGGAGGATGGCAAAGAGCAAATGGCAATAGCTAAGCATATGAAGTCAATTAGGACCTAAAATATGTCATTTCTTAAGCATATTATGTCATTTTAGAGTTAGCTAAGCATATTAAGTCATTTTGGAGGAAAAGATGCTAAGTATAGGTCATTTTAGAGGTATCCTAGGATAAATAATTCATTTTTAAGCTAGCTAAGCATATTAAGTCATTTTGGAGGAAAAAATGCTAAGTATAGGTCATTTTAGAGCTATCCTAAGTTAAATAGGTCATTTTGAGCTAATTAAGCTTACTAGTCGTCAACCCGTGCAGCTGCACGGGCTAGTTACTTACATTTTAAATCAATAGTATAATTTTTAAGAACATTGTTTGTGTTAAGTATGAACTAATAATGACTTCAGACACTTCATACTAAGCTTTTGAAAGTTTATTTTCAAAAAATATGGTTATTAGTGTAATCACACACCTAGATTATATTTGAATGTATTCAAAAGCATGTAGTGTTGATATTATTAGCAAATATAATATGCATATTTTCTTTGACATGTGCCAAAAGCTCAAGCCAAAACAAAATGTATGCAGAAAAGAAATGCAAGGGTCAATAACATTTCGGAAACCGGTATGCAAACGTGGGAATATATAATATTCAAATGTTATCACAAACAGAAATAAACACTACTTTCATGTATATCAGGGGAGCAGCATAATGTACATAATCTTCCATTCTACCAAACATGTAACTAAGCATGAGCCCATGAGTTACTACAATTCTCGTACGTTCAGAAATACTCCCTCCGTATGAAAATATAAGTCCTCTATTAATCTAAATCAATACCAAAAAACATGTTATATTCTGATACAGATGGAGTACATCATTTGTTCCTGCATACTGATTCTATATTATCCTAGTGAAATTCCTAAAAAATTTACACACCGAACGTCACAAACAAAATGACTCCCTGTGTTTTTTATCCGAATCTTAATTGACCTACATCCATTGTTGCACCTCTAATGTAATATCTTCCATAAATTCACCAATAGCCATCACTTAATGATTTCTCTAATAATCCAAGATATCAAGTGGAAGTATTATCAAATGCATCGCAGTGGATGCTGGAGTCAAGATATATATATATATGTGTGGCTAGGCATAACATACATATTCAGGTTTGATTGTGGTGTCAGAAAATGAAATGTACAAAAAGAGCGGTGACAACACACGCATATTAGAGGAGAGGCTATAAGTATTACTTGATGAACGAATATACCTTTCTTTGCCTCATAGAATTCTGACAGTATAAAGCAACTAAGCGTATAAGAGATCAGTCCATCAACTCCTCAGAAGAAACTATAATAAGAAGCTTTCAGACCAGTTTAAGAAAGGGAAACGTGAGGCATGTACATGCTAGTGTGTCCATTGTTGTTCAGGTTTTCCTCTCTGTTTCATCATAACTCGATGGAAAAACTGAATGCCGGTGACTGGAGAGCAAATGGACATAACTTAAAACATACTCCCTCCGTCCCAAAATAAGTGACTCAAAAATGACTCAACTTTGTACTAAAGTTGAGTCATTTTTGAGTCACTTATTTTGGGATGGAGGGAGTATATCTAACCACATTAAGGGTTCTATTAGTATCATGTAAGCTAAATATTTCCAGTCTAAATGGCAATTCCGTTTTTAATAAAAGCTAGTATATTTTTTATGAAAGACTATCTACTCCTTATAAATTACAACACCTCTTATTAAAAAAAATTAGACACAAAAAACCAAATTAAACCTATAAGAAGCTAAAAGTGTACTCTATCAGGTACAACGGAAAATTTTCTATTAGAACATGCAGTTGACGACATGGGCAAAGCTCAGCACAACTTGTCTCAGTACTTGCACATGGAAGATCTGATTTTTGTTAAACATGGAAAAATAAACATGTAGCTCCGCTGTGATGTGCACACCTGCTGTAACGATGATTGATGCGCCAATGTCCTGTACGACACCTTTTCCTGCAATCAGCTACCAAATGTTGACTTCATGAAAATTGAGAATTAATCATCACAAAAGGCAGGACCGGTCCCGTCCACCTTCGCTATCATATTGGATGTACATGATGCAACAAGATGCATGATATACATGATGCAACAAGTTAATAAAAAATAACCTTTTGGAGTATTTACATGTTAAAAGACGAAAAAATCAACAACGAGTTTTTTTTTGAGTTTGGTCGGTCCCACAAAAGCAAGAACGGTATACATGATGCAACAAGTTACTCCCTCCGTAAAGAAATATAAGAGTTTTTAGATCACTACTCTAGTAATCTAAACGCTGATATATTTCATTACAGAGGGAGTACTACAGAAACAAACTTTTGGAGTATTTACATGTTAAAAGACACAAAAAAATTACTTAGATTCCCTAAAGTTCCTCTGGTAGCTGGGCGCTCATACAAGCAGTTTAAGAACACATATGTTCTTGAACTGCTTGTATGAGTAAGCATGCTGTCAGACATATGTTCTACACCTCAGCTTTTGAAGATCAGTCTCCAGCCTGTTGGAAACCCAGTAGTCAAATTTTGTTAGTTGAACAACCTGCATGGCCAGAAATGCAAAAAACATGTCAGAATTGAGCATTTTCAGCCTGAAGTTCTGAACATAAGAAAAGTGTCATGCTGACAATCTGTAATGCTTACATGTTTCTTTAAAAGGGTAGGCAGTACTCAGTTCTCACAGCATTTTTGAGTACACTTCCTAGAACACGCATCTTATATGGTAATGATGCTTTCCCATTTCCATCAGTTACTTGTCGTATGATCTTTACATCGTTTTGGAGTGAGGATATGGATGGGTCAGCATCAAATATCTCCCGAAAATCACTGTGGCAGAGAAGACCGAATTACCGCATTGTACTTTGCCAGAACAACCAACAGAGGGTAAAGATTATCATCTTGCGTCTTTCTAGAAAGATGCCTGATCTAGCTTTGGAATTACAAGTGTTGCATTCAGAATGCGTGCTGCAACAACATTTATGATCTAAAAACAGGTAACCGGAAGAGTTTTCATGTCATTTACTGAATTTCATCACTTATCCAAAAATGGGGAAACTACTGGTGTTGGAACATAACAATTTCATCACTCCGTATAACAAGAAGACGCAAGTCAGAGCACAAACGAGGATAACTGATTATCTGGGTAGCCGTTCACAGTTAGAACTCATACTAATGGGTCAAGAAACACACGCTATGATTTCAAACTGAAAGTAGTTCAGATCGATAACACATACTTATAGGTCAAGAAACACACACGCTAGCCCCGCAAAACAAAAATCGCAGGAAAAAAAACAATCGCTGTGATCTCAGACTGGAAGTTTTTTAGATTTATAATTATAACTCATACTAATAGTTCAGGAAACACAAGCAATGATCTCGAACTGAAAGTTGTTCAGATTACTCAAGATCAGAGTTAGCAAGTAGGGATTCAAGTATATGTTTCCTATGATATAGGGTAGTTGTATATGATAGCTAATACTAACAAGAAAGGAATAAATACAGAGGCGCAGTCATGCCGAGCTTCTAAAAGTAGTTGAAGTATTACCAAGAAAAGACGGAAAGGCACGGATGCAACCAAAGGCGTCAACAAGTTGTTTGACTACATTGACCAAGGCTACACATGATAGAGACTTAGGGCATGTTTGGTTCGGGACTATGCATGCCACAGCTCCCTACGCCTAAACTTAGCCGTTGTTTGCTTTATGCCGGTGTTGTGGCGTGCCGCACCGCTCGCCGCAGCTTGCTATTTCATTTTTCACGCCACAACTCGCCAAAAGTGTGGCGCTCGTTTCGTTCACCGCACCTGCGGCACGGCCGCATCTTCAGCGTGGCGTGTTCTGGTGATAAACCAAACACGCCCTTACAATTGAAGAAAACTGAGATTGGTGTATTATTAGCACACGGCCAAAAGTCTCATCATTGCGGAACCTAGACCATCAACAAGGTAATTAAGGTAGGTTACAAAATATGAATGCATTGAAATTACGAGTTAATTTAATTGTCATGTATTCACATTGTTGGACCAAGCAAAAAGACAATAGTTCGATGGGACAAGCCGGCAACTAGCATGAAAGCACGTTCTCTCTTACCTGCCCCTGTTCCCTGCTAGTTCAGGCCCCCACTGGTGGCGATCATCATCAGATAGCTATTCGACTCGGTGACGGCCTTGGCATCTGGTGAAGGGGGAGCTTTACAGTTAGCAAGCAGTCAGACACGGACAGTGGCAATGCTAATCTTCTGAAGCAAAACAATATGTATCTTTCGAAACTGCTGCAAGCAACGGGCATAGGCGTACCGGCGAAGCCCCCCTTGGTGGCGTCGCTGCAGC
Organism: Secale cereale; assembly: GCA_902687465.1. Lineage (NCBI taxonomy): Eukaryota > Viridiplantae > Streptophyta > Magnoliopsida > Poales > Poaceae > Secale > Secale cereale. The sequence continues at coordinate 246,106,223 of LR738712.1, forward strand.
CAACGAAGTGGTGCGCCGTCTTGGACACCCAGAGCTCTTCCCCCAGCCTGCTCCCGACACTCTGGAAGGAAAAACAGTACCAATTAATTACACGAATCTTCCGCACGAACAATTAAGCGCAAGAAACGATTAAACGAGCATAACAGAGCATAAATGTGAAATCATTACACGAAAATAACAGACCATTGAGTCCCAAAAACCATATAAATGATTTATTCCCATAACTGCAGCACTAACAAGTTCCGCAGCAGCTCTTGTGCTTTCTGATGATCAAAATTGCAGGAGACCGGAAAAAACAATTGCGAAGCAAATGAATGACACATACGCATCTCAACATCACACTAGTACACATGATGCAAATTACATAAGCATGGTACGTAGTATCAAGAGATGTTCATCCTAATTTCGGGTCATTAATGATGTGTAGGAAGCAACAAACAGCACATCCCACTCCTAGGATGGGCACCAAGATGATAGATTTGGTGGGGATTAAGATGAAGAGGGTTGGGGTACCTGTGCTTGAGTGCTCCCAGGGCTCTTGGGGTTGATGAAGAGAAGAAGAGGCACCTCCCGGTGGCCCGTCTTCTCCTCCGACGATGAACAACACGTGAGCAGAGCAGGCCGCCGGGGGAGGAGGTCGTGGCAGACGTCCCGGTGGTCCTTTTTTTCGCCCCCGACGATGAACGCATCGGGCCGCCGGGAGAGGAGGTCGTGGGGGTCCTGCCTGCGACGAAGCCAATAGCGGAAGCAACGGCGTCCCGGCGCGCGCTTCAGGTCGAAGAAGCCCTTGACGACCAGGGCATGCTCGATCTGTGGCCTGGTAGGCGACAGGGTGGGGGACGGCTGGGGACAGGGCGGGGGAGGGCCGGCGACGGGGAGGGGGAGCGACGGCGACGGGGCGGGGGGGCGACGGGGCCGGCGACAGGGTGGCGGCAGGCAGCGCCATCGACGGCGCTGTTCGGTGTGTGGCTGAGATGCGGACTTACATGGATGGGTGGGGAGAGAGGGAGGGGATAACCCCATAGTTTTTTTTACCTGGAAAAAAATAACCCATTTCTTTGCCATCTCGCAAAGAATCTTTGCCGTCTGCTGGCAGATGGCAAAGAGGTGGGGCTGGTACGCCGTTACCCTTTTGACGGCCACATGATTTGCCAACCTCTTTGCCATCTGCTGGCAGATGGCAAAGAATTGGCTGATGGCAAAGACGTTCTTTGCCATCTGTCAGTTCTTTGCCATCGGTTTTTTATAAGTAGATGGCAAAGACGTTCTTTGCCATCAGCTGGCAGATGGCAAAGAGCTGGCTGATGGCAAATTCCCAGATTCTAGTAGTGATAGTATGAATGTTTAGTTTTAATAAGCAATGATTAGTAAAATATATGAGTGATAAGTTTTGTGATTTGACCTCATTAAAGTGTTAGTAATGGCATAGCGGAAAGCTGGGGTGTAATTTATCCTTGATTGATATCCTTTGTGGTGTGTGGATCGGGGGTGCAATGGTTAACTCCTACGAACCTCCTCCCAAGGGGCAAGCAGGAATACTTTGCTTCGGGGGCTAATAAACTTTCACAATAATTATTTTAGTTATTTATTAGTAATTTGAGTTTGTGGCCTACAAGAACTTCAAACTTTCCATAATTTGCTAGCCTCTTTGGTACATGCATTGCACGTTCTCACCTCGCAACTTGGTGCAAACATTGTTGATGCATCCAAACCTCATGATATGATATGCTCCACCACACATAATCCTTATTGTATCCTTCCTCAAAACAACCACCATACCAACCTCTCATGGCATTTCCATTTTCATCCCGAGATATAATGTCATTCAATCTCCACCTTTTATTCACAAGACTTGAGCATTCAGTGTCATTTTGCTCTCTATGATCATATAGAGCTCACATGATATTTTGTGGCAAAGCCATTGTTCAATATTGTTATGCATGTTACGCTAGATCATTGCACATCCTCGTACACCGCCAGAGTCATTCATATCTAGCTATATCATTCAGTTTATTGAGTTGTAAGTAAATAGAAGTGTAATGATCGTCATTACCAAAGCATTGTCTCAGTGAGGAAAAGAATGACGGAGACTGATGAGTCCTCGAAAAAATGGTATGAGGTCCATTATATTTTTCTAAAAAATGTGAGAGAAGAAATGGAAAAAAAGGAAAGGAGAGAACGGGCAATGTTACTACCCTTTACCACAGTTGTGCTTTAGAGTAGCACCATAGTCTTCATATATAGAGTATCCATGATTTGTCACTTTCATATATACTAGTGGGAATATTACTTTATAGAACCTCACTTGCATATTCAAATGAAGAGCTTCCTCAAATGTTCGAGGTCTTCATGAGCAAGCAAGTTGGATGCACACCCACACAATTTCACATAGCAACTTTTCATACACTTATAGCTATAGTGCATCTGTTGCATGGCAGTCACTACTCCTCGCACTGATATCGTTTGTAAGGCCTCTCCATTGCCTAACGATGCGCCGAGTTGATGCGAGACTTTCTCAACCTTTTGTCTTCCCTTATAAACCCCTACCATCATTCTCTTTGTCATTGAAAGTGTAAGTCGATGACTCACGCTCATGTATTGAGTGGAGTTGAAAAAGCTGAAGCGAGAAAAAGTATGATACAATTGCTTGGTTTGGCACAAGGGTGTTCATGTTTTACACTTTATGCTAGGAAGACCAAGCTATGCCATGCTCACATGATTAAATGGGTAGGGATAACGTTCTTTAGCATTGTTTATTTTGAAGAGCGGTGATTATTTTCTAGCATTCTTGCATATTATCATTCTGATGACTATTAAGTCATCGCTTCCCAACATTTATACCTAGATGATTACATGATTAAGACATGTTAGATAGCATTTCACATCAATTTTGTTTTTGTTTTTACCATTTACCTACTCGGGGACATGCAAGAATTAAGCTTGAGGATGTTGATACATCTCCAACGTATTTATAATTTTAGATTGTTTCATGCTATAATATTATCAACATTGTATGCTTCATATGCCCGTATATATATTTTATGGACTAACCTATTAACTTAGTGCCCAATGCAAGTTCCTATTTTCTGCATGGTTTTGGTTTTCCAGAAAATCCATACGAAACGACGTCCAAACATGATGGAACTTTTTGAAGAATTTTTTGGGACAAAAGAAGACCCTAGAAGCTTTGAGAGGAGTCCAGACGATACACGAGAAAGCGACAAGTCAGGGTGGCGCCAAGGTGCCTTATTGAAAGGATCGATATGGTTGACTAGAGGGGGGGTGAATAGGCAACTACCAATTTTTACTTTTCTTAACAAATTAGCAGTTTAAAAAAATAGGTTTTCTAGATATGCCACTTGGTGAGCAACCTATATGATGCAAGCAACGTAAGCAAGACAAGCAAGCTAAAGACAAAACACAAGTAAAACTTGCTCAAAGTAAAGGTAAGAAATAACCACAAGTGGAGCTAGTTGAGACAAGGATGTGTTACTGAAGTTCCTTACATTTGAGGGCAAGTACGTCTCCGTTTGGAGCGGTGTGGAGGCACAATGCTCCCCAAGAAGCCACTAGGGCCATCGTATTCTCCTCACGCCCTCACACAATGTGAGATGCCGTGATTACACTAGGGTTGCCCTTAAAGGCGGTGACCGAACCTATAGAAACAAGCTTGGGGAAATCTCCACAACTTAATTGGAGGCTCCCAACACTACCATGAAGCTTCACCACAATGGAATGTGGCTTTGAGGTGACCTTAACCGTCTAGGGTGCTAATATACACAAGAGTAACAAGATCCGCAAGGATTAGTTGGGGAATCAAATTTCTCTGGGTGGAAGTGTAGACCGGGGCCTTCTCAACCAATCCCTAAACAATCAACAAGTTTGATTGGCTTTGGAGCAACAATGGAGTTTGGGGAGGAAGAGGTAGGTTTCTTTGGAGAAGAAGACCCCCTTTTATAGTGGGCAACAAATCGAATCGTTATGCTCTTCTCAGCCTGCACACAAGTGGTACTACCGTTCTAGGAGCTGTACTACCGTCCCCTATAGGAAACCAAGAATAAAGAAGAAACATGCGAGAATAGAGGGCTGGGCGGTAGCAGCCGCGGTGGTAGGGGCCGTACAACCGCCTACAAGCGGTACTAACACTACAAAAAAGACACGTCCGTGATAATATGTGTTTGTCGTAGTAGGTCACATTTTTTGTCATGTATGTACATCCATGACGATTTTATGACAGAATCAAGATAGTCATATCTGTGCTGTCGTAGAAGTGTTCCATGACAATACCAAAATTATCATCACGGAAGTGTTCACTTCCATGACGATAAATGACGTGTCATGGAAGTGCTTTCGTCAAGGGTAACTGACACGTGGCATCCACCATAATGGGTCATTGTTAAGCTATCGAGTCCAGTTTCTGATCCGATAACCCGTTAACAACCCAGACCAATGGGGATTTTCCATGTGTAAATTACTCATTGGCCGAAGGAAACATGTGTTAGTTCGTCATTGGGTCAGATAGGCGCCTATGATATGCCGACACATGCGATGGCCCAACATTGTCCCATTTAGCTTACAAAGGCTGGCCCATTTGACTTGGTTGTGAGTTAGTGGGTCGGCCCATGAAAAGCCTATTAATGGTCTATTCGCATATAGCCCATTTTCGGCTCGGTAACTCACGGCCTGTTGGGGCCTTTCTCGAAATCGGCCCAACAACGTCATGTGGCCGTCGAATATAACACAAGTCTGTTTTCCTTTCGGGCCATGTATAGCCCATGACGTCTTTCGACCCATATGAGGCCTTTCATATCTTTAGGCCCTTTAGTGGCCCATGGTGACTCTAGCCCATAATGAACAATAAATTTCTTTGTACCCATTAACGGCCGATGATTCACATGGGCCGTTTCCAGTCCGTGTTAGCTTTTGGCCTACTAACGGCCCTGATGGCTTCTCGCCCCTCGTTGGTTACCCCAAGTGGAAGGTTTGAGATCCAGTGTAGCGGTAGTTTTCCCTTGGCAAAGATACCAAGGATCGAATCCCCTGAGACTCCGAGGTTCAACAAGAAGGTGTCAACTGCTAGCGGCGCAACTAGCGATTGACCGGACCTGCACACAAATACAAATAACTTTGCTCCCAACGAGTACAGAGAGGTTGTCAATCCCTCCGTCCTTGTCGTTTACAAAGGATCAAACGCAAGAGATAATAGAGATTGGTATTACTGCAACTAGTAAGTAAGAACAGAAAGTAAATAACGGATGTGATCAGTGATGGTAATATGGACCGGGGTCCCATGATGTTCACTAGTGATGTCTCTCTCCCAAAAGATGATAAAAGAGCTAAGCGAGGTAAACGAATTACAGCTGGGAAATTGACAGGATTATGTGCGCAAACCAATGCTAACTATGCTGCAAAGAAAGGTAGAGGCTCAAAAGCATGGGCGCTACGCCAAGGCAAGTAGACCGAAATCCATCTGCATCTACTACTAATCATCCACCTTGAGATATCTATCCAGAACATCTCGCTGATATTAAGTTGCGAGTCCCACCCATAGTGTAAACTCAAAGCAACAGACAACTGCATTAAAAGATCTTTGCGTAAAGTAAACAATCCTTGCACCCGCAAGTACAAGCACCATTGTTTTCCCCCTTATGGCAATAGCACAACCCCTAGACTCATGTTTCTGTCACTCAAGCTAGTCATCGAGGGGCATGAACCCACAATCAAGCATAACGTTCCCTCTTGGAGTTACTATCTACTACTTGGCCAAAGCAATAAACAGCAACGGAGAACATGCAAGAATTACTCAAGAACATAAATATAAAAGAGGTGAATCAAATATATTACTCCCACACAATCTGAACATAATCTCATAATCCATCGGATCCCAGCAAACTCAGCATAGCAATAGCATAAGGATTACATATGTGCCTCGATCATGTAGGGCAGCTCACGAGGTCTAATCGGTGAAGAACAAAGAGGGGAGGAGAACATCACATAGCTACTGGTCATGGACCCATGGTCCAAGGGAGACTACTCACAACTCATCCGAGAGGCGTCCATGGTGGTGGAGAGGCTCCCGATGGTGATCCTCCCCTCCGGCAGGGTGCCGGGAAGAGTTCTCCTGGTGCTCCCGATCTTGGAAGCGCGGCGGCTGCCGAACAGAGATGAGATCGCGAAAAAGGGTTCCGTCCTCGAGGGTTTCGGGACGCGGTGTAAATATATGCCAAAGGGGGGCGTCAGAGGAGGCCAGGGGGCCCAGGCGCCCTGGCGGCGCGGCCAGGAGGGGGGGCGCGCCCTCTGGCCGCCTGGAGCCCTGGTGGCCCCCCTCCGGCCCTACTTTGGCCGCATGGAAGCTTCCGGAACGCTGATTTTTTATATATTTTTCCCGGAATTTTTCTGGCAATTTACGTAATGGGAAAACCTGAAATACAAAAACAGCAGAAAACAGAAAGTGGCACTGGGGTGCACTGAGTTCATAGGTTAGTCCAAATATGATCAAAAGTGTATGGAAGTGCATAAATATCATAGCAATATCACACAAAAGAGGCATGGAGCAAGCAAAAATTATAGATTTGTTTTGGACGTATCAACATCCCCAAGCTTAATTCCTGCTCGTCCTCGAGTAGGTAAATGATAACAAGCATAATTTCTGTGGTGACATGCTATTAACCATATAAGAACTTTTCACAGTCACATGACAAGTGCTTACTGAGACAATGAGTCTGTAGTAATTAAGTTGCCTCATGAGAACATCACAAAGAACTAAAAGTTTTACAATATGATACTGAAACACTCAATAGATTTGTAGTGAGCATGGTGTGCAAACATGACAAAGTGATATCTCGCTTGCCCCCTATAGTGAAGCAAAACATAAATGCAGGGGCACCTCCAAAGTTTAAGTGACGACTAGATACAATGATTTCAGAATAAACGATATCATAGTCATGCAGAAGACAATGGTACTTTGGGACAATGCACATTACACTCAGAATGACAATTATGCTCTCAATAGTTGGTGCTTTAAAGAAAGAAGGTGGAGACTCTCGAACCGTGGCTTTTGTTGGCAAAGTTGAAAACCCGTGGTCGGAAACAAAAACTAAACATGTACCAGAGCTCTTGGTTTTTAAAAACAGAGGTAATAATTATTTTTTTAGAATATACACATTTCGTCAACGAATGCTAGTAGATAACTCAATTACTTCTTGAGCTGGACAAGTTTCGAGGAACGGCTCCCGCATGAGGACGATCACATCCTCTTAATCTCCTTTGTTTATCACTGCCAAAGTTTTCTGATTTCTCATGAACAAAGTGTGAAGGAGGGTTTGTTTGTTGTATATTTTTTTAATGAACCGGGCGCACTCTATGCCAGTTCCTTCTCGTATTAGGGGTTTGCACATTAGACATGCAATCCCGGGGTGAAGCTTGTCCAACTTAAAAAGATCATGAATTAACTACTACTTCCTCATGAGCTAAAACAGAGGCACAAAAGAGAAATGCTTTTTTTGAATAATTTCGAGATGGTACATGAAAGTCTTCGTTAGGAATGGCAGGTAAATACCATGTATAGGAAGGTATGGTGGACTCATATGGCATAACTGGTTTAAAGGATTTTGGATGCGCAAGCAGTCAGTCCGCTTAGTACAGGCGAAGGTTAGCAAAAGACTGGGAGCGACCAACTAAAAGAGCAATGACGGTCATAATCATGCAGAGCGACAAAGCAACATTGAATCGGGCATGGAAGTTATATCGCTACTCAGAAATTAAAGATCATCAAGGCTTGATAGACTTTCTTTACAGTCTTAAATATGCATGAGCATATGCCAAGTCAATCAAAATAAATTCTTGGAGGAAGATACCACTAAACCATACCACATCATAGGCAAACAAATCATGTTGGTACTTCAATAACACATTAAGAACCCCCCAGCTATTTGAGACTAACCATAAGAAAACATGAACTACTAAGCACCATTATGCACATAGCATTTTTATCATAGACATATCAACCAGTGCAACAGAAGCCAACTCTCTTAACAAGATAAGCATGATAACTCAAGAGATTTCCAGCAACCAACTAAACAAAAGCTCTTCAAAAAGTAAAGCATAAAAACTAAGAGCTGAACATGGTAGTAGCTATTGAAAGACAAAGAACATACACAGCAAAGATAAACATGAAAATCCCATGTTATGTTCTAGGTTGAAGTGGAGCGTGTTTCTCTCCCACACAAATAAAGATGGGTTCCAACTCGTTATGAACAGCCAGCAAAGCTAAAGAAAACTAAAAGCAAGACGCTCCAAGCGTAGCACATAACACATGAAGTGATAAAAATATAGTGGAACGAAAGACGAACTGATAATTTGTTGATGGAGAAGGGGATGCACGGGGACATCCCCAAGCTTAGACGCTTGAGTCTTCTTGAATATTTCTTGGGGGTGCACGGGGGCATCCCCAAGCTTGAGCGTTTGACACTCCTGAATCTTTTTATCATCTTCCCTCGCACACTTGAAAACTCCCTTCATACATAACTCATCATAATCTGATTAGCGAGGTTAGTACCCTTAATAAAATAATTTTTCCTTGCTGGAAATAAAGATATTCTTGAAGGTCTACTGTTTCTCAAGATTTCCAAAAGGTTTTTGCAAAGAAAAACCAAGCTCAAGGTTTGCAAAACGAAGAAAAGGCAAAACAGAACAGAATCTGTGAAAAACAGACCAGCAGGTAGTAAATAATTTTTTCGGGGCACTTCTGCAACTCAAATAAAAAAACTCAGAACAGATGCCCGAAAGCCAATTGTATAGAGCACTCTGTCGAAAAAATTCAGACCAAAAAGATGATCTGGTTATTTTATACGAATTTTTCTGTCCAAGGACAGAATCTGTTTCCTGGACAGCACGTCACAACTTTTGAACTTTCTTGCAATCAGAGGCTAAACTTGGCACAAAGCTGAAAAGAAAAGATACAATGATGATGCTACTATAGTAACAAACATCAAGACCACTAAAACTGAAAGAACAAACTGAAAGCAAAGATAACAAGGGTTGTCTACCTAGAGCTCTTTCTTTATAGCCATAAAGATAGGCTTAAGACTATAATGATGCTCTCGTAGGAATAAGAGTTGAAGAACAAAAGAGAGCATCAAGAAGCAAATACCAAACACATTTAAGCCTAACATGCTTCCTATGCATAGGAATATTGCAATAGAATAATTCATTGAAGCACAAAGCAATAAGCATAGGAAGACAAAACAAGTGCAGCTTCAAAACCATCAACATAAAGAGAGGAAACTTCTTATTATTAAGATATTTAGAACCATGTCTCCCTCTCTCATTATAAATTTCAGTGGCATCATGGATGAACTCAACAATATAACTATCACATAAGGCATTATTTCCATGATCCAAAAGCATAAAAGTGTCATTACTCTTCATATAAGCAAAATCTTTCTTATTAGGAATAGTGAGAGTAAGACTATCATAACCATCATCATATTTAGGAGGCATATCATATATAGGAGGCATAGAGTCATTAAAGTAAATTTTCTCCTCAAAAGTTGGTGGACTAAAAATATAATGTTCATCAAAAGTGTCATCCCCAAGCTTAGAGCTTTCCATGTCATTAGCAGTATTGATATTCAAAGAAAGCATACTAATAACATCACCACCATCATGATTGTTATGCAAATAATAAAGTTCCATAGGTTTTTTAATTTTCTCTTCAAACACATCATGTCCCAAAGCAAGGTAGAGCATATAAAGCTCTCTCATATTTTTGTTGTTTTCCATTAAGCAAAACTAGTGAAAAGACATAAAGAGAACTGAAAGGTAAACTAACAAGACTAAAAAGCAAAGATAAAAGATAGCGTGCAACTCCCCTATCTTGAAGAGTGGAGTCCCCGGCAACGGCGCCAGGAAACTTTGCTTGATGGCTTCTCGCCCCTCGTTGGTTACCCCAAGTGGAAGGTTTGAGATGCAGTGTAGCGGTAGTTTTCCCTTGGGAAATATACCAAGGATCGAATCCCCTGAGACTCCGAGGTTCACCAAGAAGGTGTCAACTGCTAGCGGCGCAACTAGCGATTGACCGGACCTGCACACAAATACAAATAACTTTGCTCCCAACGAGTACACAGAGGTTGTCAATCCCTCCGGCCTTGTCGTTTACAAAGGATCAAATGCAAGAGATAATAGTCATAGGTATTACTGCAACTAGTAAGTAAGAACAGAAAGTAAATAACGGATGTGATCAGTGATGGTAATATGGACCGGGGTCCCATGATGTTCACTAGTGATGTCTCTCTCCCAAAAGACGATAAAACAGCTAAGCGAGGTAAACGAATTACAGCTGGGCAATTGACAGGATTATGTGCGCAAACCAATGCTAACTATGCTGCAAAGAAAGGTAGAGGCTCAAAAGCATGGGCGGTACGCCAAGGCAAGTAGACCGAAATCCATCTGCATCTACTACTAATCATCCACCTTGAGATATCTTTTCAAAACATCTCGCGGGTATTAAGTTGCGAGTCCCACCCTTAGTGTAAACTCAAAGCAACAGACAACTGCATTAAAAGATCTTTGCGTAAAGTAAACAATCCTTGCACCCGCAAGTACAAGCACCGTTGTTTTCCCCCTTGTGGCAACAGCACATCCCCTAGACTCATGTTTCTGTCACTCAAGCTAGTCATCGAGGGGCATGAACCCACAATCAAGCATAACGTTCCCTCTTGGAGTTACTATCTACTACTTGGCCAAAGCAATAAACAGCAACAGAGAACATGCATGAATTACTCAAGAACATAAATATAAAATAGGTGAATCAAATATATTACTCACACACAATCTGAACATAATCTCATAATCCATCGGATCCCAACAAACTCAACATAGCAACAGCATAAGGATTACATATGTGCCTCGATCATGTAGGGCAGCTCACGAGGTCTAATCGGTGAAGAACAAAGAGGGGAGGAGAACATCACATAGCTACTGGTCATGGACCCATGGTCCAAGGGAGACTACTCACAACTCATCCGGGAGGCGTCCATTGTGGTGGAGAGGCTCCCGGTGGTGATCCTCCCCTCCGGCAGGGTGCCGGGAAGAGTTCTCCTGGTGCTCCCGATCTTGGAAGCGCGGCGGCGGCGGAACAGAGATGAGATCGCGAAAAAGGGTTCCGTCCTCGAGGGTTTCAGGACGCGGTGTAAATGTATGCCAAAGGGGGGCGTCAGAGGAGGCCAGGGGGGCCCAGGCGCCCTGGCGGCATGACCAGGAGGGGGGGCGCACCCTCTGGCCGCCTGGAGCCCTGGTGGCCCCCCTCTGGCCCTACTTTGGCCGAATGGAAGCTTCCGGAACGCTGATTTTTTATATATTTTTCCCGGAATTTTTCTGGCAATTTACGTAATGGGAAAACCTAAAATACAAAAACAGCAGAAAACAGAAACTGGCACTGGGGTGCACTGAGTTAATAGGTTAGTCCAAATATGATCAAAAGTGTATGGAAGTGCATAAATATCATAGCAATATCACACAAAAAAGGCATGGAGCAAGCAGAAATTATAGATACGTTTTGGACGTATCAGGCCCATACGTTCTTGGGCTCCTTTCCGGCCCTCGATTACTTCCGATCTGTTACTGGCATGTTCCCCTAATGGGCCAAATTCGACTTGTGGTTAGAACCAACCTGTTTGTGGCATGTTAACCTGTTGCGCCATTTCCAGCACGTCCTATATTCTGGCCCATTAAGGAGCCGTTATGCATGTGAAAGAATTAAGCCATTGCTGTCTTCCGGCCTGTTAACGGCCCGTTAAGGTGCTGGCCCGATACCAATTACACCTGTTTACAGCCCATGTGGACCAATTATTACGACGGCCCAAGGCCCACCGATTCTATGGCCCGTAGGAGGCCCATTTATCCAACGACCCGTAGGAGGCCCATGTATCCTATGGCCTATAGCAGGCTCAAGGTTACCATGGTCCGTACATGGCCCATGGTTGTTACAGCCACTAGTAGACAAGGGAAAAATAAGAAAAGAAAATAAATAAGCCCAAAACTAATGCTAGGCTATTAAGGCGGTTGCAAAGTTTACATCCAGTGGGCATCAAAATCCGCCACTAGTGAAATATAGGGAACACCCTACACTATACAAAAATGGCTTGCTGTTTTCTTCAGCCGGTGGCTGCACGTTAATAACAAATTTTGTATCGGAACAAAACAAATTACAACCATAAAACAAAAGGAAGGTTGGCATAAAAGTTAACAGTCTGCCGGATAAGTGCACCACCAGAAGTTCAGAAGCTCAGTTAATTTGACCTAACTATTACGTTTTCCTGATGTACTGTCCGATGAAGCACCATAACCCTCGCCTTCATTTCTCCTAGGCTCAAGAACAACATAGCATATGTCGGGCAGTCTGGTTTCAAAACCATGCATATCTTGACAACATCAAACAATGGCTCTCCTTGTTTTACAAAGGGTCTCTCTTAGGGAACCGACTTGTGTCTGGAGCGCAGATATAACATTGTTTTTAACTTGCATATCTTGATCATGAGGCAGTTTGGATGAGATTGCCTTAACAACCAACCCAGTATTACGCATGAACATGCTTTTGGCACTGTTAGTGGACATGTACTGACCCATTGCCGCAAGAGGTGACATTGCGGTTATAGTTGCCTCGTCACCTGCAGAAGGTAGCGGTTGCACCATTTTTTGCAGAGCTTGCTGAAAAGTTGAGTTTTTACATTAGTAGTACCAGAACAGAAGATATTAAGGAGGCAGCAAGAACAAACAAAGTAGCTTTGGTCTATATACATAACTTGTTCTGGTGAACCCGTGTAAAATATTAGTAGTATTTTACTTCAAAGTATATAATAAAACCAGGTTCCAAACATATGACCATGTACCATTGCTAATGTATTGTCTATTTCTTCACATTGTATTGACAGCTAAGGATAATGAGACAAAGTCTATAATATGGTAAGTATAGTATGACACCATTCATATCACAAAACAACTTAGATCAGACAAACAGGTAATTGTAATGTTGTGTGGGAAAGTCCAGCATGGAACTAGATTACAGATCAAGATCAAAGAAACATCACTCCCCTCTTTTAAATCTTGTAAGGTGAAATGATACGCTAAGAAAATTGTGTATAAAATTGAAAAGAGTAATAGACATTGGCTGCAAACCTTGCAGTTCAATGCACGAGTCAGAGTAAGTAGTGGTTAAAAGGCATGAGGATTAAGGACTTACAACAGCGGCTTTGACTTGTGTAGTCACGCCCTTCGTCTTGCTGGTGTGACAGTCCTTGAAGATTTCCACAACATTTGGTTCAGGTACTTTTTGGTCCTTGCGGGCTTTCCTCTACATTTGGAACAACTCAATATAAATCTAATAATATGGCACAGCGAAAAGAGTAAAACAATAGGTAGTTACAAGAGCCTCGCAGTGTGCAATATAGCTACAAAATCATGTCGTCAGTTGGAATTTCACTTCCGTACGGTTGGCCTTCTTCTTTGAAAAGTTCACCTACAAGAAGATAGATTTGTGAGGCACATGTGTAAATAGGAGCTCAACATGTGATCTGATCACATACATATAATGTACTTGATACTTGGGATCAGACTAGTGTTTAACGAGGCCTCTCCAGTCTTCATCCGATATATTTTCAACTGGAGATGTTTGGGCAAGTTCACTATTAGCCTTGCCTTCAAAGTGAGTTTTCCTCAAATTATACTGATACTGTCGCAAAGCAGACTTGAAAACATGGGTGCAAGCTTGTCTGGTTGCATCATCTTGGCTATCCAAGTTCAACCTCATCTATTGAAAATTATGGGAGTCTCATTATAAGTAACCTAGAAACTATGGGACAGAGCAAGACGATATTACTAGTTTCCATACAAAATCATACTTACAGATAAATGGTCGAGGAACGTGTTGAAGTGGGTTTCATCTTTGTCATTCCTTTACTGAATCCATGTTGGGAGGATACGTGCATGACACCTAACGACAACTGTTGCCTGTGATACTAACTTCGCTGACTCTGTAGCATCACGTGGCCTTTTTAAACCTGCCTCGAAACGGATCTCCATTCTTCCTCCTCTAGATTTAGTTAACCTATCGAGCATTATCCCTTATGTTTGTTTCCTCTTGCGCCTAGGTACTAGTCCAACAACGAACATAGGAAGTGTTAGTGTACATCAAACTGTGAGACTACATATGAAGAAGAGAGCAACTGCAACTTGCCTTCAGCAACTACCTTGTTGCTCTTGAATCTCACAAGGTTCATCTGATCTAGCCAACTCGTCTTGTGTGAAGAGTGCTTCAGAAGTAGTGTTAGGTGGCAAGGGAGCTTGGGAACTTGTCGCTAGCAGAGTTACCGAACGAGTAACTCGTGGAGCTAGTGGTACTGTGGAAGGTATTGCAACAACTAGGGTTGTCTCTGCTTGTTTTGTGGCACCTATTAGTTTATGTTTGCCTTGTTTTTCAACTCGTGTAGCACGGGATACAGCCTTTGTACAATTTCTGCTGGACTTTGAACTTCTATTGCACCATAAGTACCAGCAGAATCCGCATAATTGTTCTGCACCCATTTCCGTGTGTCCTTAGTACTAACACCATCCCTTGTCTTTTTGTGTTCTTTCCTATTTCTCTATGCCATGTTAAGTCAAGCCAAAAAGAAAAAGGAATAAAAATCCAGTTCTTCAGAACAAATTAATGCATGATACAGACGAATTGAACTTTGATGTTAGACAACCACATGATAGGAGGATATAATATGTACGAAAAACAGGACGGCATGACAAAATTAGAACTATGATGTGTAATATCCACTGCCTTGCTAATTAATTTTTCTTTATTGATTTTGCATTGTCAAGTAAAACCGACATGAAAAAGCAATAAAATTAACTCTTCAGAACTCATTCATGCATGATACTGACAATCACCACCTTGAAGTAAGGCAAACACATGATATGAGGATGGAATGTGTATGAAAAACAGGACGGCATGGCATATTCACAACTATTTGTGTGAACTAAGCAGAAGTAATTTAATCAAATTACGAACAGTACAAGTGAGACACCGTATGCAACATGCAAGACAATATCACACTGCCAAGCTAGAGAAAGCACCTGGGATGCAGGTTTCGCCGGAAGACCGCCATCAGTCCCTCCTTATTTTTTCATTCATATTTCTTAATTGTATTGCCTTGTCAAGTCAAACCCACAAGAAAAATGAATCAAAATTTGCTTTTCAGAACTCATTGATGCAGGATGCTGACGAGCACTACTTTAATGTAAGGCGACCGGATGATAGTACGATCGAATGTTTAAGAAAAAAGGACAGCATTGCATATTCACAGCTATGATGTGTAAACTAAGGAGAAGGCATTTCAATAAATTAGAAGCAATGAAAACTAGACACCATATGAAAGATGCAACGAATATCACTCTACTAATTTAAAACTGCCTCGTCATAAGTGCCATTTCAACAAATTAGAAGTAGTTCAAGCTAGAAAAGAAGGCGAGATGTAACCTATATCACACTCCAAAGTAAAACATGTATTGTGATACGTGATTGTTGTAGGTTACACAACAGTAGTACTTTGATGTAAGAACATGGTGTGATTGACAGATATTGTATGTTCTAGAAACAGGAACACATGTCTTATTCACAAGTATATAATGTGTAAAGTAAGCAGGTGGAATTCAACAAAATTAGAAGCAATACAAGCTAGACATCATACATAACATGAAACCACATATAACAGTGCCAAGTTAGAGGGAGAACATGTGATGGTGCACTAGGGGAGACGTGTGCATCATCAACACAACTATGTTGAGTGTCTATGCATGTGTTGTCTTGCAAATCTTCTTGGGGGTGGCGGAGTAGAATTTGTAGAGGCCCTCTTTTTGGAAGGAGCACCTTTATCCACTGCCTTGCTAATTTCCTTCCACTTTATTCATATGGAATTGTAAAGTAAAATCAACAAGAAAAAGCAATAAAGTTCACTCTTCAGAACTCATTCATGCATGATACTGACAATCACTACTTTGATGTAAGGCAAAGATATCATAAAAGGATGGAATATGTATGTAAAATAGGATGACATGGCACATTCACAACTATTTGTGTAAACTAAGAAAAAGCCATTTCAACAAATTATAAGCAATGAAAGCTAGACACCACATGAAAGATGCAACCAATATGACTCTGTCAAGTTAAAAGCGTCCCATCATAAATGGCGTTTCAGCAAATTAGAAGCAGCGCATGCTATAAATCATATGAAAGATGCAACCAATATCACTCTGCATATACTAAAGGTGTCTCGTCATAATTGATTGATGCGGGATACAAGAAAACAGTAGTTTTATGTAAGGAGATGCTTAATAGAACGATGTACTATGTACCAAAAACGGGAAGGCATGTCACATTCACATGTATAATGTATAAACTAAGCAGAATAGCACATGCAATTTAACCAGATTGGAAGAATTACCATCTAGACACTACATGCAATATGCAACCACATATCACGCTACCAACTTACAACATGCACCTGCGATGGTGGTGTAGGGGAAATGCGAACATCAACTACAGAGTTACATTGACTATCGTCATCTAGCATTGTTGTTTCTTGAGAATCATGTGGGGAGGCTGACACTGCATTCTTTAAAAGAGGATGTTTTCTTACAATAGTCCACGAGCCTGACTGTCTCATCATAAGTGATTGATGAGGGATACACAAGAACATTAGTTTGATGTAAGAACATGGTTAATAGACATATGTACTAGTATGTAACAAAAATAGGAAGGCATGTCACATTCAAAGGTATAATGTGTAAGCTAAGCAGATGCAATTTAACCAAATTGGAAGCAATACAAGCTAGACATCTGGCTAGAGTGGTGAGCATGATCATCGAGGACCTGAGAGCCTGGTGGGATGCGGGCTGCTTTGCCACCATCATGGCTTTTTAGTTGGCTTCTAGGTGATGTCTGTCTGTGCTTGGCTTGTCGCTAGCTTGACCAGTGCCCTGACTAGCTATTAGTCTTCTAGTGCTCCTGGGATGGTGGTTCATGTAAAAAATATCTTTCCTTATCTTAATAAAGACCGACTCCAGCCTTTCGAATACAAGCTATACACCATACGCAACAAGCAACCACATATGACACCACGAAGTTAAAGCCAGCACCTGGGATGGTGGTTCATGTCGAGCGAGGTCATCAACTCCACAGCTACGTTTACCATCTCCATCTACTGACACTGCACCCTTTATAACAAAGAGACGTGTCTTGCCTACCCACGAAGAGAGCAGGAGCGATTTCTCTCTTTTACTTCATGCTTCTGTCAAGGCAGAGTCTGAAATACCCACGCATAAAAACACAATAGTGAGAGTATGGGTGAAGTGTGTGCAGAAATAGTACACTGTAAAAGTAGCAGATAGCAGGTGTCAGAAATATAAATAATAGGAAACATATAATAGCTCTACAACATTGCATGGTAAACAAAATTAGATCCTACTCCGTATGATTTTGTATTATGTGAGCACAGGGATGGCTGGGAAATGCAGGTACTCCTCCAGCACACCACCACATGTGGTCCTATCAAAATAACAGTCGACTGAAAATAAATAGGTCAGTCGATTTTTTATGAACTGTCTGATCTATAAGGATAGGGCGGATGGCCTTCGTCTACCTCCCACCAGTCACTGTTGATGATCTTTCTCGAACTGCCAGCGATCACCGGCCATGACGTCTCCCTCCACCGCCCCGCCCTCCCCTCGACCTCACACCACTACCATGCTTGGCAGCACCCCCTGGCCATCTCCTTAATCCCTGCCGACCTCTATATCATGCGCCTGCAGCTCCTAGGCCCCACACACCCCTAAGATAAACACCGAGGCGCTGCTTCCCCGGCTTAATAGGCGAACTAGCACCTATTACGCCGGGGAATGCTTCCTTTAATTGGGAATCAACTGACCAGGAATTGAAATCCAGGGGGCGATGGACCTCTAGCTAAGGTGAAATAGTATATGAGGAGAAACCTTGTGCATCGCGAGTTACTAGGAACATCTAGTATGAGGAAGAAGCGGTCAACTAGTGTCTTCTGTGGGATGAATACCGTGCAAGCAGACACATACGATTTTCACGAATAAGGGAAGAGGAGTACCATTTCTGGTTGCCAGTGCTGTGTCCTCCAGATGTCGCGACGGAGGGGGAGCAGATCTGAGGTGGCGAAGGATGGCTTAGCGGGAACAACTCCAGTGCGATGGACGGTGGCGAAGTTGGAGCGGCAGCGGTGAGGCGCAGGACGGCGTGGTTGAACTGGCTCAGGTATGGCGCACGTCGACGTCCTGGAGGCAGCTTGGCCTTGGCTTCAACTACTACTTATGGAGGGCGTTGCCGTTGCGGTTGCAGTGGATGACAGCGTCAGGGTATGGGCTCCGGCGTGATGGAGGAGGGCGACAGTTGATGGGTAGGATGAGGTGGCGGACGGAGGACGCTGGGGTTTCGTGATTGATGGAGAGGTAGTTTTGGCGCAAATGGAGTACGAATGGGGAATCAGACGGGGGGGAGCAAAGGGGGAACCATGTTTTGGTCTCGGACACACGTGTTTTTGTTTTTTTGAACAGATGGGACGCACTTGTTTGAAATTTGGGGAAAGTACAAACTTTACCCCCCTCTTAAATTTCGGACCTACTATGGGTCGGGGGTAGGAGAGAAATCCCAGGTGTCCAAAATAGTGGGCGGGAGCAATTTCGGCCGAGTGCATGTGTGTTTAGGCGACCACGGTGTATGAATGTTTTTTGGAGGCGGTTTCGTGGCGTCTAGATGAAGTTACAAACTTACCCCGGTTTAGACCGTTGGACGTTGGACCGGTAGGTTTCACGGGTCGGAGTTAGAAAAGTAATTTCCTTCTAGCAAACATTGGTCTCACGCGGTTTCGGGCGAGTAGAGGATCTTTTGGCGCTTCGTTCGAAATTCTGAAACATAAGCATTCACGTTTAGTGTACTCTTGAACTTTGAGGATTAACCTAAATAGGAAACGTTAAATTTGACCTTGTATGTCTTAAAACCTCATTAAATTATGCGCTTCTTTCTAAAATTCTGACACTTGAAAATCCTATAACTACGATTATTTTGGAATGGAGGAGGTATATTTGAATCTATTTGGTACACGACTATATATGCTATTATGTACATAAGCAGAGCAAAGATTGGTGCCCCTATATTTTAGGTATGATTTACAAATGCCATGATCTCGAATTCAAATAATTGAATGTACTTCATGTTGAATTCAGAATTTTTTAAACCACCTTAAGTTGAATTCAAATGTATGTTAGTTCCTAGCTAGGTATTTGTAATGTTTATTGTGTAACTTTTGTATGTATAATGTGCTTTACACACACGACATGAATTGTACTCACGTTCATATTCGAATTGTTAAAGCGATGCATTATCTGGAGTTCAAAATATTGACCATATGGATCAATTATGTCGAATAATAACATAGACATGCTCAAATTCGATAGAATATAGATGCCTGATGGATCAATGACCGTTCCTTATGCAAATTGCAAATATCATGATCCCATTATAATATTTGGATACAATTTATACTTTTAATCAATGTGTACATCAATATTTTACATGTAGTATCACTCTCATAGGCCTCTCCTTCAACACGCGATAACTTTCTCTCGCATACATACTCGCACACGGTGTATATCCATCCATGGTCTCTCACACATGCTCACACACTCTATCCCAAGGCGTCTTTCTCACACGCATGCTCTCGATATCACCCTCCCTCCCTCTCGTAACCATTTACGACCGTTATCACTAAATTTTATCAGAAGCACTCTTCCTCTCACACGCATAGACACACACAATCCCCATCGACCCTTTGTCTATACATAGACCTGCCTACATGTCTCCTGCACGCACATTATCTTTAGGCATGTCTCTCCACCTGTCCTCCTAATTGACGATATGATTCCAGTAGAGCATTCTATAGGATGGCCCATAAAGTTAGGTTGGTTGAATGGTAATATCAGAGACAAGGGGTTACCTTAGTCCGATGACCTAGGGTTACAAATCCTAGCCAGCTTTGTTAGTGGACACAGAGTCCTTCACGACTCTGGTTTCTTTGTCTTGCATAATGAGTCATCCATGGGTATCCCTGAATGCGTCACGGGCAGACCAATGTGGCGTAAGACGGAACTGACCCAAGGGCCTCACCTCGGCCCACTAGACCAATCTAGTTATTTTCTCACACACACATACCAACATAGACACACCAACAAAATCTCCTCATGCCTCTATATATCCCCTCCCCCCTTGCATGTACACAATCAAGGGCATCTCTCGCCATGACATCCTATCGTCTCCCTCTCTAGACCTCTCTCATTTCTCGGTTTACTTTGCATAGAGCATTCCTTATGAATAAAACAAAAAAATTATTTTAGAATTTGTACATATATACAACATTACAAAGTTATATGGAGTATGCAAATTAGTTTGCATTGCATGGTGCACCCAATGATATTTATTTCGCAATGTGAATTTGTATATTTTTATACTATATATAAAGTTAGTCATAATAAAGAGAAACGAAGAGCATCTCTCTCTCTCTCTCCATCGCACACACCCCCTCTACTCCCCTTTCATGTACGCGCACAAACTATCTCCAGGTCCTCTAAAAGTATGCCCCACCATATTCACACATGTTTCGTCTTTCTCTCGTGATATATAGAGTGACGAACATTGTATTTGAAGCAAAAGCACGATTCATACATTGGACTTCAGAATCCACTCATTACAGTCACCATTAATGTTTTGTGGGTTATTATACAGTGACGGGCTCACCATATAGCTCTGTATTTCTTCAAGACACGATTAGTTGACCAGTTAAACGCTCTACATGGCACCTCCAGTGTTGCATCACATTATCTCACTACAATTGGGCCCACATGTCGGCTTGTATAAGAATGAAAACAAATGATAAAAAAATGTTGGACGATTGTTCAAAGTCATGACTGCGGTCACAGCGGACAATGTGGCATTGTATTGGTATGCTTAGCCATCTGTTTTTAACAAACAGGAGCTGGTGTGGTGATTGTACACACACGCACGCATGCACACGAACTGCATGCATGCAACACTCACACGTACACACACAGCCACGCACACACGCTACACTCACACACACATGCACGCATGCAGATGAACTGCATGCACGCAACACTCACACGTACACGATACACACAGAGTCACACACACACGCTACACTCACACGCACACACGCACACCCGACAGGTGGGACCACAAGGAACATGGTCATTTTAACATGTCAACATAGTGCCACACAGAGTATAAGGCCGGTCAACAGAGTGCAATTCGATGTTGA
The DNA here is from genome assembly GCA_902687465.1 of Secale cereale. Lineage (NCBI taxonomy): Eukaryota > Viridiplantae > Streptophyta > Magnoliopsida > Poales > Poaceae > Secale > Secale cereale. Next base: position 246,127,621 of record LR738712.1, read on the forward strand.
ATGATTAGCAAGTGACCGTATAATCACCGCAAAACGTATATAGTGACCGTAATGAGCGTATTCTGAAGTCCGTTGACCGTATTACGCTTTGACTCGAAATATACTGACCGCCATTTATCTCTTCTCTCGCTCTCTCTGTGGAGCCGAGTAGGCCAACGTGCCAGTGCCTAAATTGGCTAGTACTATCATCTACCGCATGGGAAAAATCCAGCCCTTGCCTGTTTGTATTGATGGATCGTGCGAAACAGCAAAACTACAGTAGCACTACAATACAAGTAACAGTTCACTGGGTCGCCATGTCGTGTACTCCTCCGTCGCAAGAGTGGACTGCTCGCTTTCATAAATGTTCTAGTCCCTTTCGCCAACATGTGGGACATCAGGCAATCGGGTCCACGTGCCAGACCGAAATAACATTGCAGAGCAGCAGGGGTGAAGAAGCCCGGTCATCTCGCCCGCATAGTAGTGAGCAATGAGGCGTCAAATCACAAAGTTGCACCTTTCCCGCAGTTAAGTTGGAGGGATTAGGTGATGCTCAAAAAAAGAAGTTGGAGGGACGAAGCAAGCATCATTTCACTCATTGCTGAATCCGCTTCTCCCTCATCTTCTTCAAGTTAACGACATGTTGCTTATGCTGTTGTTCTGCCTCAGCTACTCATAGTGGGGAGTATCATATACTAGTATCATGCGCATAATACAAGTGTATGATGCTACTACTTCATAGTACATACTAGTAGTATCATAGAGTACTCCAACTTCCTCTATAGTGCGTAGTATATTTATTGCCATGCATGACACAAAGTAGTACTATAACATTTAACATGATACGGTGTCTACCTATGTTACTCTAACCCCCTCTCTCTTCTTTAATTCTCTGCAACATGAGCATGTTTTCTATCCCCGAGTGCATGTTTCTACCACTATGGCCAGCCTTATGTGGGACACGGACCGGCTTGGTAAATAACTGACACGTGGGCCATTATGTTAGCAAACCTCCAGACCAACGTCCTCTAAAAGTAAGAAACCTCCTCCGCCTTTCGCACAGCAAAATCACCTCCTTTTTACTAATCTTGATATAATTTTTTAGATCAATATAATTGAGATTTGTATGGATAGCACACATGAACAAAACCAATTGGTATGGTTAAGGGCATCCACACTGTGTAGCCAAATGTGAAAATTGCTCTTGGCATCGATGGGAACCATTGTAGAGGGTGCTGCCAAAGCCAAAAATAGGGAACTGAAGCTCCCTAATTGTTTGATTGAAGGAATAGAAAAATGCAACCTCTCTCCTCTTTCTGCCGTGCTTGGACACATGTACAGTATGTATAAAGCACAGAGTCTACTACCATGTCCTTCTATCACAAATCTCAAAGTAGTGAGGCGTCAAATCACAAAGCACAGACGAAGAAACCATCATTTCACTCTTTTCTTACTCCGCTTCTCCATCGTCTTCTTCGAGAAACCACCTTACCGCACTAAGATGGACGAACGACGCTATTGTGTAGTACTAGTACATGTACACCTCCTTTGGTTCAACGGACTTCCTAGATGTAAAGAAGGCGGTTGTTTCGGCTTGCAAGCAGCACTTGCGAACGACTTACCGTGGTCTCCCTCTATGGAGTGCTTTGTCGAACGCACTTCGCCAAAGCCGCAATGGGGAAGTAAGTCAAATAGTTACTACCTCCTTTTTTTGTATACAAGGTCAGTATCAAAATTAAAATTGAAGAAGGCCACTTACACGAATCGAGGCAAAACGAGATTAATATACCATTACATGCATGCGAAAATGAGAAGGTTGGTTTGCATGGCGCTGCATTAATCAAGCAATAAGGAGTGAGGTGGTTAGCTCTTTGGGCGTTGGAGAAAAATAAACATTAATTGACACGTCAGACGAGGATTTGTATCGATCAATCTAGGGAAGGAAAACACTGCTATTCTTTTTTAACACAAGTAGTACGTACTACGCTTGTATCATGTTTGGGTCTAGGCCTTGCATGGCCATAGTTTGCCACACATTTTAGCCAAGCTTGCCTGAAGTTTTACAAAACGAAAAGGAGGTACACTTGCACACGGCTTTCGTGGTCGGACCGCACCCTCACAGAGTCGCTCTTGCACGCCGCAAACCCAACAAAGGGAGAATACCCTCACTGACATGTGCTACCGCATGTCATCAAGCCAAACTCAGCCGTCCTACCGCTGACACATAATTTTTGTTCATACAGTATGTTCATCCAACCGCCTGTTGAGGAAGATTTGTGCGGCCCGTGCGATGGTCTGTTGGGGAAGAAGAAGGGTTAAGAGACGTGGTATATCCATCCAACCGCCATAAATGGTTGACTGGCCCAAATGATGAAAGTCATGCGACTTTCATAAATATATGATTTTACACAGCAAAAGATCCCTAAAAACAACATTAAGAAAAACTATCACTGCTCGCGTAGCGAGACGGCCTCGACGTATTTTTGGCTGCCGACGCGGACCAGCTGTAGCTGCCGACGTGTACCTCTGCACCGTGGTTGTCCTCGGCCTCCAACTACTTGTTCACGCAGAGCGTGCGGTCGCTCTGCACGGACGCGAGCATCGCCCGATTCACAACCATGACGATCGGTTCTGCCTGCAGGACGGCCTCGATGGCAGCGGCATCCGAGCACTCCACGTCGAGTCGAGCCTCCGCCGCCCCGTTCAAGTCTAGGACGTCCGGCTCCGCCTGCAGGAGGGTCTCGATGGTAGTGGTATCCACACGCTCCGTGTCAAGTTGAGCCTTCACCGCTTGATTCACATCCACGACATGCGATTCCACCTGCAGGAGGGCCTCAATTGTAGCGGCATCCGTGTGCTCCGCCTCAAGTTGAGCCTCCGCCTCCCGGTCCTCCATTAGGATCGCCAAGTTGAATCGCTGGTCTTCTTGCACCACGGAGGGCCCGGACGCTGGCAGGAAGTCAACGTCCATCGTCTCATACACACCGGGGGCCTTCTCCGCGGCCACCTCCGCCATGAACATTAGATCGGCTTCCTCCTCATTGGAGCTTGGCTCCAGAGAACTCAGGGATTGGCCCACTGCAAAGCAAACTTGGGAACGGAGGTGTATAGCATCGACCACCGTCGTGATTTCCGCGCGGCGCAATAGTGTCAATATCTTGTAGCACATGATCTTGTGGTGCACCATGTCTTTCCGATGAACTAGGGGACGGCTGATGCGGGCTAAGGGATCGAAAGGTGGGGGAATGGGACTTAAAGGCATAATCTCATACTATAATGATCTCAAGTATGGTATCTTTGCACGACTCATGTAAAAGAGGGATGAAATTGCAAAAGAGTAGTTGGCTTACACTCGCCACGTCACACACTACATTACAAAAACATTTATCATCCAAATAACATCAGAGTACGACTACGGACAAAGATCCAAATGAAAGATACCATAAATAAAAAACACGAGCTCCGACCGCCCCTAGTAGGAACACTACTGATCGTCGAAAACGTCACATAACATACAGCCACTCTCTTCATCGAGCTCCCAGTGAAGTACTTGAACCAGCTCCTGCACTGTTCTCAACGGTACCTGCATCTGGTGTTGTAGTATCTATGCGCCATGAGGACTCGGCAATCCCATAACCATGGGTATCAAGACTAGCAAATCTTTATGGGTTTGGAGAAGGGTAGTGGTGAGGTTGCAGCAGCGGCTAAGCAAAAGTATGGTGGCTAACTTACGAGTACAAGAATAAGATGAGAATCTACGCAAACGGTCGCAAACTAGTAATGATCGCTAAAGATCCTGAACTACCTATGAGTCAAACATAACCCCACCATATTCTCTTCTCAAAGTGAAAATAGACAGTCACGGTTACTCACACAGTTGTGTGTTTTACTTCGGATCCTCTGTCAAGTTTTCTACAACCGGACATTAACAAATTCCAATCTGCCACATAACCGCGGGCACGGCTTTTGAAAGATCATAACCCTGCAGGGGTGTCCCAACTTAGCCCATCACAAGCTCTCACGATCAGCAGAAGTAATAATAATATTACCCCTTATCTTAGGGAAGGCTCGATCAGACTCGGAATTCCCAGTGCACAAGACATTTCAACAATGGTAAAACAAGTCCAGCAAGACCTCCCGGCGTGGGGACACCCTGATAGTAGCCGTGCGTATCTCGTCTCAGGCCACGTCCGGATGGGTGATGCTACAGGTAAAACCAGCCCTCGAGTTTCCCCGAGGTGGCCCCGCAGGCTCCCCGTTTGGGACCAACACCATCAGCACTGGCCCCCCTGCTATGTAGAAGAATACTCGAGGGTGCGACCCCCTATGCAATTTTAATTAATTAATTAAGTTGTTATTATGAGGCAAATTAAAACCAGAGTTGGGCCTTGTTGGAGGAGTTTTATTCAAAGACGAAGTGTCAAGGGTCCCCATATACCCAACCCTGTAAGGAACGCAAAATCAAGGAAGATAACGCCGGTTTATCGGCTCCTAAGGTGGCATGAGTGGAACAAAACACCGAGAAAAAGGCCAAGCCTTCCACCCATTGCCAATTATATAGGTGTGTTAATAATAATAATAGATATTGTGATATTCCCAAAGCATCAAGTTCCAACATGGAACAAATCTTCATCTTCACCTGCAACTAGCAACGCTATAAGAGGGGCTGAGCAAGGAGGTAACATAGCCAAACAACTGTTTTGCTGGGAATGTGTCATAGGTTAGAGGTTTCATGGCAACAAGGAGAGCGGCTGACAATAAAGATTGGTAGCGCGACATGTGACGATAGCATCGAGACAACTATGCATGGCAATGATAGTAAAGGTATCCAAGGTGATGGTCATCTTGCCTGAGATTCCGCGAGGAAGAAGAACAAGTCCATGAAGTAGTCGAACAATTCCTCACAACTCCGGAACGCACCCGGAGCTAACGAGAGAAGCAAACCGGAAAGAAGCAAACAACGAGGTAAACACACAAGCATAAACATGACATATGATACACAACCAAGTAGGATGCATGTCCGGTTTAAATTTGCATAGCATGGCAAAGTGCACAAATAATACTACAATTTAAGTGGAGCCCAATATGCAACGAGTTGCATATTGAAAAAACACCACATTTTATTTATTTAGTTGACTCTCGTTTATCTACAAGACAAGATTAAATGTTTTTATTAAACATGGCAAGAGGTGAAGCATAAGTAAAACTACACTACCTAGGCATTTTAAATGAGGCCGGAAATAACAACAACAATTCCGGAAAATCCCCATGACCAATTTAGCAATTAGTAAAGCAACAACAATTTAACATTCAAAGGTTGTTATCATGATGCGGATTACATGATGCAATGCAAAATAAATAAATAGGGCAAACAAAAGAAACACACGAGAAAACCCGGAACATCTGGAAGTCTTCTAGAGCATCGGTCTTCGTATGGTTTTGGGGTAGTGGTCACCGGATGGCAAGTAGTTGTCGTTGGACGAGCAACAAAGGTTTTGTTGTGAATGGTGGTTCCGGTGACGATCGGTCAATCAGTTTTGACTGTGCGGAGTTTGCAAATCCGGACGGCTGGAGCCTGGAGAGTTGTGGGGTGGGATGGGACCAAAGTTTTGGGGTTTCACGTGGCAGACGTCCGGACCTCCCCACCATTCCTGTAGACGGTGAGGCGGCAACTTCGTAAAATCTCAAGATGACTAGCAAGATGCCAGTGTACTTCACGGAACATCAGGATGATTTTTTTATGATATCTCTAGAATTTTATTGAAAAATGGTATCTCGACAATTTCATCGACAAAATGATATCTCGGGAAAGATGAGAAAAGTGATATCTCGAGAAATAATACCCCGGCACGCTGAGCCCTCCACGCCGCTTGTGGGACCGCAGTTGAGAGGAAATCGACATCCCCCCCCTCCGTCGACCGCGTCATTTATCTACACTAGCCCATGCGTTGCACGGAAAATCAAGATACATTTGTATGATCAGTTTATCTTGTGGAAGAAAAGGATGAACCAGGGAAGGCCTTATTTGCAAATATGGATAGGAATTTGGGTCTCTTTTGCAAAATTTCCATAGTTTCCTTCCTATCCATCAGATATAGATCGGACGACCTATATTGCAGGATGGCAGGCACCCCATCATCACCAACTATGTTTTTTCATAAGAGTAGAGATATAGATATAGATATAGCTCTCTATCTCTACTCTTATAAAAAACCGAGTTGGTGATTATGGTGTGCCTGCCATCCTGCAATACAGGACGTCCGATTTATATCTCACGGATACGAAGGAAACTATGACAATTTTGTAAAAAGATACCCGCACTCTTCTCCACATTTGCAGATAAGGCCTTCCCTCATTCACCCTTATCTACCATAGGATAAACCACTCATATAAACGCATCTTGAAGTTCCATGCAATGCACGGGCATTGCTACCTCTTGAGCTTGTATTGGTTTTCCCTTGAAGAGGAAAGGGTGATGCAGCAAACTAGAGTAAGTATTTCCCTCAGTTTGAGAACCAAGGTATCAATCTAGTAGGAGATTATGCACAAATCGCCAAATACATGCACAAACAAACAAACAACTTGCACCCAATGCTATAAAGGGGTTGTCAATCCCATCACGGTTATTTGCAAAAGTGAGATCTCATAGGCATAGATGAACTAATAAAGTAACTATTTTTGGGTTTTTGGTTTATAGATTGAAAAGTAAAAGATTGCAAAATAGTAGATCTGAAACTTATAAGATGTAAAGTAGACCCGGGGGCCATAGGTTTCACTAGAGGCTTCTCTCATGACACTACTAGGAAAAGGCCTACTAATGGCGCACCTAATTTGGCCATTAATGGCGCATTAGTGGTGCGCCATTACTAGCACGCCATTAGTATATTTTACTAATGGAGCACCTCTGGTGCGCCATTAGTATCTGGTATACTAATGGCGCACCGCAGATGCGCCATTAGTATGCACAGTAGTGCGCCATTAGTATGCCTCCCAGGGGCCATGTGTACCCAGGTGCTTTGGCATACTAATGGCGCACTCCAGCAGGATGCGCCATTAGTAATGTCCGCATAGTAATGGCGCACTCTCTGGTGATGCGCCATTAGTATCCTTTGGCATACTAATGGCGCACTGTGTTGTGATGCGCCATTAGTATGAATATTAGGTTTTTTTTAATATTATTTTTCTGTTTTTTGCACAGATTACAAAATGTATAATTGCACAGAATATAGACAGCACACATCAACAACAAATTCATCGAATACAATAGAAGATTAGTCTCTGAATACAATTCATCATATTAGTCTCCGAATACAATTCATCATATTAGCCTCCGAATTGAAAAGACCGAACAAAGACAGAACAATATATTACAAGCCTCGAGACCGCGAGTAGCGAGTTTGTCTTCACATTACAAGTCGATATCGATCATCTAAACTACCATCACATAGAAGAGAGCTGCGGTCATCACGATGAAACTCGTCTTCATCCGGTTCGTCCAACGCTCCCTCCCCTCTCCCGCTAGATAGTAGGCGTATCTAGATTCGGCCTCGGCCCTAGTGGTGTACCCTTTGTAACTGTTACCGCTGAATCGGTGAACCTGTCTCCAACACTCCTCCCAGTCGTCGTAGACTCCGGGAACCTTACCCTTGTACACGACATACGACGGCATCGCTATGCACTAGCCAAACGAAACGTTAGTACCAATTCACAGACAATACATAAGCAATATATAAGTATGCAACAGAACGATCGAAAGAGAAAAGCAAGATATTAGTAGCATCGATTACATCTAAGTTGAACGACTCTCGAAACCAAAGAGACATACTACAAGTTCATTAAAGTTTAATTACAACATGAGCCAATCGATGTTTCAGAACTAGACACAGCATCACTGCTTTCGACTCGACTCAAGGGACCGGAGCGTGGATGAAGCCGCCGTCTATCGTGGGAGTCATGAAATCACGGGCGTTGTCAGCCTGCATTTGTAGCATTGTGTCGATGTCACTGTTCGACGGTTGATTTCTGAGGTAGAACTGCCCCGAGGTACGAAGGACATCTTGATGGATGATTTCCGCAAACTCCGACTGGATGCAAAAGAATTCTTGTCTGATGTCCGCGTCCTGGATTGCCGACATGCTCGCGGCCCAATCTTTGAGTTTACTCGGTAGCAGAAGTTGATGATGGTCCCGTATGATCGCCCGCATTTGATGGATGGCGTAGTAGGCACCCTTCTGACCGCCAGGCGGCTGCTTGACGCAGCAGAATGTCGTATTGTGGGAGAACACGTGCTTGCCAGTCTTACGAATAGGCCTGGTGAAGGTGCCTCCAGATTTGGCGTAGCCGGGGAGAACATCATCCAGAACCTTCTTGACATTTGTGTAGTCTACTTTCGACTGACGGTCCGGGTCGAAATACGTGGCCATGGAATATTTGGGGCTTAGGAGGATGAGCGTGCAATGTGTGTCACTGCAGAAAACACGGAATGTTAAAAGAAGAACGATCGAAATCTAAGAATTCATATGTTATGGGGCGGTTGAGGCGGAGGACTTACTCGGGAAAGTAAGGCACGAGGAAGTTATCCTTATCTCGGTTTGCCAGAACGACGCCTTCGAGGTAAGAACTCGCGACTTGCCGGTCCCCAGTGCTGCCCAAGATCTTGGCACGCATGTAGAAGGGGTCGACTATCACGATGTCCGGGGTCTTGTCGCGAATGATCCGCATCTCCATACTCAGCGAAAATAGCCGAACGAAGGTGTAGTGCAGCGGAAGAAGGTTCAACATAGCGTGGATGTCATCAAACCGCAGGACGATCGTACCCCCTATGGAGTTATCCACAAAGCCCTTGCCCTCTGGCACCTTGGCCGCGAAAACAGGGGTATGCCACATACTTCTCTCTGAGACGCCGCTTCTCCAAAGAAAGAACACTGTCATGCAGACTCCGCATAGCACCGGTTGCAGCATCGAGCATATTTCTCGGTAGCATCAGCCTACCCGCCACATGCACCCTCCTCATTACATTCTCAGGTGAAGGTGGCGCATCCCGAGCACGGATCGTACTCGGTGCCGGCTGGCTCGCACCCTTGTTAGTTTTTCTTTTGCGTGCCTTCTTCTTGATCTCCTGAATTGGGACCGAGTTCTGCTCAGAGACCGCCTTCTTGAGTGTGTTGGGGCTGATAATATTTCGCACCTCGCATATCTGAGGCTCGGTGAAGTCGGCAGCTGGAGGCGTCTCCTGAGAGCTGAATGGCAGACGACGCCTGTTGCAACTTGGCTTCTCCGTGGTACCAGCTAGATCATGCACGTCTTTTGTTGGGTTGGGTTCTTGAGAAGGAGGCCCCATGAAGTCGTGACCGTACCCATGATCGGCAAAGTACTGATCGACGTTGCCAAATGTATCATCGTCGTCATCGTTCTGATCCTGTGCCATATGCATGTTTGGATCCAGTGGCATAGGGATGTCCGGCACCGTTGCGGCGGTCTTGCCATGGGGATGACTTGGCGCCGGCACGACTGGCGGTGTTGTCTTTGGGGTGGTGTCCCCCGCCCCCAAACGAATCTGGCTCTTCGGCCAAAGCAGGGGCCAGCTCAGGCAGGCGCTGAGGGTCATCACGTCATCATCGTCGGCCCCGACAGGTCGAATCGGAGGTAACACCTCGTCGCATCCTGGCAGCACCCGAACCAGTTGAACCCTAAACAAGTTGGGTGGCATCTGGGTACCGTGGAACAAGGGGTTGCCCGGTTGAACGATTTTGCCCTTGGCGACATCGACCAACTCGTTGTTCACGAAGTGCAGGAGAGTGCACGGAACGTCGGCGCCGCCCTGCGAAAACATGTAGGGCGTCAGGGATGCCCAGTCAAAGGCAAGGAGATGAAGTCATCGGCAGAGAGAGGCTTAATTAGTTACCGTGATGATGGCGTCGCGCTCGGCTAATGTCGAGGCACCGCCAACGGCGGGCGTGCAGTTGACGGAGGGGCCGCTTGCTGCAGAGGTGCCGGCCGGCGTACACCCGGGTGCATTAAGCTCCCGTGCCGGCGTCGGAGACACCAATGCCGCCTCCGCCGGAGACACATATGGCCCCGCCATCGTGTTTTGCGAGTTGCTGGCCGTGAAGCTGGGAATCGGGGGTGGCCCCTGTTGGCCACCTGCAATCCACGCCTGCAACCCCTCGATCAAGCTAGGCACAATGGCGGTGTTTGTCGCTCCGAGCTGTTGTTGCACTTGCTCTTGGACAATCTCCGGAATCCGCGCCACCTGTGCCTTGAGTTCTTGAACCTCGCGCGCCTGGCTTTCCGATCTGGTCTTTTTCTCCTTTCGCCCACCAGCGTTATAGTATGACGACCATTTTGTCGACAAGCCTTTGCCGGCCACACGACCAGCTGACGTCGGCTTCTCGAGCTTATCCTTGTTCTTAATTACATTCAACGCCCTATTTAGAGTCGTGTCCCAAGGGCTGCTCTTAGTCGACCTCGCGCTACTGCTTTCAGTCGCCTGCGGAAGGAATTTGAATCATTTAGAAATTTGGCTTCATTAATTAGAATGCAACCAAATGGAGCTAATTACGCGGGGGTGTATTCCTTACCAGAACAGCCTCAAGCGCCCTGGTCTTCGGATCCGTGGTAAGCTCCTTTGTTTTCGGGTCCTTCTTGTACCGGGCCCTGACAAAGTTCCTGGTCTGCTTGTCACCGTATTTATCGAAGAGGGGCGGTAGGCCTTGCTCGGCACGGTCCGCCTCGTCCTTGTCCCATATAGGCTCCGCCACTCTGTAACCGCCGGGACCGAGTGTGTGTTCCCCTAAGTTGAGCTCCCGCATTTCTTTCCCCCACTGACTTGATTCGGAGTGTGCGGTGCTCGAGCAATTGATCTTGAAGTCGTTGTAGTCATCTTCGGTGATCGAAGGATTTTTCTCCTTGATCTTCTCATAACTCTCACCTTTCTCGATCATTCTCTTCACATTGGTTTTCCAAGTAGACAGGGCCTTGCTCATCCTCGTGAGGGCAGCACTGTTCACTTTATTCCCTTTGAGGCTTGTGTTATCAAATTGAGCGGGGAACTTGTATCGTTCATGCAGCTTCGTGAAGAGCAGGTTGCACAAATTCCCCCGGTCAGAATGCCTCAGGTTCTCGGTGTTGATCGAGACGGTGCTCCGGAGAATGCACCCGAGCTGAAGCGAGTACCCCTTGACTATTCGTTCGGGCGCCGTTGGATTCCCGTTGGAGTCCACTTCCGTAACTTCCTCCTTGAGGGTGGGGAGCACGGTCGGGCGCCGGTCCTTCCGTTGCCTCTTCGGTTGGCTGCCATCTGTGCGTGCGCCGCCATCATCAGTGGTGGCATCCTCGGCGGCACCATCAGTGGTGGCATCAGTGGGGTCATCCTCGGCGGTACCATCAGTGGTGTCATGATCGGTGGGGAAGGCGGCGTCCTCATACAAGTGAGGTTGTTCCTCCATCTCCTGGGACAGCTCCCAGAATGCCTTCCCGCCCGAACCGCCGGTCTCATCATTGTTGGCCATGTTTCTCTCTAAATAGGAACAAAGTTTGGTCAAAAAGTTGGTTATTGTCAAGGAACAAGATCATGGTCTCATCATTTAGGGTTTGTCGACACCGAGGCATCCTAAAAGCTAAGATTTTATAATTGAGGGTTTTTCGACGCTGAGGCACCCTAAAAGCCTAAGCTTTCATCATTTCGTTTTTTATCGACACCGAGGCACCCTAAAAGCCAAGGTTTCATAATTTATGGTTTGTCGACACCGAAGCATCCTAAAAGCTAAGCTAGGAAGGAGAATTCTAAGTTGGGCCTAATCACTTGGCTCTATTGCCGCCTATGGTTTAATGCAGCTAGAATAAAGGGGCACTTGATCCTACTTAATTAACTACTAAGATACCCCGGCCCATGCATTAGTCACAAGTACCCCATATGTCCTATTTTTTAGCAAAGTCATGCTAAAATTCACGGAAAATTTCAGCATGACCTTTGCTGAAATTAGGACATATGGAGTACCCGAATTTGCCGGAACGGAAGTTAATCAACATTCCAGCAAACTCAAGGGCCTCTCGGGGTACCTGCAAAACTATCACGACACGAATGTCGGAGACAAAACCCAGCAAACTAGCAAAGTTACTGACGTGTTTACAGAAATTGTTTTCTGTAAAAGATGATCATCATCTTTACAAGTCTTTCTCAATGTGATCACAAGTAATTCAGAGGCATCACAAGTAATTCAGAGCATCACAAGGCATTAGTAGTTCAGTACATGAACAAGTTTTACCAAGCACATCAATATGTACTGTATTTCATTGTGGAGTGATATACAGTATGTTACAGCAAAGAAACTGCTTAATCTACATGCCTCAGCTTATCAACAGTCATTACTTGTCAAATACAGAAGAAGGAACAATTTATTTGTGAAATAGTTACAAATGATGACAGAATAAAGCAACACCTTGTACTAGCCTAAAAACAAGTGAAGTTTCACCCATATAAAAATAGGTGCAAACAAAATAATGACACTCAATTTAGATAGCAAAAAAAGTGAACATCAAGGGTTCATGGGAATTCAGCAAAGGTGCACAAAAGACAGTGTAAGCTTCAGACCCAGCAGACCAGTACAAATTTGCTAGGCTATAAATTCCTGAATTCTAGTCACATTGACACTCCTGGTTTTCTACAAACACCAAGTACTAGGGCACACAAAAGTTCTGAAATTTGTGTGCCTAACTGAATGAACTGAATTTTCAGTAACCGAATAAACTGAATTTTCAAAACTGACAAATATTAATAGGTTGACTACAGCAAATCCAATTTGCAAGCTTGACTACATATAATTAGAGCAACTTCACATTGTGTAGGAAATGATAGAAAAACTGGCTTGGCCTAGTGTATGTTCTGCAGTTACTGAAAATTCAGTTACTGTAGTTGCTGCCACTTGTAGTTACACTAAGGATCTGATATTAGCACTGGTTATAGTAAGGATTTGGTCTCTGAACATTTGGTTTCAGTAGGTTGGTTAGATTTTGTTTTCAGTAAGGATGTCAAGTTCTCAATTATGACAACATTTGGTTTTCAGTAGTGAGTCTAAGATCTTATTTCCTGAATCTTTAATTCAGGTGTTCGTTTACCTTTGTCAAAATCATGGAGTATAATTGTGCCTACATGCAGTATAATTATTTCCTAAAGATTACCTTTGAATTTTTAATTCAGAGAATGAAAATCAGTGAGTAAAATTTGATGATATGATTCCTCACTGAATTTATTCCTGATAAAATTTTCTAATGCAAACTTGCTGATACCAGTAAACTTGAAGTAGAATTGGTCAAACTAATTCAGTGTAAATCTTCACTATGCATTCTTGTGTGGTAAATACACTATCCAGGGTGATTCAAATAAATCCAAATATTTCCTATGATTTAGATCATGGAGCAAATTTAAATCAGGAGTAACTAGGTCGAGTCATGGGCTAACTAGGCCAAGCCATGATTTATAGTCCAACTTCATATTGTGTGTAGGAAATGATAGAAAAACTGCAATAGCAGTCCAGTGATGAATATGAATCTTCTGACACTAAACTACACCTTGAAGGTTCAGGACATACCATGAAATTATATGCTACTATTGTTGGCAAGCAACCTGAGACACGAGTGTTAGAGCTATAAATTGAGTTGTAAGGGCATCAAATGTACTTCTTAGTGGACTCTAACAGTACTCATTCTTTTCTGGATAGTAAACACCAGCAGTTACAAGGGCATCAAGAGTAAGGTAGTTAAATTGCAAGTTCTACTCAGATGACCAGTGATCATCACGTGCAACTATGGCTTGCTGCTCTACAAGAATACAAGGTCTGATGAAAATTTTCCCTTGCATCACAGAGCAAGTATTTTTGCAACTTGGACAAGACACAGGAGATGCCATGTAGCATTAGCACTTGCCAAATTTTAGTTTGTTGTAAGAGAAGTGAGTCCGGTTAAGAAAATGGCACACAGAGTTATCAAACACATTATCAGATTTCACAGCAAGCAACTTAGCACAACAGTTAAATAGCACTTTGTGTTGGATCCCATTCTGGCCATTTCCAAACTAAACATTCTAGCATCATTCATTTTTCAATTTATTATTGACCGCTGTGTCATGTCTTGGATCCAATAGGCCTGCATATTCTAGTTAAGTCTGCCTACTCATCAACTCAATTACAAGCACGGAGCAGAGCAGGTCAAATGTTCCAAATGGAATTCCATTTGCACACAGTTGCCATCACTTTATGCAAAGGCACAGCCCGACAGTCAAAGTGCACCAATGAGCATTCTAGCATCCATCCAATTTTGAAAACGCTGCTTATCGACTATGCGGCGCAATGCGCTAGATCCAACTTGGCCTAGCTACTTGCTGGCACAGGACACGCCCCTCAAAACCCTAGCTCCCTAGCCCCCAACGCGGGGCAAGCACGCCGTACAGAAGCTACTGCATATCAGGGACAAGCAATAACTTTTTTGGCTCGCCGGAGATGGCCACGCACCTGGGGGAGGCCGGGGCGTCGAGGCTGGGGCGTCGGCGGCGCGGGAGGCGGCGGCGTAGCTCCGGGTGTCCGGGGCGTCGGGGGCGCGGGCGTCGAGGCCGGGGCGTCGGGGGCGCGGGCGGCGGCGGCGTAGCTCCGGGCGTCGAGGCCGGGGCGTCGGGGGCGAGGGCGTTGGCGGGTGCGGCCGGAGAGAGAGTCGTCGGCGGGTGAGGGAGAGAGAGGCGTCGGGGAGAGGGGGGAGATCTGGCGAGAGGGAGAGAGAGGAGGGTGCGGCCGGCCCCATAAGTATGGGGGGATTACTAATGGCGCACCGCAGCTATGTGCGCCATAAGTATGTAGACACTAATGGCGCACCGCCCCCATGTGCGCCATTAGTATTATGTTCTACTCACTAGCCCGACAGAAAGCTATATATTTCACCTAACCCACTACCTAACAGATTCCCCACACTAGCCCGACTGGTCAGCACTCTGCACACCCACCAGGAGGTCCTGGGTTCGATTCCCAGCCTCCCCAAATTTTTTTTTGCTTTTAAAAAATGCTGTTTGACACTTATTTGTGTTTAAATATGTTCAAACTTGTTTAAATCATAACATTAATATTTTTTTATAAAAAAGTAATAATTTTTTAAAAAATATCATCAAATTTGTTATTTTAAAATATTTATGAATATAAAAAAATATCATCAAATTTATTATTTTGAATATATCATGGGTCGGCGGCGGCGGTTGAGTAGGGGAATCGAGGGTGCAGGGGGTCGGCGGCGGCGGCCGGTGGACCGGGGGGTG
>LR738712.1:246142904-246199250 GCA_902687465.1 Secale cereale
TCGGCGGCGGCGGTTGAGTAGGGGAATCGAGGGTGCGGGGGGTCGGCGGCGGCGGCCGGTGGACCGGGGGGTGCTCGGCGGCGAGGGGGACCGGATCTGGCGAGGTGGGATAGCGATCGAGATGGAGGGGGGGTCGAGATCGAGTGTCCATGAAATTTAAAAATATTCATGATAGTTCAAAAAGTGCCCATGAAATACAATCGAGAAATGAAGGGTACGATTTAAATACAATCGATCTTAGCTAGCTATCTGTTCACAATCTTCTTGCCCTTCTTTTTCGCAAATGGAGTTCTTCTGTGGAACGGACGTCCTTTAGGTAGGGTGGTCCTGCTTCTTCTTGTGGTGTAAGTTGCTACTTCATCATCGTCGTCATGTTCGATCCTCGGGTCGCCGTACTTGTCGAAGTCTTGCCCATTGACTACTCCATCCATTCCGATGATCTTCCTTTTGCCTCTCCTCACGACAACACGACTGGGCTTTGACGGATCGGTAATGAAGAAGCATTGGTCAACTTGGGAAGCCAGTACCCATGGCTCATTTTTCGTGGTGACGTTTGCGCCCGCGGTCTTGGATTTGGGTATAACCATGGTGGTGTAATACCGGTCTTCTTTTAGGACGCTCTTGGCCCATCTGACACAGAACATCGGGACCTTCTCTCCAGCGTAGCTCAGCTCCCAGATCTCCTCGATCCTTCCGTAGTATCTGTCCTTGTCATTACCGGTGTAGGATTCCATCGTTACCCCGGAGTTCTGATAACCATCGCTCTTCATGTCCTTGGCCTCGGTGTAGAATGTGTAGCTGTTGATATCGTATGCCTCATAGGTCATCAGGTTGTGCTCGGCGCCCTGTGACAAGGCGAATATGAGTTGTTCTTCCGCGGAAGAATCATCATGTAAAGGGTACGACAGAAGCTTCTGCTTGAACCAACGCGTGAAACATGAGTTGTGCTCTTTGATTATATCTCCGTCCGTCCTCTGTTGGCCTCGGTCATTGTACGTCTTCTCAATAAAGGTTTTGTGCTGAACCACCCAAGGATCGACCACGTCTATGTGTTGTAGCGCGACTAGGTTTGCTCTTTCAAAGTCGGCGAGTCGACCCTCGAAGTCGACATGCATTTCGCGGCGACCCTCACGGTGACCCCATCTAGCGAGCCTGCCGAGGTGCCTGTTGACGGGCAGACCAACGGGGTTCTCGATGCCTAGATAATTCGTGCAGTAGGAGATGCACTCTTCGGTCAGAAAGCCCCTGGCTATGCTTCCCTCTGGACGTGACATGTTGCGAACGTATCCTTTGATGACACCATTCATCCTTTCGAACGTCATCATGCTGTGCAGGAACGTCGGCCCGAGTTTGATGATATCGTCCACGATATGGACCAGCAGATGCACCATAACGTCGAAGAATGCGGACGGGAAGTACATCTCAAGCTCGCATAGTATCACCACGATCTCTTCCTGTAGCCTTCTGAGTTGCCTCACGCCAACAGACTTCCGAGAGATGACGTCGAAAAAGTTGCATAGGCCAAATAGGGTTTCACGGACATGCGCATCCATGATACCACGGATTTCAACTGGAAGTATCTGCGTCATCAGCACGTGACAGTCGTGAGACTTCATCCCGCTGAACTTCAGCTTCGCCCGGTGTAGGTATCTGCTTATCTTCCCCGCGTAACCGTTAGGAAGTTGTACTCCTACGAGGCAGGTGAAAAACTGCTCGATCTCCTCCTGACTTAGAGTGAAGCACGCGGGAGGGTAGTCATTTCCGGTCTTCTTGGCCTTTTTGCCTTTGCGATGACTTTCCGTGTCCTGCTTCGCCTCATCATCATAATCATCATATATAGCGTGAAGCTCCTGCCATCAGCCCATTGATTTCAAGTCTGCCCTTGCTTTCGGCCCATCTTTGGTCCTCTCTGGCATGTTGAGCAGGGTACCAAGCAGACTCTCGCACACGTTCTTCGTGATATGCATTACATCAAGGCTGTGAGGCACACGGTGGATCTTCCAGTACGGCAAGTCCCAGAAAACATACCTCGTTTTCCATACCTTCAGCAGCGGCTCTGGCGCCTTTCGCTTCTTTCCCGGCTCTGGCGCCTTTTGCTTCTTTCCAGCCAGTGGGTAATCTTTCCAATTTTTCAACAGCTCGTCTATTTCCTCGCCGCTCCTCGTACGCGGGTGTCCTCGGGGTTCGGTTTCACCATCGAACAGATCCTTGCGTTTTCTCCACATGTCATCGTCGCGAAGCCACCTTCAATGTCCCATGAACACGGTTTCGAAGACCCGAGATCTCTATCTAGCTGGCAATACGTTGTGTCATCCATGCACCTGACGCATCTAGAAGATCCGTGGACCACCTGCCCCGCAACATATCCGTAACCGAGATAGTCGTGCACCGTCGTGAGCAGCGCGACTCTCATAGGGAAATATTCTTTCTTTGCGGCGTCCCACGTATTGGCTGCCGATTTCCACGGCGTGTCTAGCTCCTCTTTCAGCAGCCCCAGATATAGATTGATTTCGTTCCCTGGTTGTTTCGGTCCTTCAATTAGCATACTTATGTGAATGTACTTCCTCTTCATGCACAACCAGGGGGGAAGGTTGTACATCCACACAAACACAGGCCAGGTACTATGTGTGCTTCTCTGGCTGCCAAACGGATTGACTCCATCGGTGCTCGTGCCCAGCACGATGTTCCTTGGATCGTTCCCAAATTCTAGGTCTTCGAAGTTCAACGCTTGCCACTGGCTCGCATCCTTAGGGTGACTCAGCATCTTGTCTTTTTTATCTATCTCCGGATCATTTGTGTCATATTCTCGCTTCTTCTCCTCCCTATCCGCGTGCCAACGCAGGAGCTTTGCTACCTTAGGGTCCGCGAAATACCGCTGCAGATGAGGAGTGATCGGAAAGTACCACACCACTTTTCGAGGAGCTTTCTTCCTCTTCTTGTATCGAGTGACGCCGCGCACCGGACATATGGTAGACTCCGCGTGCTCGTCCCGATAAATGATGCAATTGTTCATGCACACATGGTATTTCACGTGCGGTAAATCCAGAGGACACAAGATTTTCTTCGCCTCCTCCAAACTGGTGGGGCACATGTTCCCCTTGGGAAGACGTTCGTGCCAGAATGACATGTTCTCGTCGAAGCATGCGTCGGTCATTTTTTGTTTTACCTTCATCTCCAGAGCCATGAGCGTTACTTTCAGGCGGGTATCCTCGGGCCTGCATCCTTCATACAATGGAGTAACCGCGTCTAACTCAAGTTGATCCATCTTGGCTTTCTCTCGGGCGGCAGCTCTTGCGTTATCGGTCTGCTTGAGAAGCAGCTCTTGAATATGAGGGTCCTGCACCTAGCCCATCGATGGTCCAACGTCGTCTGCTCCGCCGGCATCATCATCTTCATGATCCTGCCCGTCGTCTGCTCCGGCATCTTCCTCATCATCATGTCCTGCATCTTCTACATGATGACTGTGTATAGCATCACCGTCGTGATCATCTCCTGGGGATTCTTCGTCTTCTCGCCGGCCCGAGCCGCGGTGGTTGTCTTGCTGCCCTTCCTCATTTCTTGCCCGGCCCCCATGGACGACTTCGTAGTCATCTTCATCACCTTGCCACCGATAGCCATCCATGAAACCACGCTAGAGCAGGTGGTCCCGCACCTGCCCGGAATCCGGGTCCGCAATAAGGCTCTTCAGCTTGCATCTTCGACACGGACATCTTATCTCCGTCTCGTTCTTTTGAAGCATCTCGGCCTTCGCGGACCTCAAAAACCTATTCACGATGCCTTCGGTCATCGTGCGCACCATGGTCGCCTGCGGGGTAGAGGAAAACGATATTTTAGAACCAAGAAAAAAATTGCCATGACTTTCCCTAAAAATAGGACAAAAAAGAATGCTTAATGCCAAAATTCTCACCGAAACGGAAATGAATCAACATTCCGGGAAAATATTGGCAACTATCGCATTTCAAATACCGGTACTCCTCCAAACACAAACACATATGCAACTCAACAAACATATGCAACACCACGAACATACATAGATCTAGCTTGGCCATAAAAAGTGCATGTGCACATTGTTGTATGGAGAACAACATAAATATAGCTTCCCCCCTTACTTACCTATCAAAACAAGGTAATTTAACCACTTAATTTGAATGAATATATGGTGGAAATGAGGTGAAAAAGAGGAGGGACCCGAGAGGAGAGGAGGTGGAGAGAATGAAGTGGGGGAGAAAGTGAGTGTGGGTAGGAGAGGCTGTCCAAAATATCTTGTTGCTGCCCGCTTACTAATGGCGCACCCACTATAAATGCGCCATTAGTAATCAAGGTTACTAATGGCGCATTTATAGTAGGTGTGTCATTACTAGTTTTGCAAAAAAAAAACATACTAATGGCACACTGCCGCACAGTGCGCCATTACTAGTTTAAACTAGTAATGGCGCACTCTATGACAGTGCGCCATTAGTAGTTTTGTAAAAAAAAGAATAAAAAATATCATAAAAAAAGAACATTAATGGCGCACTTTACTGGTGGTGTGCCAACTAGTAATGGCGCACTTCGTACCGATGCGCCATTAGTATGTTTGGACAGGCGCGCTAGTTCAAAAAAAAACTTTTTGATACTAATGGCGCACTATGGGCCTGGTGCGCCATTAGTAGTTTGAACTCTAATGGCGTATCTATTGTTGGTGCGCCATTATTATATACTAATGGCGCACTGCTTGTCTGGTGCGCCATTAGTATCAATTCCATCTATAGCCATTTTCCTAGTAGTGTGATAGCAAGTATTACGGTGGGTGAACAAATTACTGTCAAGCAATTAATAGAAGAGCGAATAATTATAATGACATTTATGGAAATGATCATGAATATAGGCATCACGTGTGTGACAAGTAGACCGACTCCTACCCGCATCTACTACTCTAACTCCACACATCGACCGAAACGATTCTGCATCTAGAGTATTAAGTTCATAAGAACAGAGTAACACATTAATCAAGATGACATGATGTAGCGGAATTAACTCAAGCAATATGATGAAAACCCCATCTTGTTATCCTTGATGGCAACAATACAATATGTGTCATGTCCCATTCTGTCACAGGTGTTGAGCACCACAAGATTGAACCCAAAGCAAAGCACTTCACCCATTGCAAGAAAAAACCAATCTAGTTGGCCAAACCAAACCGATAGTTTGAAGAGAATTACTAAGATATTAAATCATGAATAAAACAATTCAGAAGAAACTCAAATATTATTCATAGATAATCTGATCATAAACCCACAATTCATCGGATCTTGACAAACACACTGCAAAAGAAGATTACATCGGATATATCCCCAAGAACAACGAGGAGAAAAGGTGACAAGTAGACCGATTTATGTTAATAGAAATTATTAGATGTTCACAACACTACGCCCAGCCTGCTAAACAGGTTTCATTCCTTACTAGTTTTAGCAAAGTGCTCATGTATAGCCACTGAATACATCACGAGTGCTACATACACTGCAAATAAAGAGACAATCATCCTACAGAGCACATTATCTTCACAAGCTCTTTCATCTCCTCATTGCTGTCAAGGCCGTTCAGCAGCTGTTGCTTGGCCATGATCAGAGGAACTGCATCTTTAACCTTATGCTATGCATCTTCCTCTTCTGCCGTTTCTTCAGTTACTTGACCAACACCCCCAACCTGCTAGTATTGGGATTCCTCGGATAACCAAATAATCAGCGTAGTTGCATTCCCCCACATCAAGAACTTCCTAGAAATAGAAATCACCCTTTTCTACACGAACCAAATTGGAAGATCATCAACCAAACTTTAAAAAAATCAGCAACTGAAAGCAGCGGAGCGAGACTTAAACATATTATTACCCCATGATTCGGGCAATTGTAGAAGACTCGGCCAGGGTTGAGGATTGTGGTTGAGATGCGACAGATGACTCTACTTGATTTGTAGCAGTGGCACCACACCAATGGCAGTGGGTTGCGATGAGCAACCGGCTGTGGTGCATGTACCAGCATGGGTGTGATGAGACCCACAGGCGATGGTACGGGTGGCGACTTGGCACATATCTGGTTGTTGCCTGCTGAAGAGCAGGTGGACGAGCCGCCGGCATACATGGTTGCTGCGGCTAGAGCTTCTGATGCTAGGCTGAGTAAGTAGAGAAGAGGAGAAGCGAATGTTAGATATGTCAGTTTCATTACTTGCAGAATAGCGTAGCACCATATATAGTCACAGTCTAGGTTTGGATTCGAACCAGACAGCTACAAGAGCATGTCTCTGTTTTTTCTAAAACTTAGCAACGTCTATTTACTGGTACACTAGCTTGTTTTGTACACCTTCTCCAATCTCTGATTTTCATTCTCTCTCTTTTTGCGAGGAAGGAAGGAGGACAAAATTGAGGGTTCTTGGGACTTGAACCCAAGACATCTCGGTTGAAAGCCAAGGGTGCTAGCCACTTATGTGGCGAACGTTCCCTAGGAGGAGGACGACAGACAAACACATTTTCCTCGCAGTTTTAGTTGTGACCCAAGATTGAACGGTCACAGTTTCGGGAATGTTATCAGGCGAACGAGCCAGCTTTTCTTTTCTTCATATATATATAAAAGTATGATAGGTGTGGGCTTAGTCAACAAACGACTGTGCCAACCTTGACCGTTGGATTAACTTTCAGCGTCTGTCGTGTTTCTTCAGTCTCTTCTTCCTCCAGCCGCCAAAGCCAAACCAGCGCCGGCGGGACCGCCTGCTCCCGCCTCCCACGGCTGGATGTGCTATCGCGCATGCATCGTTGCTACATCGCACCCTAAAACTCTGCACATCTTCCCCGGCTCTTGTTCATTCCCATCTGAGGCCTCACCATCGTCCTCCGCCTTGGTTCGCTCAACAACGAGAGGAATAAAGAGAGTACTGTACATAGTGATGATGACAGTAGGGAACCACCAAGATCATGGCAGTAGGCAAGCAAGTGTCTCCTTTATTACAAGAAAAAAGGGGTCCTCCTGATGGTTTCCAGACATCTGGGTCGCACGCCACTGTCAACGTAGTCAATAAGCGAGATAACTGCACAAGGAGGGGCAAACACCCGAGACCCAGCAGCGCGCATAGTATTTTTTGTTTTTTCGAGTCGGAGAAGGGTAACAACTAGGTTGTGCGGGAGCTGTGGCCCATCTAGCCCTGCTATTTTGGCCCCACCATAGTTGAAGGCTGACTTGTGGGCCCACTGACGTGGACGGAGGGCTTTGTCAACTTAGGCAATATGAACGATTCTAGCAGCACTAACCGTACGATGTCCATCCAACGGCCGTAGTGCTTCTTCAGCCTCTGGTCTTCTTGCTCCAGCCGCCCAAACCAGCACCGGTGGTGTCGCCTGTACCTGCCTCCCGTGGCCGGCTTTTCTACCACACGGGCCTGACCGCCCCAACGTAATCCAACCTTTGGCCAGGCCATCCCTCTACTCACCCACAACCCATGTTATTCTGCAGCGATGGCACCCTCACACCGCAGCCGAACCAGTCAACCCTATTAATCCTCTCCGTGTGGGCATCCACTGCCGCGTCTTCCATGGCCCCGTGTCATCTCCTTCCTAGGCCTCACCTCGTCCACCGTATTGGTGCTCTAAGCACGGCATCATCAATGTGATCAAGGAACAACTTCCATTGGAAGAGTACCATACGTGAAGAGGCTGACAGCCGAGTCCACGGCCGCAGCAAGGAAGTGCCTCCTGATTACGCGCAAAATAATGATTCCTCCACCTAATAGCAGAGTCCCACTGGATGGGCCAATGTATTTTGCGAAAAAACGTTCCCCTCACTGCGGGGACCCACCAACTACTTCTTTGCACGCAAGGAAGTGTGTCCATATTACGGGCAAAAAGGGTGATTCTCCCCCTGACCGCTGGGACCCACCATCTACATCTTCGCATGCAAGGAAGTGCCACCTTAACTCCCTGATAGCTGGGACCCACCCGGCCGAACTGTACGTAGGGTTGTCTGTCTGGCCGCGAACGTGTACGTACATATTGGTCGATCGGTCTGTCTGCAGGCTGCAGCAATGAACCGTGGCCGAGTAAGTTAGGTCATGTGTCGTAGTAGAGGCGCGGACGTAGCATGTCACGCAGTCCCGTCAATATCGTGTACACGCACGTACAACCAGGGTGCAAGAAAGTAAATATGGCCACATACGTACATACATGCGGGGTCTCGAACGCGTACTCGCGCATACATATAACATGGAGAGGCAGCGGAGAGCAACGTCGGAGTCCTGTTCATCGGCGGCCAAACAACTCCGTTAGAACGGAGAAACTGCGTCATGTTCATGGGAAGGCAATGGAATGCGTCATGTTCACCAGGATGGGTCTGGCGTACAGCACAACGGAGGAAACGAAATTGTGCTTGACCTCCTACGGTCGAAACGGGGTCCTGTTGATCGGGAGGGGTGTGGCGTACCGCAAAACAGAGGAAATAAACTTCTCTTTGACGTCCTACGGTCGAAACGGGGGTCCGGTTCATCAGGAGGGGTGTGGCATACCCCAAAACGGGACACCACAGGCTATTGTACATCTACCGTCTACTACCTCGCTCCAGCCTCCACGGGCTATTGTTCATCCACCGTCGACCTCCTCCAGCCTCCACATCCTACTGTTCATCCACGATGTCTCCCTCCTGCCTCCATGAGCTACTGTTCATCCAGCCTCCACCACCCCTCCACCGGCTACTGTTCAACCACCCCTCCACCGGCTACTATTCATCCAGCCCTCCACCGGCTACTGTTCAAGAACCCCTCCATGGGGTCCTGTTCATCCACCCCCAACTGGCTCGACGGGGTCATGTTCATCTAGCGGCAATGGCCTCTACTACCACGTGGTCCTGTTCATCCAACCCCCACCGGGAACTGTTCATCCTGCCCCCAACAATGCTCACTATTCATCAAGAGGCAGCACGTTCGATCGGCTTCAGTTAGCAGCAGTGGCGGAGGAATCGCTCGATCGGGTTCAGTTAACAGCCAGATCGATCGATCGCTTGGGTTTAGTAATGTGTAGCCTGCAGTGCAATCGCTCGGATTCAGTTAGAGCCCAATGCCTCACACACACGGGCATACGTGTGTGAGAGAAACACGGAATCCCTTTGTGCATCGCTCAGCCTTGACCACAAACCGTAACCGGGAATTCCCCGATATTTTCCTCGCCCTCGCTTATACCATGGTTTTTTCCATCATGGACGGCCAAAAGAATGTCATGCAACTACGTCTCTGGCCCGCCTAGGACGGAAAGCCAATTTTCTGTC
Source organism: Secale cereale (assembly GCA_902687465.1). Classification (NCBI taxonomy): domain Eukaryota; kingdom Viridiplantae; phylum Streptophyta; class Magnoliopsida; order Poales; family Poaceae; genus Secale; species Secale cereale. The sequence continues at coordinate 246,152,183 of LR738712.1, forward strand.
ATGTTTTTTTGTCATAGAAGTAGGATCCCACCACATCAATGATGATACCAGGTTTTGTCACAATTATCATCATAGAAGTGTCATAAGCATGATAGAAAAAATTCGTTCGGCCGAAAATGTCACGGATGTGTTTTTTTTTTCAAGTGTACCGCCACTACTACCGCTCCCACTAAAACTAGTCCTCCAGGGTCAAAATGGTAGCATGGTAGATACCCAGAGATACTGCCATAGAACCCGACATGAAAAGTTGAGACAACAGCTATGGGTGGTAGTACAGTGGGACTAGCATCGGTACTATCGCTTAAAAGCGGTACTACCACTGCAGCCTGAGGTACTACCGCTTGCAGTTTCCACGAGTTCTTCGGCAAGATAGATGGACAACTCCAATGAATCGGAAAGAGTGATGGGTGCAAAATGAGTGTGTATAGGATGATCCCTACCAAACCTTTCTGAAGCGGCCCCCTCTTTATAGTATGGTTTTCCCTACGACTCAAGTCCACCAAAAAAAAACGCAGGAAAGAAAATCGCCTTCACTTGAAACTCTGAGGAGCACGAATCATCTTGTGCCATATGCTTGATAGTTTTAAATGCTCAATGCACATCATTAGTCCGCGAACACATTTTCATCAATCACCAAAACCACTTAGGAAGAAATACACCATAACAATCTCCTCCTTTTTGGTGGATTGTTGACAACATGCGATCTTCACTAAAGATATAGCAATAAGGTGTGCAAGCCCACAGATCTAGAAAATATAGACGGGCTCCCCTAGATGTGTGCACTACTTTAGCTATGCTTCTAGAATTCAAAGTGCACACGTTTAGGATCAACACTCCCACTATATTTTATAAACCAAGAAATACTTGTAGAAACATAACAAGTAGGATAGCAGGCAAGTAATAACATGTGAGCATACGGACAAGGGAATAACTATAAGATACATCTCACATGCAATGGCAAATAATAATAAGAAGAGGTACTCGACATAATAGATAGAGATAGGATAACACATATGTCTCACACCGGATGGTCTCAAACACAAACCAAAGCAAATGAAATAGTTTGAGCGAGGAAAGCAACGAGATATAAGAGGACACACACTCGACACAGTAAATCCCTAAAATCTCTCCCCATTTGACATCGAGACACCAGAAGGGCAGAGAGTACACCTATGAACGAAGGTGGTGGAAACACTCCACGAGATCACCAGTCATGCTCCTCCTCCGCGGACTCCTCTGCAACAGCTGGTGGACCTCTAGTACCCTCAGAGCCACTAGTGACGTCGAGGCCAAGTTGCCTCATGATATCCATGTCAAGACTGCGAGATTTCTTTGCTGCCACATGAGGCTTGTACTGACCCTTTTCCTGGAGACAGAACAACTTCTTCATCTTCTCCTTGAGCTTCTTAGCCCAAGAGGCATGGGTACCGTTACGTACTATACAAATGGTTTTTTACCCCTTTCCGTGATGGAGTTTTAAACCATCGCCTAGTGAGTGGGCGATAGGGGGCTCCTTCCCACACGACCCCGAAACCGTCGGGGATAGGAGAATGGCTACTAACGATCGCCATAGAATAAAAGTAGGAGAAATCGCGCCAGCCCCACATGTTACGTCTCGCCATTACGTTTATGGTCCGAGAGACATCCAAAACGATTATGCCGCTTTAGTCGTGCAAAAAGGTGGCTATCACAAAATTCAATCTACTGATATGTTTGTGATAGCTACATCATCACACAAATTATAAAATGTAAAATTTGTGCAGTGCCTCTACTATTGCCAGCATACCATCTTTCATAATTGTGTGCAATAGGTATTATTATCACACACGCATATAGGTTTGAAACGTTTTTCGTATTACCATGAATCGCACACGCATATGATATGAAACCGTCTATGCGTCCATCGGGCATCGCAAACGGTTCATGTCAAAGAACCACCTGTTCTGTATTTTTTCATCCCACACGTTGTTTTCTTTCTAACCGTGTGTATATTATTTAATTTGAATTGGAAATTTTGAAATATGAAACATGTAATTCAAATTCTTAGCACAATGGTTCAACAACCAATCCATAAATATAATTCCCAGTACAATTTGTTCTGTAATTATAGGATTAGGCAGCAATTAACTATGATGAACCACAATATTTAGAGGGGGTAAAGTTGAAGAGACAAGTGTAAATCATTTTGGTTGCCGATGGTGTTGAAGAAGCGGAATGCCCATAATGTGCCCTCTTGCATGCCATAGGCACGGATAACTTTTGTCCATCCCCTTGTGACAATCGCCCGCTCATCCTTCAGCACCTTCAGGAAGACTTTTAGACCATTATCATGGTAGTATGAATTATATACTCTAACCTTAGATGCCTCCACTCATGTCATGTAGTTTGCAAGGTAATAAATAGTAAATTGCTTCGGAAACCACTGAAAGGAGAAAACTTTCAGATACTCCTGTCTAATAGAGTAACTTGTTGTTGTCAGGGGGAAAATGCAACACATTACTTACCATCCTAAAGTTCACTATTGTCTTGAACAAAGTGTAACTAAAGAGATTAATTCCCATCACCCGTCTCTTTTTCCTAACAATATTTCTTAGTTCTCACTTGACACTTGTAAATGAACATGGCATTGCCCCATACGCAAGAGGGATACAAGCATGGATCGGTATTGCTCATATATCTACCTAGAAGCAACCGGTAAACATTAGAAGCTAAATTGTGATTGCACAAATGATGTAAAATACAACTACCTTTGTTCCTAAGAACAAGCATTTTTAGATAATTCATTATGAACAACATACGGATGTATATAGACATAGTTTAGATTAGAATCTAAATTCACTCATTTTGCTCCGTATGTAGTCTATATTGGAATCTCTAAAACTACTTATATTTAGGAACATATGGTGTATAAGACATGGGATGCAACTAACCTTGATGGCAAACAAAAACATCGCCCATTGTAGCCCTGTGTAAGTGCATGGAAGGGCAATGTTAACTACAACAGGGTTAATATCCACCAAAAATAGCAAATGGTAATAAAACGACAGCATCTGTAGTGATATCTTCATTGCGGAATAGTAACACGGTAGTAAAGGGATGGATTAAAAATGGATAGAATTGTTTACTACAACAGACAACCTATTATAGCCATTGAAACTGGTAGTGATAGAAATGGAATTGACAGAGTTAAACATCGCAAGGCAGGTGCTGCTAGAGCAGAGAATGGCCCTGGTGTCTATAAAAAAGGAAGGGAAAATAGATAAGATCAGTTAGGCGTGTTTACTACAACATGCTTAATACATCATCCGTACAAAACATGGCCATCGCTACTGGTATTGGTAAGATTCAACTGGTCAAATCATACTTGGTAAGTCCGGAGGTGTATTTGTTGGGGCATTTCATATTGACAAGAACCCGCCCCAAGTTGGCCACAACGGAGGCGAGGTATTCCTCCGGGTCGAAGCGTGGATCAGTATCACTGACATGTGTACCTACAAGAAGCAAGTAAATGTTAGAAGCTAAACTGCATTTGCACAAATGATGTAAAATGTTGTGGGACATGGGATGTACCTAACCTAGATGGCAAACAACAACATCGCCTATTATAGCCCTGTGTAAGTACATGGAAAGGCATGTTAACTACAACAGGATTGGCATCCACCAAAAATAGCAAATGGACAACATCTCTTGTATATCTTCATTGCGGAGAGTAGCACGGTAGCCAAGGGACAGATTAAAAAATGGATACAACTGTTAATTGCAACATGCTTAACAATATCCTATGTCATGGTTAGTCAGTTTGTAGCTTCTATTGGTGAAATTGAGCTAGACAGTTCATACTTGAACATCACACGGTGTACAATACTGAAAATTACAAGGCACGTTTAACTACAGGCAACCTGGTATAGCCATTGAAACTAGCATTGATAAAATTGCAATTGGCAGACTTAAACATCGCAAGGCAGGTGCTGCCAGAGCAGAGAATGGCCTAGTTGTCTATAAAAATGTAGTGAAAATAGCTAAGATGTGTTAGGCATGTTGACTACAACATGCTCAATACATCAACCATAAAAACATAGCCATTGCAACTCGTATTGGTATTGGTAAGATTGAACTTGTGAGTTCATACTTGGTAAGTCATGAGAGGTAGTTGCAGGGGCACTTCATCTTGGCCAGATCCCGCCCCAAGTCAGCTGCGATGGAGGCGAGGTGTTCCTCCAGGTCGAAGCGTGGATCAGTGCCGCTGACATGTGTACCTACAGGCAACCAGTAAATGTTAGAAGTTAAACTGCAATTGCACAAATCATGTAAAATACTGTAAGACATGGGATGCAGCTAACCTCGACGGCAAAAAACAACACCGCCCATTATGGCCCTGCGTAAGTACATGGGAAGGCATGTTAACTACAACAGTGTTAGCATCCACCACATATAGCAAATGGAAATAAAACGACAACATTTCTAGTCATATCTTCAATGCGGAGAGTAGCATGGTAGCAAAGGGACAAGTTAAAAATGGATATACCTCTTAATTACAACAGGCTTAATAGCATCCTGAGTCATGTATTGTAAGTTTGTTGCTGGTATTGGTGAAATTGAGCTGGACAGTTAATACTTGAACATCACAGGGTGTGCAGTACTGAAATAAACAAGGCATGAACATGCTTAATACATCAACCATACAAAACATAGCTATTGCAAGTGGTATTTGTAAGATTGAGCAGATCAAATCATACTTGGTAAGTTCTGGCAAGTAGTCCCTGCGACACTTCTTCTGGGCCACGGCCTGCACCAAGTCGGCGGGAGTGGAGGTGAGGTATTCCTCTGGATTAACATGCACATCAGCCATCGCGCCATTGACCACCATCAGCTCCTTGACCTCCATGTGATATGTGGTTGGGCTTGCGTGGTGATGCTCTGGAGGTAGGGGCTGTGGGGATTTGGAGGCACGAGGATGTTTCGCAGGCGCCATTTAAGCAATTAGGCCGGGGCCATAATAGAGATCGGTCGGTTACCTCACTGGATCGACGATGCTTAGGCATAACGTACATGTGGCTCAAGGTGTGGTTGCGGCGGCGGCGGTTTGAGCTGTAGGGAGGGGGCATGGGGGAGATACTATGGGAATGTGATTGGTGGGGATGTGGTGGGAGGAATAAATGTTGAAATCACGCACCTAATGAAAGTTTCATTGTGAAACTTGAAACATGGGCGGGGGAACACACAATGCAGACGAAGAGCGTAAACTACTCGTGTGCAAGAAAAGAGAAAATTGGCAGATCCCATCTCCAAAAAAATGTACACGACGCTTGCTTTATTAGGAAACAATGTACAGGTTACTGACTTATGGATCATTAACGCAAAAAAAAACACGGGGTACACATAGAATCCGTGTGTTTTGTGATCTAATAATTGTTGTATCTATAAGCATCAAATCCCTCAAAGGATGCGCTTACCAACATTGTACGTTAATAATAGATACTACGAACTAAAGTACTACTGGTAATTTGCTCTAAAACTTGTTGGAAATATCCATAATCCAACAAAACTAGTATGTAGTATTGGTAGATATTCGTAATTAATTATACAAACTTACCGGTGACACACTCATTAACTACTTCTCACATGCTGGCATTGGGGCATGCTCGCCAGACGAGGTCATTCTCCTTTCCGGCCTAGTCGGCGGCAACCCACTGTGCTTCGATCTCCGCCGACTACTCCTCGGCAAGGTATGCGGCCTTTTCTTCTTGCAGCAGCGGGACTCTCATTTCTTGACTACTTTCTGCCTTTTCTGCTCCTTCTGTGTGGTCATAAGTCTCCAACATATCTACTTTTCCTAACGCTTTTCCTCATGTTTTGGACTCTAATTTGCATGATTTGAATGAAACTAACCCGGACTGGCGTTGTTTTCTGTAGAACTACCATGGTGTTGTTTTTGTGCAGAAATAAAAGTTCTCGGAATGGAAAGAAACTTTCTGAGGATATTTTATATAATAAAAGAAAAATACTTTAGCCAAGAACCATCGGAGGGGGGCACCTGGGTGGGCACAACCCACCAGGGCTTGCCCCCCTCCTTGCACGCCCAGGTGTGACCCCGAAAACGTCAACCCTGATACTATATATTCGCATTTGCGAAGAAAAAATCAGGGAGAAAGAATATCGCAATCTACGAGACGGGGCAGCCGCCACCTCCCGTTCTTCCTCGGGAGGCCAGATCTGGAGTCCGTTTGGGGCTCCGGAGAGGGGGATCTTCTTCCTTCATCATCACCAAACCTTCTCAATCGCCAATTACATGGTGCTCCCCACCGGGAGTGAGTAATTCCTTCGTAGACTGGCTGGACGGTGAGGAGTTGGATGAGATTCATCATGTAATCTAGTTAGTTTTGTTAGGGACGATCCCTAGTATCCACTCTGTTCTGAGATTGATGTTGCTATGACTTTGCCATGCTTAATACCTGTCAATTTCGGCCCGTGTGCCATGATTTCAGATCTGAACCGTTTATGCTATTATCATTATATTCACGTTTTAGATTCGATATTGCAAGTTATAGTCACCTACTACGTGTTATGACCCGGCAACCCCGGAGTGACAATAACCGGAACCACTCCCGATGATGACCGTAGTTTGAGGAGTGCATGTATTCACCGTGTGTTAATGCTTTGTTCTGGTTCTATATATAAAGGAGGCCTTAATATCCCTTAGTTTCCAATATGGACCCCACTGTCACGAGAGGGTAGGACAAAAGATGTCATGCAAGTTCTTTACATAAGCACGCATGACTATTTACGGAATACATGCCTACATAATATTTATGAACTACAGCTAGTGTCATACCGCCCTATGTTATGACTGTCACATGATGACTATCATCCAACTGATTGCCGATCCAATGCCTACGAATTTATCCTATATTGATCTTGCTAAGTTACCACTACTATTGTTACTATTGCACTTGTTACAAAACCACTGCTATCACTGTTACCGTTACTATTGCTATAGCCACTACTATCTAAACTATCATATTACTATGCTACTGATCACTTTGCTATAGATAATTAATCTCCATGTGTGGTTGAATTGTGGTAGCTTGATTTTTTGCCCTCTTTTATTTGCCTGAGTTTCATATGGATTTAATTTGAAACTTGGGATTTTTGAATCTTTTCATATGGACTTAAACACTTGGGTACCCTTTGCTTTCACCCAAGTGCCTCATCTCCATCTCAAATCATATTTTCCTCTCTGGTTCACCCTAAGATAATTATTGGAATATTTTTTTCTTTATTGAAAAATATTCATTTTTTCCTCCAAAACCCTAGTTAGCTCATTGTGCTCCAAAGCAATCCCAATTTTTCTTGCCCAGAAAAATCTGATAAGATTCACAAATATTTTTTGAACCCTAGGACACCTTCCTGCGCAAAAATATTGCACCACTTTTGGAATATTTTTGCTATAGAAAATATTTTCTGTTCAGGACAGAAATGGTAGTTTCTACAGCAACTACCATTTTACTTGCTCCATTGTAGCTGAAACTTCTTGTGCATCTTTACCTTAGTAATTTATGGCTAGCCTCCAAAGCACAGCTTCAAACTCCCAGCCATATTACCTCAGTAAGCTCTCAAAGTTACTGTCCAGAAACTTACCAAGCTGGTGAAATCTCTTCTATTGTGTTTGGGTCCAAACCAAACCAGTGTAACAATCAAATCTACCACGAACAACACGCCAGACATGATCTTTGGCCCCAAGTCAGCCTGCGGGCAGAGTTCACGCGGTTACCACACGTGTGCACCATGCCAGGCTGCTAGTCGACGCGCTCTGAGTGCGGTCGAGCGCTCTGTTTCACGCGTGCTCGCTTCCCCGCCTGCTAGAGCTTGCCAAACCTCGCCACCATATTCGTCTCGACTCCTACAGCTCCTCCTGGCACTCGCCGACGCCGGAGCTTGCCGCAGCGAGCACTGGCGTGGTCCGGCCAAGGCAACAGTGCGGTGCGCATTGTGCTCGTCGCCTTCCCAGTGATCATGTGCTCGTCTCCATTCGTCCATAGTCCTCGCGTGAACCACGTCGCCTTCTCCCCCTCTCACTGACGCCGTTCGTCGCCGGGCGCAGTGTCCAGGTGTCGCCGGCGGAGCCCCGATTCCCCCTCTTTGCTCGCCTATAAATGGAGCCCCTCCCAGCCTTCTCGAGCCACTCACTCCACTCGCACACACTTGACAACTGTGTAGGAAGCCGTAGCCCGGCCGGGCAGGCCGCAGGCCGCCTTCCCCGTGCTTGAGCTCACCGGCGATCCCCTTGGGTCGTCGTGGTAGCTCTAGCCCCTATCAGGCCATGGCAACCCTTCCAGAGCCTCCGTCACTCTCTGGTGGTGCCGTTCCACCTAGTTGGAGCCTCTGGAGTCGCTGTTGCTCGTCGTCGTCCTCGGCGACCACCCCGTTCTGCCTCCGCATAAAGGGCCGTTTCCGACGTTGTCCGACCACCCATAGCTACGCTACGGGTACGGGCAGGTGCGCCTCAATCCCATGTGTAGATCTATCCCTCTCATCTTGGCCAAGGAGCTCGCGTCACTGGCGTGCGCTCCGGCGAAGCCACGGCCGCATATGTTCCTCTCTCCCTCTCCCCCTCACCTGACTAGCGGGGCCCGCTAGTCAGCCACTCTGTACTCGCGCGAAGTGGTATGAGTGGTGGCGCCCTGGGTCTTTGCACCTTCGACGTCACCCCTTCCCAGTCTGTTTATCTAAATTGCAAATTTATATATATTCCAGAGAACTTCAAATTGCAATAACTTTTTAACCATAAGTCCAAATGAATTGATTCTTTTTGCATTGTGTTCTGTGTAAAGAAATCTTGCAGCACACCAAAAATGACATTTTTCTGTGCTGTGTAAATTTTCTGGTGAATTTCAGAATGGTTATTTATATTTTCTTTTGGTGCTTTTCAATCTTTTTAGAAGAAGATGCTTGTCTTGAGGATCACCAGGAGGCTTGTGAACCTCATTTGCACTAAGGCAAGCCACATCAGCATTTTCATGGTGCCATTTCAATATTTGTGATTTTCCAACTTGAATAAATGATTTAATCCATGCACATGAATTATTTTTGTTATTTGTATTCTGTTTGTTGCTAGATTTAGTTGTTATATTCAGTTTACAAAAAGTTGGAAGTTGATTAAGTTGTTAATGTAAGTAGAAGAAAGTTTGGGTTATGAAGAACTAATATGGTTATGGATATAAATATTTATGTGAAGTCATTTTCTTGCATAAGAACTATGGTAAAATTTTGCTAGAATATATTATGTTTCAATAGAAAGTAAATTCTAACCAGAGGAATATTAGAAGTTGTTGATGCTTACACTTAGTATTGTAGAGCTGAACCAGTTCTTTACGGTAATGAATATTTGTGTGTTGCATTTGCATGGCATTTTATGACACCGGTTATTTTTAAGTTGAACCTGCTAATAAATCAACTTGAATAATTTGTTGACCGGGTCATGGTGCCACTGAATCGGGGTTTTCCCAGTGCAACCACATTTGCCTTTATGGGAAGGCCTTTATTCAGTCCGTTGTCATGCCTCTGGTCAGTACCTTCAAGTAGGGAAGGTTATGGGCGTACGGTACCCTGGCCCGGTAAGCAGACATAACCTTGTGCGCCCGTTGTTGAGTTTATGGTACCGAGTCCCTGTTTGGGACAGTTTATGTTTGGCCACGACGGTGGTTGTTGTGCCTTTTGTAGGCATGGGGCCACCCAGGACTATTCCGATGGGAAATGAGTCGGAGTGGCCGAGAGAGTGTCATCGCAATGCAAGGGTTTTGTCGGATCGCCGTTAGTCCACCCGAATGGGAGAGTGAGGCCACGGGTTCTATGGTGTGGGTACAGTGCACTTCCTCTGCAGAGTGTAACTAATCTATCAATAGCCGAGTCCTTGGTCACGGACATGCTCGAAAGTAGGTCACACCATGGATCAACATTTAATAAAATTTTGCTTACTAAGTTATGAGCTTTGCACTATTAAAGATGGTGGAAGAGCCACTGAGATGATTGAGACCAAGTGTGGTCAGGATTGTGATCGCCGGAAAGATCACGAGATATGTCATGTTGAGATGGACAAGTTGGTATGTTAAGAATGATCACCGTTGGTAAGTCAGTCCGAGGGACTGTTTTCACAAAGGCATGAGCACAGCATGTTGGTTATATTCATACACACGTATGTTATTGCATTTTAATAATTGAATAATTATCATGATATTGTTTGTGATTATGATTATGTTTGGTGTAAGCTTGCAAGTACATTCAATGTACTGACCTGGCGTGTCATGCCAGATTTCAGGAAAGTTTCGCTGGAAAGGAGTGTCGTCCGAGTCTAGATCGTGTCCATGTTGGTGTCCCTGTGCTATGGAATTCCTCTACGAAGTCGTTCAACTGCCGCGTAGATGTTATGACCGAGGCCTTCTATGTTCACTAAATAATGTACATATTGTTCAGCCACACCATGTGTACCGCTTGGCCTCGCTACCTGTTGTAATGTAAAACTTTGATCCGCTAGTATCAATAAAGCGATTGTTTTCTGTACCAAGATGTTGTGTGTTGCCAGAAGACAATGTCTCTGGGCTGTCAATGCAGGGTAAACCGGTCGCTCTGAGCCAGGGTGCCACATGAATTGACAACTTAGCGGATAATACTTACAAATATTCTTTGGCTCCCCTTGTGTCAAATCTATAAATTTCGGTCAAATACTCTACCCTCGAAAACTGTTGCCATCCACTATACTTGAGGGTTATCGTGCGGCTTTGGCTATCTCTAGATCCACCGCCCATTCGGCCATGGCAGCATCAAAGTCCACCCACATACTTCTGCGGCCGCGTGCGACGATGAACTCAGTGTGGCAGGATGCCATAACTTCCTTACCATGTGTGCGCTCGCGGGCAGCGAAGAACTCGGCGCGGCCGAATGCCCTCGCTTCCTTACCAGTTACTGTGCGGCACAGTTCCATGAACGATGCTTGGAGAGAGCTTTGGGGCATAGTGGTCGGATAACCGTATAGTGCGGTGGTTTTTAAGACCTTAATGACAAACAACGAAGGAAATTTGGCTTCCCTTACAATCTTGGTCATTCATTATTGCATATGCTTCATATCCGTCGCCTTCAGAAACAATGTGCGCTGAGCCTATTATGTGTTGCATTATGATTGGCCGGAACCCCATCCACGTGGATCTCACATCTGCACCGTAGGATGCGCCACGATCGAATAGTAATCCACGTCTCTCTTATAATACCGGTGGAGCTGTAGCTAGATTGGATTTATCTACGCTAAATGCTCAGAAAACGCACATAATCCCCCAAATATGATAAATGAGACCGGAAAAGTGCCAATTTTGAACCCCGTGATTTGCAGGGTGTATGTTCATCGTAAAAAACTCAAGGATAAAAAACGAAGAAATTTGGATTCGCTTTAAATCTTGACGATTTCCCTCTCGAAACCATGGAACTTCCTCGGTGATGACTCGATTTATGAAGGGAGTGCATGACGACATAAGCCAAACCTTTTCAAGATTTTACTAGGGCACGGTGAGGCCATACCATGGCACCATGCCAGGCGTCATGTTTTTCAAGCATGTATTTCATTTTTCTAATGTTGAAAAACCAATAAATGACGAGCTTGTGGTTGTCTATTGCCACACATTTCCTTGAAATCTCTGCCCATACCTTGTAAAAGGCATGAGAATTTACTAAATAGCACGAGCATGGTTTTCGAAACCGTTCTTGTGCACCTTTTTGCGCATTAATTGTTTGCACTTGAATTATGTGCATTAATGCCTAGAAAAGGCACATAATCACCTAAATATGGTATATGAGCCCGGAACAATGTCAAATTTGAACACACTGATTCGTAGGGTGTATGTTCATTGTAGAAAAAAACTCATGGACAAAGGACAAAGGGAATTTGGATTCCCCTTGAATCTTGGTGATCCCCCCCCTCAAAACCATGAAACTTCCTCGGTGATGGTTTAATACATGAAGGGCATGCATGACGACATAAACCAAACCTCCTCAAATTATTACCAGGGCACGATGAGGCCATACATGGCACCATGCCATTCATCATGTTTTTCAAGCATGTATTTCATTTTTCTAGAGTTCAAAAACCAAAAAATCACGCAATAGTGGTTGACTATTACCACACATTTCCTTGAAATCTCTGCACATACCATGTAAAAGGCATGAGAATTTAATAAATAGCATGAGCATGCTTTTCCAGATGGTTCGTGTGCACCTTTTCATGCACTATTGTTTCAATTTGAATTATGTGCATTAATTCCAAGAAAAGGCATATAATCACCTAAATATGGTAAATGAGCCCGAAAAAATGCCAAAATTGAACACAGTGATTTGTACGGTGTATGTTCATCGTAGAAAAACCTCATGGACAAAGGACGAAGGAAATTTGTATTCCCCTTCAATCTTGGTGATTTCCCTCTCGAAACCATGGAACTTCCTCGGTGATGGTTTGATTTGTGAAAGGCGTGCATGAAAACATAAGCCAAACCTTTTCAAATCTTTACCAGCCCACGGTGAGGCTATACCATAGCACCATGCCAGGCGTCATGTTTTTCAAGCATGTATTTCAATTTTCTATAGTTGAAAAATCCAATAAACCCTGAGTTTGTGGTTGACTATTGCCACACATTTCGTTGAAATCTCTGCCCATACCTTGTAAAAGGCATGAGAATTTACTAAATAGCACGAGCATGGTTTTCCAGACCGTTCTTGTGAACCTTTTCATGCACCAATTGTTTGAATTTCAATTATGTGCATTAATGCCTAGAAATGGTACATAATCACCTAAATATGGTAAATAAGCCTGGAAAAATGCCAATTTTTTAAACATGTTTCATTGGAGGGGGTACGTTGGTCGTAGGAAATAACTGAATCACAAACTAGGAAGCAAATTTGGATTCCCTTCAATCTTGGTGATTTACTATCACACAAGATTCCTCTCCATCGCCTCTTCGAACTATGTGTTTTCACTCACACATGCAAAAGGAAAAAGAAAACCCTCACCCCCTGCACACTTCGTCGCCACACACTCGCTGCGGACTCCTCCGCAACTTTGCACTTCATCAACTTCTATTGCGGCGGCCACCCTAAGCTTGACGGCTGTCGTTGGCGGGCGGAGGTCGCGCTCCAAACAGCACCAGCTATTACACTGAGTTTCTATACTCTTGTAAATCGGGGTTTTCTATGGGATTGAGCCGGGGATTTTTCTCATGGAGAAGGTAATCAATTTAGCAAAATATTCATTGTTTTCTTATCGCAGTCTGTCCGTCGCTATTAATAAACTGGTAGAAATCACCGTGGATTCATTTTTCTTCTAGCTAATTCGAGGGTTTTCATACAAGGGTCCAAAGTGAGAGCATAAATCAGGCAAGTGTGGTCGCGAACAATCGAAAACAAAGCTTTGTCTCACCATTCTGATGACTTCAGGGAGCGCTCGTTATGTTCAATCTCACCCTACCACGATCGGCATGACCATTTATGAACATATATCGTCTATTGCTACATTTGGATAAAAGGTACGGTGCTAGATGCAGCCTAGATATCGAAGCCGGGTTTTCCCTATATTAGGCAAATTAATGATGTATTGTTCATTCAGTTACTCTCATATCTGCATCAAATCTTTGTTACATTATCTATTTCTAATTATATATTTTTGTACTTTGCTTTTAGTTATATATTGTTCTGTTCTCTTAGTTACTCCCATATTTGCATTTCGCTTTGTTATTTCAATATATCTAATTTACGATCATAATTTAAATTTCAAGCAGTACATCCCTTGCTTTGCAAGAACACGAGTAGAAGGAAATCTTGGGCTTTACTTTGTTGATGAATCCATGGATGTCATATTGACAACGCATCATGGATTTACAATGACAGTTAGCGTAAAACTTGATAAAGATGGTAACTCCTATTTTGATGCGGACCTTTGGAGAACATTTTCTAAGTTTTATGAACTGAAAGCTGGCAATAAAATTCTAGTGTGTGCACCATAGCCTGGTCTAATTAACACGGATGTTTACTTCCCCAACATCATCGGCAGATCAAAGTTTGATCGAGGTTAGTGTTCTTTCAACTTTCTCCATGCTGACATATTACTTCACAAAATTGGGGTATTTGTTCTGACTAACTGGTCACTATTTAAGCAACCAATTGTGATTTCATTTTCTAACTCGGTTCCTAGCCAGTAAAAAATTCTATTTACCAATTTATGCCCACTATATATTCTTCTCCCATGTTTTGAATAAATAATACATTCCACCTTTTAAGTAGGATATGTTGGATGCATAGTTAACAATCTGTGTGTTACTCAGTGATGAAATTTCACTAGAAAGACTTGAAGCATGCCATAAAATTTGTTGATAATCTGTCAGAGATTGCACAACGTATGAATGTTGGATTTTGGATGGGATTAATTCTACCATTGGTGCACACATTGAGGAAGACCAATTGTGTGCACAAAACGCTGGTACAAAGTCGTGTTTGTATGTTGACGCTCATAAACTATATATATCTTCAACGATATGTTACAATTGGTTTTTATTATACATTTCAACAGAAATTGCCCGCTGCAGCTCCTCCTGAATCAATTTTTCGGCATGGTCAAATTACACGTATGCCTGCTAATAACGCCAAAGTGATTGCAAGGTACTGCATTTCCCGCAGTAATGGAACCATTCAAATTAACAAGTTCTCGCTTGTCGTGGCAATGCATCCACATTGGAAAACTGGAGACACTATTCTACTCATGCTCAACCAAGGCACATGAGGGTTCTTCCTTTTCATTGACGAGATGCCGAGTCACCGTGATCAAGCTACTTACAGCGGATAGTTCTGGTTGTTGGCCCTCAACCTCTTAAAATGTGCTAGTTGTTACTATGTTAAGTGTGTAGATATGGACCATATGGTTGTCAAAACAGTGTTTTGTTGAATAGTGTCACAAGAATATAATGAACCGCGTGCGCACAAAAGAGCTAATGCGCACCTGATGTCGACCCAGCACGCACAGCAACCATCATCCATCAGCGTGTCAATCATGGGCTCAGTGGGAGCGGAGGCCGCCAAGTCAATGACATACACACCTTGATCGACCCGAGCTGGGGTAGACTTGACATCGGGGATCGCTGGTACTGCCTCGGGTGCAGCGCTCACTAGGGCTAGCACGACCGCCGGGTTTGCCCATCCGGCGAGACGACCTTGGCTCTCGCCAGGGCTGCTGTGACGGCCCCCAAGCATGCCCCGCGATGTCCGGCGCTGCGCCCTCCTCCATTTGGGACATAATCATGCGCCTCGTGTGGCGGCCGCCACTTTCCGCAGGTGTCCTTGCGTCGTCACGGTTCCTGTGCCGCCGCAGCACCATCCACCGCACTTTGTGTTGTGCCAACAGTATCACTCACTGGCGATCCCTGTCCTCTTTTAGGACGACCCTGGCTAACCTGGTAGCTTGCTCGTACCAGATTTCTTGCTTTCTCTGGCCGTCGTCAGAGAGGCGGCGACATGGCTGCCGACCGCCAAGCCAACCGTCATGCCTTCATCCCCAATTCCGCCACCCTGTGACTCCATCCCGCCATCGGTCGTTGGCGGTATTCCGATATGTGTGGGTAACTAGCTAGAAACTAGATCAATAGAGAGTCGCTGCCACCGGCCATTGTTGTGGTTCTTTATAGCTAGCAGTTGGCTAGAGGATTGAGGATTTTACAATTCACCCATGTGGAGTGCGGGAAGCCATCGCTGGAGCGCGGGAAGACTAAGTGGAGCACACAACCTGACAACCGTATGTTGTTTCACGTGTTATCGCACACGTGTTACCATAAGGAAACATATGTGTAACTTACTGATCATCACACATGAGTACTCGCACACGCATCGTGTGCGATACTCCTAGCCATCGCAAGCAACTAGTTTGTTGTTTTCAATGTTTTCTACACACAGAAGCACACACGAATTAACTCCGGTAACCATCTGTGTTATATATTCTCATCGCAAACAGTTCTTCCAAGAGGGTTGTTTGTCACGTATCACACACATCTTATTTACACGAATCGTTTGTGTTCATTTGGCTCATCAGAAACAGTTCATCTATGTGAACTGTATGCCGCATATCACACACATCTTATTAAGTTGGACCATTTATGTTATGTTCCCTAATAGAAAACAGTTCGTTCGAGTGAACTGTATGCCGTATATCTCGCACTCCCTTTTGTTGGTACGAAACAACACCTATGGGATCACTGGAATCCCTTCTACGGTTGGTTGGCGCGAGGTTGTGCAAAGAGCGGGTGTTAGGGTCAGCACAATGATCGTTTACCCAGGTTCGGGCCGCGAGGATAGGTAATACCCTAGTCCTGCTTTGGTGTATATTTGAGTGTTCTTGAGTTCTTGAGCTAGCTACGGTGCCCGTCCGCTTTCCAAGATCCGAATCCTTCTTCAATATGCCGCGGGCCTCCTTTTATAGTTTAAAAGGGGCTGCCACATTGGCACACAGGAGGTGGAATAGGGTACAGTGTATAGGCTTATACCATGCTATTACGGGACAAGACGCATTAAATGTGTTGCTTAGGTGTCTATTTACTTTATCGGGGATGGAAAAGAAGCCCGTCCTAGCCGTGGCCGCTCTGTCTGGTCGCGACGCGCGTCCAGGCCATCGAGGCAGGCAGCTGAGGTGGCGTGGTGGTAGGGTCTTCACGAATATTTGCATGCCACCACGCAGGTTCTTTATTAGCTGGCCCAGGAACCACGTATTTCCACGTGGGTGCCTGCCTGGGCCAGCCGGTTGGCTGCCGAGCTAGGGCGGTGACGCGGCAGCAAGGGCTTGCCGCAGTCTTGCTTCTTTTTCCGGCAAGGGTCTTACCGGGGCCTCTGTGAGCATTCCGCGGCAAGAGGCTTGCCGGGGCTCCGGGGTGTCTTCGGCAAGGAGCCTTGTCGGGTCCTCGTGGGCGTCCTTGGCAAGGAGCCTTGCGATCGTCATGTCTTCTGGTTCTTATCTTGGGAGTCATAGACCTTTGTCTTCCCAAAGATCTACATGCCATCACGTGGGCGCTTCCTGAGCCTTGGCTCCATTGTTGTGGATGACGTTGGAGTTATTATACCCAAGGGTGGTCGCGACGGAGGTGTTTCGGCCAATCGCTCCGGCAAGAGCTCTTGCTGGTGGCACGCAGGCCACCCCGACAAGAGTCCTTGTCGGGGGTAAGCATGTCTCCTAGCTTGGTCTTCTCGTGCCGCCATCTTGTCGTTGTTCTAGTAACTCCGCGTCCCGGGCTTGCTCCCTCTGCTCTGTTATGTTTGGCCACAGGCATGGCTCTGACTGCCCATGCACAAGTAAGGGGTAAAAAAGAGAGCCCCTACTTTTGTACACCGACACCTTTATCTGGATAACCAATTCTATTGCATTCCCTAATTTAAAACAGTTCATCCATTCGAACTGTATGTCGTATATCACACACACCTTTATATAACAGCCCGTTTTTATTGTTCTATCTCATCGCAAACAGTTCTTGTGGGTTAATCGTATGCCACTCATCGCACACGCGACTGTAATATGAACTGTGTTTGATGTATCCGCCATCAAAACGTTTTGCATCTTTTTTGACGGTTTTATTACATCATCGTTTGCGACTAATGCATTGCACACAGTTTTGTCGAAGGGTCTCTGATTGGACTATCGCGTTTGGACCATCCTGCAATAGTGAGGGCTCCTCTGACGGTAGCTCATAATCTAGCTCATCATCATCCTCAGACCTGATAGTGTCACTCTCTGGAGGAGCAGGAGCAGACATCCCCCACTCCCCCTTTTGTCTCAGTTGAATAACGTCATGAGAGACTATGTCCCAAGTGACAAGCTCCTCATCCGGAAACGAAGAAGCCTAGGTCTCCTCAATAAGATGAATCAAGAAAGAGCCATAGATGATGCACTTACGCTCCATGACCTCAGAGAAATGTTTTGATCAAATAACATGTGGGACGTCCAGCACCTATTGAGAGCCATGTTGCTTCTGGCAGAATAGAAGTAAGTCCACCAGAAACGAGTGCACCATATCCTGTTTGCCAACATGAGTAAACAAAGTGTTCCTGAAGATCCTATGTGTGATATCAAGAAAGGGCCAGAGCTGATATGAGACATGCCCAGTTTCAGACACCTTTTTGGTAGAGAATGGCCAAATAGCTTCCTTGTGGGTAGCAGTTTCTCCCGATGAGGGTGAAACCCAATTGGGTTCTGGGCCCCTAATCATCATAAGCTAAACTCTCCATGAAGCTCCTCCATGTAGCAAACAGACACCGACCATTAGGCATCCAAGTGGGAGTCTTGTCCTCATCATTCCCAAAGTGTATTGTGGCAAAGAACTAAGCCACAAGTTCCGCATCAAAGTACTTATTGAATGAAATGATCCTCTTGATATCAAGCTCCTCACACCTCTGGAATGTTGTCCCAAAGTACGGCAAGTCCCTTTCCATGTGAGAAAGATCAACAGACTTGAATTTCACAAATAGATTCTTCTTCGCCTTTAACACATCATGATAGATAGACTGCTGCAACTTATTGCAAAATGGACGACTGACAAGAGATGGATCCTGAGGCACACGGTACATATTGTGCTTACGCGCCAAACAGAACTCCTGGGCCGACATCTCATTACCACGCTTGGTCCCCTTGCCCTTTGAAGCGATCACTTTGACTCTCTGGCTTGGCTGCACACTAGAGCCACTCTCTAGCACGGAGCCACTCACTGGCACGGATCCACTTGCTGGCACATCAGTAGAACAGTAACGCTTGGAGCTACCGGTACGAGCGGGATTTGTGCGACGAGCCTCATGTCGGAGCCATTACCACCTGGAACACACACACACACACACACACACACGAAGGAAGGCAGGAGTAAACAAATAGCATAAGTAAAAGAAAAGAGATATAAAAGATTGACGGTTAAATGGCAAAAACTAGAAATTGGTAGCTCATGCGGTAGTACCGCACCTCTCCAGCAGAAGTACCACGCACAAGCGGTAGTACCGCTCGAGGCGGAAGACAACGGGGCTGACAACTGCCGCAGAGAGATCCGGTAGTACTGGTGGTGCTAAATTCAATTTTTCATGGTTATGCCTTCAATCTACCTACTCTAGCAGTCTCCCAAGTCCTACTCATGCCGACCAAAATTTGATGTAAGCAACAAAAGGAGCTCAAGACCTAGATTCAAGAGAAAGAATCCTAGGAGAGAGGAAGGGGGGCAATACCAGGTTCCATCGCACGAGGAGAGGGTCGGGGTCGATCCCACCGATCGAATTCGAGGGAGACAACTCGGACCCGGCAAACCGCCGGCGACCCTCAGATGCTTGCTTTGTCGCCTGAGAGGGAGACAGGAGTGGACGCGAGAGTGAATGGGTATGGGGGAGGAAACTCCCCCTACATCGATTCATAACCCTCACCCCCACTCACTAAGCGGTAGCACCGCTTAGAGAGCGGTAGTATCACCCCGGTACTAAGACATGGTAGGAGGACTGGTAGTACGCCTCAGGGGGTAGTACCGGGGAGCAGGGCGGTAGTACTGCTAACAAGCGGTAGTACCGCCCGGACTCCACGGTAGTACCGCGTAGGCGACAATAGGCAGGAGCAAAGATGAAAAGGAAAGGCATATATAAGAGAAAGAACAAGGAAAGGATTGGACATAGAACAACAGCAAACGAAAGAGTCATCCCAAGCACAAGAGCAACAGAAAAGAGAGCAAACAAAGAGCGACGCAAAACACACACAAAGTCCTCAAGACAAGATACAACAAATAGCCAACTCAAGGATAATCCTCTTAAAGAGAGGGCGCTGGGCGAAGCCACCTCTGTTTGAGACAATTGGTATGGCACCGCGAAGATTTTAACATTGGGCTCATGAGCAAAACTCATCTTTCAAGCACAAGTACCATCAAAAGTGGCTAATGTGAAAGACTATATTGAATTATGCATAATGGGGAGAGAGATTTCATTGAGGGAACAACACTCCCCCTATGTCCATGCCTACATCTAGAACAAGATAAAATGATGAGTGCGGTGGGGTGTGCCTAAATTCAAGCCACATTGCTCAAATCAATTATATTTAGCTCATGCCTTAACTCGGGAAATCTTGCTTCATCTAGAGGCTTGGTGAAAATATCCGCTAGTTGCCCTTGATTATTGATGTACATGATCTCAATATCTCCACACTTGATGTGGTCCCAAATGAAATGATGACGAACCTCAATGTGCTTCATCTTGCTATGTTGCACCGTATTGTATGATATCTTGATAGCACTTTCATCGTCACATAGAAGAGGCACTGTGTCACAAGTGACACCGTCATCCTTTAAAGTTTGCCTAATCCATAGCAATTGTGCACAACAACTTGCGACGGCTACATACTCAGCCTCTGTGGAGGAGAGAGACACGCAATTTTGCTTCTTCGACGATCAACTCACCAAAGAGCGAGCAAGGAATTGGCACCCTCTGGATGTTGACTTCATCTCCACACAGTCTCCCGCCAAATCCAGGTCCAAATAGACCATGAGATTTAAGCTTGCTCCTTTGGGGTACCATAAGCCATATTTTCGGGTATGAGCCAAATATCAAAAGATTCGTTTGACCACCACAAAGTGGCTTTCCTTAGGTGCAGCTTGAAACCATCACTTCTAGGAAAATTCTTATAAACAGTAGCGTAGTAGTAGCGCTGGATAATAGTAAACGCTGCTGCTATTTAGCAGTAGCGCTTTTTCTGGAAAGCACTACAAGTAACTCCATAGTAGTAGTGCTGGTTTGAAAAAACGCGCTACTACTATGTTGGACCAGACGAGGCCACCGACAGTAGCCGGAGATGTAGCGCTGTACAGGAAAAAGCGTTACTACTAACTCTTTAGTAGCTGCGCTTGGTTTTACAGCGCTGCTACTGCTAGTGGGCCCCACTTAGTAGTAGCGTTTTTCCTGCACAACGCTACTACTAATTCGCTTAGCAGCAACACTTTTTTCAAAGCATCGCTACTGCTAGTTGCGGCTACCACCTTTTTTCCACCCCCTCCCCCTCCTCCCCCACTTTGCCCTCTCTCCAACTCCTTTCCCCTCTCCACACCACTCTCCACTTTCCTCCATTGTTCCTCTTCTCTCTTCCTCCTACCTCTCTTCTCTCCTACCACTCTTCTCTCCTCATTAATGGCACCCTCCTCCATAAGTGGCCTCTCTCTTTCTCCTACACCTCTCTTCTCTCCCCCATTAATGCCCCCCTCCTCCATAACCCCTCTCCATTAGTTAGCTAGCTAGATGCACCTCTCCTCCACAACAACTAGATCTAGCTAGCTATTTAGCCAACCACATGTGCTCTCTCGATCGTTCTCTTTCATCATCTAATTAACCGCGTGCTCTCGGTCTCTCTCGGTATATATATATATATATATATATATATATATATATATATATATATATATATAAAGTTGTTCATTTCAAGAATGGGAATATGTTTGCGATTGAGAATATGTGTGTTTGGGATAAAAATATATGGAGAGATTTGTGCGAGTGACATGCCCTTGAGTTGCTTATGTTTTGCCAAAATGTCGATTTATTTCCGTTTCGGTGAATATCGAGTAAACTCAATATGTCCTATTTTTAGGCAAGGTCATGCCAACATTATATATATATATATGACTTTGAAGAATGCATTATTTATTTTATAACCCTTTTGCTTGTTATACCGTGTAGTCGGTCATGAAGGTGAGTGGATGGAAGGTGGAGCGGTACATGGAATCCGCGGTGATGGACATGTATGCAAATAATCGGACTAGAATTAGATGTCTGTGTGCAAGATGCAAGGAAGGAGGGCTTTTGGACCCTTTTGATCGTGGCACTTTGAAGGTGCACCTGCTGATGAATGGGTTGATGCATGGCTATACTCAGTGGATAAGTGAAGATGATGATGATGATGATGAGGACATCCACATGGCAGGGAATAACGACATGGGGCTAGACGAAGAGATGATTGATCGACATGAAGACGATGGCGCCGGACATGTCGGCGGGAAGAGTCCAGAAATGACGACGGCGGCGGAGAAGATTCCAGACACAACGAAGAAGAGTCCGGACATGGCGGAGAAGAGGCGGCGGTCACACTGCAATCTTCGACGCTACTAAGTGCAGTCGTGCAGGCCCCTCATGTTCGAGACCCCCTACGCAAGAGTACGACTAGCAAGAGAGATGCTTCTAGAGAGGAGGCCAAGCTGGCGCAACTTGAAGTAGACTCGAGGAATCCATTGTATGACGGTTGCGATCCCAAGGTGACCCGCTTGAGTTTCACGCTCGAACTTCTAAAGACGAAGGCCAAAAACAAATGCACAGACAAAAGCCTCGATGAGCATTTCAAGTATCTACATATTAAAGTTCTTGCCGCGGGGAACCTGTGTCCTACTAGTGTCGTGGAGGCCAAGAAAATCGTTTCCATTTTGATTTCCCGCACATTAGGTACCACGCATGCATCAACGATTGCATCATTTATCGGGGGGAGGGGAGCACGGGGAAAAAACTAGCTGTCCAGTGTGCAATGCTTCTCGATACAAGAAGGCAGGAAAGAAAGCTCCTCAGAAAGTTGTATGGTACATTCCGATCACTCCTCATCTGCAGCGGTATTTCGTAGATCCTAAGGAAGCAAAGCTCATGTGCTGGCACGCGGAGAGGAAGAAGCCCGACGATGGAGATGATCCGAGGCTGAGACATCTCGTGGATGGTAGCCAGTGGAGAGCATTCAACGCCGTATATGGATTTTCTGTAGAAGACCCAAGGAACATCATGCTTGGTGGGAGTACCAATGTCATGAATCCGTTTGGAAGCCAGAACACCAATCACAGCACATGGCCCATGTTTGTATGGAAGTACAACCTCCCCCCATAGAAGTGCATGAAGACAAAGTACATACACATGAGCATGCTGATTCAAGGACTGAAACAACCGGGAAAGAGTATTAACCTATATATGAGGCTTCTGCAAAAGGAGCTAAACACGTTATGGAAAACACCGACATGGACATGGGACGCCAGCAAAGGAGAATATTTCCATATGAGAGCCTGATAACCCACAAGTGTAGGGGATCGGTTGTAGCCTCTTTCGATAAGTAAGAGTGTCGAAACCAACAACGAGCTAAAGGCAGAACAAATATTCCCTCAAGTTCTATCGACCACCGATACAACTCTACGCACGCTTAACGTTTACTTTACCTAGAGCAAGTATGAAACTAGAAGTAGTTTGTAGGTTTTGTTGGATAGGTTTGCAAGAATATAAAGAGCACGCAAATAGAAACTAGGGGCTGTTAAGATAAAGAAACAAGAAATTTAATATAGCGAGTATGGAAAAGTGGTGGTAGGAGTAGTGAAATTGCCCCTAAGCAATTGACTACGTTACTAGACCGATAGCAAGTTTTATGTGGGAGAGGCCACTGCTAGCATGTCATCCCTTACTTGGAATTCTATGCACTTATGATTGGAACTATTAGCAAGCATCTGCAACTACTAACGTTCATTAAGGTAAAACCCAACCATAGCATTATGATATATTGGTCCCCCTTCAATCCCGTATGCATCAATTTCTACGCTAGGTTGAAGCTTCTGTCACTCTTGCCCTCCAATACGTAGTCCTATCAACATACAACTAACCCTATAGTGTGATCCACGAACGCGCTCATATGATGGGCACCAAAGGACAACAACATAACCACAAGCAATTTAAATCAATCGTAAAAATTCACCAATCATCGATAGGACAACGATAATCTACTCAGGCATCATAGGATGGCAACACATCATTGGATAATAATATGACGCATAAAGCACCATGTTCATGTAGAGGGTACAACGGGTTGCGGGAGAGTGGACCGCTGTAGATAGATGGGGGGAGGTGATGGAGATGTTGGTGAAGATGACGTAGGTGTTGGTGTAGATCGCCGTCACGCGATGATGGCCCCGGTGGCACTCCGGTGCCACCGGAAGCAAGGGGGATAGAGCCCCCCTCCTTCTTCTTCTACCTTGTCCTTCTCCCTATGTGGGAGAAGGGTTTCCCCTCTCGTCCATGGCCTCCATGGCGGCGGAGGGGCGAGAGCACCTCTGAGATTGGATCTGTCTCTCTGTCTCTCTCTGTTTCTGCGTTCCCAAATTCTGGCCCTTCACCATTTCTTAAATTCCCGAAGATCCGTAACTCCGATTGGGCTGATTTTTTGACACGATTTTTATCCAGATATTAGCTTTCTAGCGGCGCCCCCTTCATAGGGAGCGCCCCCTGCCTCATGGCCCACTCGGGCATCGTTTCATCTTGGTTCCGCTTCCCAAAATTCACATATGTTGCACAAAAAATCTCCGTCCATTTTTATTCCGTTTGGACTCCGTTTGATATTAATATTTTGCGAAACAAAAAATATGCAACAAACAGGAACTAACACTGGGTACTAGATCAATATGTTAGTCCCAAAAAAATAGTATAAAAAGTTGCCTAGAGTATATGAAAGTTGTAGAATATTGGCATGGAACAACCAAAAATTATAGATACGACGGAGACGTATCAGCATCCCCAAGCTTAATTCCTGCTCGTCCTCAAGTAGGTAAATGATAAAAAAGATAATTTTTGATGTGGAGTGCTACCTAGCACAATCTTGATCATGTAATCTAATCATGGCATGAATACTAATACACGAGTGATTCAAAGCAATAGTCTATCATTTGAAATAAAAGAATTTAATACTCGGGCATCCCAACAAACAATCAAGGCTTTCAAAATATCAATGCTAAAGAACGTTATCCCTACAAAATCATATAGTCATTTATGCTCCCTTTTCTTAACACAAGGTACCCCTCATGCCCATCCCTGTGTCAGCCAAGCAATTGTTTTCATACTTTACTTTTTCGAAATTTTTCAACTCTTCACGCAATACATGAACGTGATCCATGGAAATAACACTATAGGTGGAATGGAAGATGGTAGTAGACAAAAGTAGGGAAAAAGTCTCACATCGACTAGGCGTATCAATGGGCTATGGAGATGCCAATCAATAGATATCAATGTGAGTGAGTAGGGATTGCCATGTAACGGATGGAATAGAGCTATAAGTGTATGAAAGCTCAAAAGAAAACTAGTGGGTGTGCATCAACTTGCTTGCTCATGAAGACCTAGGGCATTTGAGGAAGCCCATCGTTGGAATATACAAGCCAAGTTCTATAATGAAAAGTTCCCACTAGTATATGAAAGTAACAACATAGGAGACTCTCTATCATGAAGAACATGGTGCTATGATGAAGCACAAGTGTGGAAAAAGATAGTATCATTGCCCCCTTTTTTCTTTTTATTTTAATTTTTTTTGGGCCTTCCTTTTTTTGGCCTTTCTCATTTTTTTTGGCCTTTATTTTTTTTTATTTTTTTGGCCTTTCCTTTTTTTTCAAGGGACAATGCTCTAATAATGATGATCATCACACTTCTATTTACTTACAACTCGATATTACAACTCGATACTAGAACAAAAATATGACTCTATATGAATGCCTCCGACGGTGTACCGGGATGTGCAATGATCTAGCATAGCAATGACATCAGAAAATGGACAAGCCATGGAAACATCATGCTAGCTATCTTACGATCATGCAAGGCAATATGACAACGATGGTGCGTGTCATAATAAACGGAACGGTGGAGTTACATGGCAATATATCTCGGAATGGCTGTGGAAATGCCATGATAGTTAGGTATGGTGGCTATTTTGAGGAAGGTGTATGGTGGGTGTATGGTACCGACGAAAGTTGCACGGTACAAGAGAGGCTAGCAATGATGGAAGGGTGAGAGTGCATATAATCCATGGACTCAACATTAGTCATAAAGAACTGACATACTTATTGCGAAAAATCTATTAGCCCTCGGAGCAAAAATACTACGACACATGCTCCTAGGGGGGAGGTTGGTAGGAGTTAACCATCGTGCACCCCCGACCTTCACGCAAAGATAAACAATCAAAATACAATGCGTGTCAATTTGGTTACATAGTTAGGAGACCATACGTGCATGCTTCACGAATCACAAATATAAACACCAATATTTTTACTAAACCATAATTGTCGGTGTACTAAAGTAGGGGTACCTTAGTATCCCGACTTGTGCACGGGCAGTAGCAGCGTCCCGTGGCAGGGCTTGCCACGCGCCCGCCAAGGCCCGCTCTGGATCCTTTAGAGCCATTCAAGAACAAAGTATTCAAGTTAAAGAAACAAGACCCCGGCAAGAGGAGCTTGCCGGGAAGGCCGTACCAGGCTCAAGACCACCCCATTGGCACAAGGCCCTGGCAAGAGGAGCTTGTCAGGAAGGCCAAACATGGCATTTCAGAAGACTTGCCACAACGCTCCGCACGTCGCGGCAAGGCCCGGAGAGCGACAAGCTTCCGGGCGCGGCAAGGTAGCGACCGCGGCAAGGCTCTTGCCGCGGCAAGCTCCGAATATGTGCCCGCGCTCTAGCTCATCCGGCCACGCGTCGCCCTAGGGTCCTTCCAGGTGCACGTGGCGGAAGGCTGTGCAGCCTGGGGTACAGCATGGCGAGCTGCGATGACGAGGCCACCTTCGTGGCGAACGGAGATGCCCTAACAGACACTTTTTGCACTGTTTGGGGGCGACGGCGACGGGCATTCAATGCCCTTGTCCCCTGCCGTCAGGGTTAGGTATAGACCACTGTACATACACTGTACATACACTATTCCAAGTACCACCATTTTTACACTTTTACCCTCATCTACGTTGCCACCTGTCGGTGACCCCTTCGACCTATAAAAGGAGGCCCATGCGCAACGTAGAGGGGGTTCCGATCCTTGATCACTCTCGCGCTCCGTGTAGATAGCAACCAGCTCTGTAGCTATTCGTGCTCCCAAGCCAAGAACACAATACAACCAAGGCAGGAGTAGGGTTTTACGCATCCGTGCGGCCTGAACCTGGGTAAACTGCCCGCGTGCTCGCCTCGATCTGCTCTTCGTGCTCCCTCCGCTCCCTTGCCGTACCGAAAAGGAGCTCCGGTCCCATAGGTGTTCGTGGGCGATCAGTTTCCCCGACATGTTTGGCGCACCAGGTAGGGGGCGTCGAGGTTGTGTGGACCTGATCCGGCGCTCACGCGGGAGAAACCTTCAGCAACTTCATCAACTTCGTTGAATTCATCGACATGCCGCCGAAGAAGAAAGCTTCGGAAGTAGGAGGCCCGTCCGCGTCGATCCCACCACCACCAGAACCAACGGTTGGTGGGGTAGAAACTGGCGGAAGGACGGACGCCGGCGAGGAAACTCACGGCGCCGCCAAATCCAAGGACAAGACGGATGACCGAGCGCACTCCAAGACCTCGGCGTCCGTGCACGCACCGCGCCCCTCTCAGGAGGTGCCGGAACTACAGCGGCGTGGTACGCAGGGTACCATCCGCTTGCTGGGTCAAGGACAAGTTGGCGGGTCGCGGGACGCTCAAGGCCAACGTGCTGGCACGAGCAAGGCGCGGTCGCCGGGGCGAGAACCTGCTCCTTCTAACGCTATCAGAAGTCCGAGCATATCTCGCTCCTCGCACCGCTCGCCACCGCTCCCCTCCACTCCAGCAGAAGTTCTTGCTAGAGCTCACCTGCTCCTCGACTTCCCTCCAGCGGCAGACAAGGCCGAAGACTGGAGGGCCACCATCCAAAGCCTCATCGCCTTCGCCAACAACGACACGCTGCAGCAGCCGGCGACGTCACGGCCGCGACAAGTCAGCCAGGCGCGGGCTGATGGAGACAAGACCGCCGGGGACAAGACCGCCGGGGGTGCAACTACCGTGCACTCCCCGCCCCGAAGGCCAAAGTCGCCGACTCATCGGATCAACGTCGATGACGACTCCACAGCGTCGTCGGATCCACGAGCTTGCCGCGACCAACGCCAAGTCCTCAATGACAGACGACAAGAAGACGCTCGAACCCGCATCGAGCGTCGAAGAGAAGCGCGACGACAGTCCGACCAGCGCGCTGGGACCGCTGTCGACATGCACGCGCCCGGAGAACCAGGCGACTTGCCCTACGCGGCGGGTTGCCCTGCGTTCACCCGCGAACTGCGGCAGGTCCAGTGGCCCAGCATGAAGAACTTCAAGCCTGACGTACCCGAGAAGTACGACGGCAAGACCCATCCCTCAGAGTTCCTCAGCATCTACACCATCGCGGTGCAGGCTGCCGGGGGACGCGACGAGAAGATACTAGCGAACTACTTCCCGCTCATGCTCAAGCCAAACGTCAGGTCTTGGCTCATGCACTTGCCGGAGAACTCCATCTCTTCTTGGGCCGACCTGTGCCATCAGTTTGTCGGCGCCTTTACGGGCGGCCACAAGCCCCATGGCCAGGAGAGTGACCTGCATATACTTTCCCAGAAGGAAGGAGAGTCCCAGCGAAAATACATCCAGATATTCAGCCGCGTCCAGCACAACATCCCGGATGTCCACCCTGCCGCGGTTATTAGCGCATTCCACCAGAAAGTGCGTAACAGCCGCATGAGGGAGGAAATGGCGATGTGCAAGATACGAGACGTCAGCGAGCTTTATGCCCTGGCCGATAAGTGCGCGCGCGCTGAGGAGGGGAGGAGACTCCCCGGAGAGGATACTGGAGCAGGAGGAACAGACAGTGAGGATGCCGCCCCGGCAAGGAAGAACCGGAGGTGGAACAACAAGAAGAAGAAGAACAAGGAAGTACTGGCCATCGAGCAGTCCGGCAAGGAGGCTGGCGCCAGGAAAGCTCAGGCTGGTGGCTCCGGCAAGGAATCCACCACGGTAGCAACCGCCGACAAGCAGGACGGCTCCGACAAGCAGTACTGCAAGATCGACCGCACCAAGGGCCACGATCTCCAGAACTGCAAGAGGGTCGAATACCTCGTGGAACAGCAGAAAGATGAGTACGAGCGACGCGACAAGGAGAAGGCCCAGGGAGGCGGAGGAGAGTCCGGCAAGAAGCGGCCTTTCAATGGCCGGGGAGGACGCCGCGGCAAGGCCAAGCAGCGGCAAGGAGATAGGCCTCCCCGTGGGCGCGACAAGGACGAAGAAGAAGACGACGATGAAGACATGGATGACGGAGATAACAGCGAGCATGAGTTCCAGAAGGCCACAGAAGTTATGTGCGTCGATGGAGGTGCCTCTCTGCATACTTCCCACCGCCAACTCAAGCAATGGGTGTGGGAAGTTAATGCAGCAGAGCCACCCGTCGAGTCGCGCAAACTCCTGAAGTGGTCCAGCACGCCCATCATCTTCGACATTGAGGATCACCCTGACCGCACAACTGCGGTCGGGTGCTTGCCGATGTTGGTTTCGCCAACCATCTGCAACCTCAAAGTCACCAAGATGCTGGTTGACGGCGGGGCCGGCCTGAACCTGATCTCCTCTGCTGTAGTCCGAAAGCTACAGATCCCCGACAGCGAGCTCGAGGAAACCGGAACTTTCCAAGGGATCAACCCGGGAAGGAGCAAGCCGAAGGGGAAGATCACACTGCCAGTACCTTTGGCGGAGAGCTGAATTTCAGAACTGAGAGGATCACCTTCGACGTCGCCGATATCCCATTGCCATACAATGGGATACTTGGCCGTCCAGCGCTCGTCAAGTTCATGGCATTCTCTCATTACGCCTACAACATGCTCAAGATGCCATGCCCGATAAGCGTCATCTCTGTCCCCGGCGACAAGAAGGACGCGCTTATCTGCGCCGACAAGATTTACCGGGACGCAGCAGCCGCAACAGACAGCGAGACACTTGCCGCTGAAGCTCCCGGGGGAAAGAACAAGACCAAGTCCGGCAAGAGCTCTGGGGCCCACTCCATCAAACGCACCTCTTCGGAGTGCTGCGCTGTCGTCGAGGACGCACCATCGAGCTCCACCGGCTAGTGCAAGAAGGGAATGGCAGCTCCACCTGCAACCAAGAAGGTGTCCGCCAAGGAGGACGGCACTGGTGGTACTTTCACCATGAGTGCCACACTCGATCCTAAATAGGAAAGCGCGCTCGTTGCTTTCCTGCGGGCGAATGTCGACGTGTTTGCATGGCAACCGTCTGACATCCCCGGTGTTCCTAGGAAAGTGATTGATCACAAGCTTGTCGTTTGTCCTCACGCGCGGCCCGTCAAGCAGAAGGTCAGAAAGCAATCGGTGGAGCGTCAAGAGTTTATCGCGGAGGAAATCAAGAAGCTGGAAGCAGCAGGCCTTGTCAGAGGTGTACTTCATCCCACGTGTTTGGCCAACCCTGTTGTAGTGCGCAAGGCTAATGGGAAGTGGAGGCTTTGTATAGACTTCACTGATGTGAATAAAGCTTGTCCCAAAGATCCATTTCCCTTGCCGCGCATTGACCAGATCGTTGACTCCACGTCTGGATGTGAGTTGCTTTCGTTCCTTGATGCATACTCCGGGTACCACCAGATATTCATGGCTGAAGAGGATGAAGAGAAGACCGCGTTCATTACTCCATGCGGCACCTACTGCTTTATACGCATGCCCTTTGGATTGAAGAATGCGGGTTCAACATTTGCAAGGGTAGTCCACACTGCTTTTGAGCCACAGATACACAGGAATGTAGAAGCATACATGGATGATATAGTGGTCAAGAGCAAGGACAAGGATACCCTGATTCAAGACCTAGATGAAACTTTTGCGAATCTGCGTAAGATACAACTCAAGCTTAACCCCGAGAAGTGCGTGTTCGGAGTCCCCTCCGGCAAGCTTCTCGGGTTCTTTGTGTCTCAGAGGGGGATCGAAGCCAATCCCGACAAGATCAAAGCCATCGAGCAGATCGAAGCTCCAAAGCGCGTCAAGGATGTACGAAGGCTTGCCGGCTGCGTGGCTGCCCTCAGCAGGTTCATTTCTAAGTCCGCAGAACGCGCCCTGACATTTTTCAAAATCTTGAAAAAGGCGGGTCCAATGAGATGGACTTCACAAGCGGAGGCAGCGCTGCAGGACTTGAAAGGATACCTATCCTCCACTCCAATACTTGTCGCACCTAAGCCACAGGAGAAGTTACTGCTGTACTTAGCAGCAACCAATCAAGTGGTTAGTGCTGCGTTGGTAGCGGAAAGGGAGGCGGATGAGGAGCCCACAGCCCCGACAGGCACATCCAGCGACAAGCAAGGGGCTTCCTCGACAAGCTCTGGCCCCGACAAAGATGAGTCTGCGCAGATGCAAGAAGAAGTGCGGAAGAAGATGGTACAACGCCCAGTCTATTTTGTCAGTTCCCTTTTGCAGGGGGCTAGGTCAAGATACTCTGGGGTGCAGAAGTTGCTTTTGGGCCTCCTCATGGCCTCGAGAAAGCTGCGCCACTACTTCCAAGCACATGAGATAACAGTGGTCACTCGCTTTCCATTGAAGAGGATATTGCAAAATCCAGAAGCAACAGGCAGGATTGTCGAGTGGGCACTGGAGCTGTCAAGCTTTGGTCTTAAGTATGAAAGTACTTCAACTATCCAGAGCAGAGCATTGGCAGAGTTCATAGCAGAATGGACACCAACGCCAGACGAAGAGATTCCAGAGACAAACATCCCCGTTAAAGAAGCGAGCAAAGAATTGATAATGTACTTTGATGGTGCCTTCTCGCTGCAAGGCGCCGGCGCTGGCGTGCTACTTGTCGTGCCCACCGGCGAGCACCTCAAGTACGTCGTCCAGATGCATTTTCCCAAGGAGCAAGCGACAAACAATACTGCAGAGTATGAAGGTTTGCTTGCCGGCCTCAGAATCGTAGCTGAACTTGGGATCAAGAAGATGATTGTGCAGGGAGATTCGCAGTTGGTTGTCCGTCAAGTGAACAAGAGCTACCAGAGCCCATTGATGGAAGCTTACATCGACGAAGTGAGGAAACTTGAAGAAGGCTTTGAAGGCTTGCAGATGGAGCACGTTCCAAGAGCTCTAAATGACATCGCAGACGGCCTGTCAAAGTGTGCTGCACTAAAGCTACCTGTGGAACCAGGGATCTTTCTGCTCAAGTTAACTCAACCATCCGTTACACCATCAGTTGGGCAAAGCAAGAAGAGAAAGTTGGTCTTCGGTGACTACTTGCCGGCGGATCTCCCTGAAGTCGCCGCCAAGGTCCCCAAGATCAACGCCCAAGTTGCTGAGGAACAGTCTGCTCCTGCGGACCCAAGGGTCCGTACAGTTGAAGCAGGCGTTCCCAACAAGTCTTGTCCCGGCAAGCTTGCCAGGGAACGTCCAGCTCCGGCCGAGCCGCAGGTTCTTGCCGTAGAAGCTGACGTTCCCGCAGCAGCAATGATGCCTTTAGTCCTTGTTGTTGAGCCTCAGGCTCCAGCATGGGCACAGCAAATTGTCCGTTTTCTTCAAACTTGAGAACTTCCCGAAGAGCCAGAAGAGGCAGAGAGAATAACCAGGCAGTCAAGTATGTACCAGTTCGTCGGCAATGAACTGTACAGAAGAAGACTCAATGGTGTTAGATTGAAGTGCATTCCCCGGGAAGATGGGCAGAAGCTGTTGGCAGAGATACATGGAGGCATATGTGGCCACCACATTGGTGCAAGAGCACTTGCCGGCAAGGCGTTCCGGCAAGGTTTCTTTTGGCCAGAAGCCCTCCAAGATGCAACTGCACAAGCAACCAAGTGTGAAGCGTGCCAGTTCCATGCCAAGCAAATACATCAGCCAGCTCAAGCTCTCCAGACGATCCCTTCGTCCTGGCCATTTTCGGTCTGGGGGCTCGATATCCTCGGCCCCTTTCCCCGCGCAGTCGGGGGCTTTGAGTGCTTGTACGTTGCCATCGACAAGTTCACAAAGTGGCCGGAAGTGGAACCAGTGAGAAAGGTGACCGCACAGTCAGCAGTCAAGTTCTTCAGGTCAATTGTTTGCCATTCTGGAATCCCTAACAGGATCATCACCGACAACGGCACACAGTTCACAAGTCGCACCTTCATGCACTACGTCCAAGACCTTGGCGCCAAAGTCTGCTTCGCTTCTGTTGCTCACCCAAGGAGCAATGGTCAAGCGGAGAGGGCAAACGCTGAAGTGCTGCGCGGACTCAAGACAAGAACTTTCGACAGGCTGCACAAATGCGGAAGAAACTGGATTGAGGAGTTGCCGGCGGCTCTTTTGTCAATCAGGACGACACCAAATCGAGCCACTGGACAGACACCCTTTGCTCTTGTCTATGGACCAGAGGCAGTTCTCCCCACGGAACTCGTATACGGGTCGCCTCGAGTGCTCGCTTACGACGAGCTCGAGCAAGAGCAGCTGCGGCAAGATGATGCACTGCTCCTCGAGGAGGACCGTCTTCAGGCTACTGTACGAGCTGCTCGATACCAGCAAGCTTTGCGCCGCTATCATAGCCGCAAAGTCAAGGCCAGAAGTCTCGAAGAAGGCAATCTTGTTCTTCGGCGTGTTCAGTCCGCCAAGAATTCCAACAAGTTGACGCCGAAGTGGGAAGGCCCTTATCGGGTGAGACAAGTCACAAGGCCCGGCGCTGTCCGCCTTGAGACCGAAGAGGGCTTAGCGGTGAGCAACTCCTGGAACATTGAGCACCTTCGCAAGTTTCACCCATAAGGCGTGGTTGCCGTGATCCGTTCCGGCAACCACCTTTTGTACAAGTCTTGCCGCTGTTGCATATAAACCTTTGTACAAAGCCGGGCGCAGACCCCGTGCATCAGTAAAGCTTTTGTGCCTTGCACAACTTGTCGTTTCATGCGTTTTTTTCTTTTACTTGCATGTATTATATGACACCTCGTGCAGCACACACCTCCGGTAAGCAATAACGACCCGCAAGGCTCCATATCTATGTTTTCTCCCTTTCTCTTTTCTCTCAAGCAGAAGAAGGATTCCTCGCGCACAAGTTTGCCAGGGGGGGAGGAGACAGTGGTATGGACCAAGTGCCGTTCAAGAAAGCCTCGCCTTGCCGGGAAGCAGACCATACACAAAAGCTAAGTTACCAAAGTTACCAAAGTTTGAGAATTCAAATTTTTAAATTTTTAAAGTTATCTTCCTTGAACGACCACACTTTGCATGGAAAACCTGTGCGCGGAGGAACCTACCCGTGGCTAGCCGCGCCCTTGCTTCGTTTCGAACAGGCTCAATGGTTTAAGTGTGCTGCGGCAAGTGTCGCGCCCTTACTTCGTTTTCGAGTTCGCTCAACAACCTAAGTGTGCTGCGACTAGCTGCGGCAAGGTTTCTTGCCGGTAGAGGCATTGCCAGCAGGCTGCTGAAGTCCCGCACTCAGCGCTCGCGGCAAGGGTCACTTTTGCCGGCAAGTTCCCTAAAAGCGTAGGGTAAAAGCATACAAAGTAAAGGAGTCGAGCAGAGGAAATAACACTGCATTAACTACCCAAAATAAAGTATATTACAAGACGACTTGTCGCTGTTCTAACAAACTACTGTCCATAACGTGATTGGCAGCGACAAGAGAAGCAGAAAGGAAGACAGTCTAGTCCACGCGGTCGCCGTCGACCCTCCTGATCTTGCCCACCTTGGCCACGATGGGGGCGACAAGAGCCTTCAGCGCTTCCTGGTTGGCGTCGGGCGGCAAGGTCCTGAGGACGTTCTCAAGATTGATCCCGGGGTTGTGGTAGACTATCTTCGTCAGCACTCTTTCCACAACTCCCGTGCAAAGCCTGCGCGCCTCGTTCGCCAGCTGCGTGGGGATCCTCTCACGGAGCTGCTCAAGGGCCGGCGCCACTCCCCCGAAGAATAAGCTCAGCTTGGCGCTGTGAGGGAGGTTCGCGTCGGGGGAGTACCCGAGGTGCTCTGTCCCCAGCCCCGCCAACTCTCTGTCGATGTCAGCGGCGGCGGTGACAAGCTCCTCGGTCCACTGCTCCATCGTCTGCCTGAAGTTGTTCTGCGTGAGGGCGGCGCTGTCCAGCAGTGCCCTCTCAGCCCGGAGGTCCTCCTTCAGCTTTGTCTCCCGGTTCCTGGCGCTGTCGAGTGATGCAGTGAGGGTGGACAGCTTCAATTCCAAGTCCGCAACAGAGTCCTTGGCGACGGCGAGCTCCTTGCCCTTGTCGGAGAGACGGACCTGCAGCTCTGAGTGACTGTGGGCGTCTTTCTCCCTCTCCAATGTGAGCGCGGCAACCTTCTCCACGCTCGTCTTCAAGTTGATCTCCAACTGTGCCACCCTCGCCTCCAAGTCTCTCTTTGCGGTCTCTGCAGCTGCACCAGCGTCCCTCGCCTCCTGCAGAGCTCCGCCAATGGACTGCTCGCGCGCGGCAAGGTCGTCCTCGTGGCCGTCGAGGTCGACCTTCCGCTGCATTAGCTCACCTTCCCGCCGAGACAGATCTTCGGCGGCGAGCCGTTGCCGCTCCTCTGCTTCGGCCTTTTCGAGGATGAACGCCTGGTGCGCCTCGGCAAGCTCCTCCCGCTCCTCCGCCAAGGACAGGAGGGCCGCCTGGTTGGCGGCACGGAGCTCCTCGGCGCGCTTCTCCAAATCGACGCCTGCCTTGGCAGCCAGAGCCTCTCGGGACTCCAGCTTGGCCTGCCTGGCACGGTACAGGGCCAGAAGCCGGCGCAGAAGCTGCTCCTCCTCGGGCTCGTTGCTGCTGCCGGGCGCGTCGACAAACTTCAGCCCCGCGGAGGCGAGGACTTCCCCATCGAAGACCTCCCCCTCCGCGGGCGCCCTTGACGAAGAAGCCCACGGAAGTTGGATGAAAACCCCGTTTCCGGCCTCCAAGGATGCGCCAGTTCCGGCCGCGGCAGCGGCGGGGTCGGCGGTCGGCGCAGCGTCAAACGCTCCTGCGGCTTCAGGGCCATCAGTATGACCGCCGGTCCCTTCCTCAGCCGCCGCGTCGGCGTTCCTGGTTGCCTCTTCGACGGCGGGCTCCTCGGTGCCGACCGCCTCTCCGGTAGCCGCGGCATCGCCAACGTTGCCGCGCGCGGGCTCCTCGGCGGTGGCCTCCGTCTCCATAGGCTCTGGAGCGGACGAGTCTGAAGACAAGAAGAAGAAAGAAGAAAATCATGGTCAAGCAAATATCCAAAAAGAAAGATTCAAGAAAGGAAAGGTTCAAGGGTTACCTGCGCGGGCCTCTTCATCGACGGGGTTCCTTGCCGGGGAGTTCTCCCTCGGCGGCGTGGTCGTGGCCCCCGCCGGCGGAGGGCCGCTGGCACCTTCCCTTGGCGGGGTGCCCGCCCTTGGCGGGGTGCCCACCCTTGGCGGGGTACTCGCCCTTGGCGGAGTACCCGCCCTTGGCGGAGTATCCTCCCTCGCCGGGGAGCTCCTCCTTGGCGGGGATGTTGAGATGAGCGGCTCGTCGGGAGCAGGCTCTGGGCGCTCCTGAGGCTGCGGCTATGCTTCTGCACAAATCAACAAGCAAACAAGACGATTAACAAGGATGAGAAGCCCACGCGCGCCCAACTAGCGAAGAAGTAAACAGAAGACTTACGCTGGGGGCTGCTCTGCGGGGCAGCCGGCTGGTCCGGCAAGCTCGTCGCTGGCGCATCCCCCGCTGCTGCGACGGGCTCGTCCTCGAGGTCAACCACCGGGATCTTGGCCCTCTTCGCCACCCTTTGGGCCAGGGTCCTGGAAGGCAGACATCAAACAGAATCAGACAAAGAAGATTCAAGACAAGAACAACAAATTGAAGAAAACAAGAGTTGCTTTACTTACTCTTCCTCCTCCTCGTCGGAACTGAGAACGGAGAAGTCGAATCTGCCTCGCGCGGTCCGGCACGAGGAGCTGGAGGAGTTGGCGCCCTCGGCCGCTTGCCGGGAGCGGGGTCGGTGGTCTGTGAAGACCCCGCTCCGGTCGTCGACGAGGCCCGAGGGGCAGAAGGGGCGGTGGAGCCCGTGCAGGAAGATCCTCCTCCAGACGCTGCTGAGGCGCGAGGCGCCCCCTTGGCGGCCTTGCTCGTCGTGGTGGCGCGCGTCGAGCGGCGCTGCGGCTGCTGGCCCGCCGGCTGCCTCGCCGCGTCTGCGGCCTTGCGGAGACGCTTCTTTGGTTGAGGCGGAGGACTTGGCGGCGGCGGTGAACTTCCCGAGGATGAAGAAGAGTCAAGGTTCAGAGACCCGCCCGAGTCTTTGACAGAATCGCTTGATTCATCGTCCTGCTCGGCGGGCTCGCTCGACTCCGTCCCTTGCCCGGTGGAATCGCTCGTCTCGGCAGGCTGCCCGGCAGGCCTCAACAGTTTGAGGATCTCTTCCTCCCCGGCCCGACTCACTGCCTCCGCTGCGTCTGCCTCCTCCATGGTATACAAAAATTCACCCGCGGCCGCAGCTGCGGCTGCCTCCTCCAATCGGGTGGCTATATAGGCCATCTCCCGGTCGGTGGTGTCGCGGGTGAGGCCTTTCTTCTCGTCGGGATCGATTGGCAGCTCCACCAAGTTATCAAAGAATGTTTGCACGGCTTCGTCACAGGGCGCCAGCCAAGTGGGGTCAATCCCATGGGAGTCGCACCACGGCATCGCCGCGCGGATAGCACTGAGCGACGAATTGTTGCATAGTGGAACTACCCCCCGCGGCAAGGTGAACCACTCCGGGTGCTTGGCGTCGTGCTTGAACAGCTCGCGGAGCATCCCTTTGAGCTCCAGAACAGTAAAGTTATAGTTGATGCCTGGGCGCAGCCTCATATAGTCTGCCGCATTACCAAATTCCCAAGCAGGCCTCTTCCTCTCCTGCAAGGGGGCAATGCGACGGCGAAGGAAATCAGCCCCGACAGCCCCTACGGTGAGCTTGGCTTGCCGGAGGCGAAGGATCCTAGTTATGTCTATCTTCAGCTTGTTGTCCTCCGGGGCCAGGCTGCTCCAGTCCTTGCCGCGCACTATTGCGGCTCGGCGCGGGGAAGTGAACTGCTGGGGTCTATCCTCCATGACCCAGCACCAGTTGGCCCTCCACTCCTCCCACTTGCCGCGGAGTTCCCCAGTCAAGTATGCCTCTTTCTTATTGAGTCTAAAGATCCAGGAGATCCCGCCGGATAAACGAGAACCTGACTCTACTCGAGGTGTATGCGGAAGAGAGCGACGTTGGGATACACCCCGACAAAGTTTTCGCACAGATGCGCGAAAACGGCCATGGTCAAGACTGCGTTCGGGGTGAAATCGAGAAGATGAAACCCGTAGGTGTTCATAACGTCGCAGAAGAATTCAGAGTATGGAGGGCACAGTCCGCAGTGGAAGAACAGGGCGAAATAGGCATACCCTACTGGAAACATGTCGCAGGCTTCGGCGGGGAGTACCCTGGTGCTCGGGTGAGCTTTCGTCTCCCTCGACCAGAAGAGGTAGAACTTGTCCTTCAGCTCCCTCGCGCCGAGCCTTGGCGGGAAGACCACCATCTTCTTCCGCATTGTTGCTAGCTTCTGCGCCCGGTCGGTCTTCGCGGCTTTCGCCTTGTCGCCCTTCGGGGCCATGGCGGGGACGGCGAGGGAAGTCGACGGCGCAGCGGAGGATGGCGGCGGCGGAGGAAGGGCGGAGCGCTGCTCTCTTTCGACCTTTGGGGAGGAGGAGAGCGGCGGAGGTTTCTGGAGGTTGAAGAAGCAATGAAGCAAATGGGGGAAACTGCCCCTGTTTCCTCTTCTTTTAAGGGGGGCAGGGGGGGCGTTCCGCATTTCCCCCATTAAAGAAACAGGCCACGAGCTCTCCCACGACGCCGCAATCGACGCGTGCCGTTAGGGAGGGATGCGGCGGATACGGAGTGGGATACGGCGCGCCGTGGGTCGCGTGTGCCCGTGCACTGTTTTGGGCCTGGCCCAACAGTGCTCGGCACCGTGTGTGGCCCAGGCCCGGGGGCTCCTGTCGGTGTACTAAAGTAGGGGTACCTTAGTATCCCGACTTGTGCACGGGCAGTAGCAGCGTCCCGTGGCAGGGCTTGCCACGCGCCCGCCAAGGCCCGCTCTGGATCCTTTAGAGCCATTCAAGAACAAAGTATTCAAGTTAAAGAAACAAGACCCCGGTAAGAGGAGCTTGCCGGGAAGGCCGTACCAGGCTCAAGACCACCCCATTGGCACAAGGCCCTGGCAAGAGGAGCTTGTCAGGAAGGCCAAACATGGCATTTCAGAAGACTTTCCGCAACGCTCCGCGCGTCGCGGCAAGGCCCGGAGAGCGACAAGCTTCCGGGCGCGGCAAGGCGCTTGCCGCGGCAAGCTCCCACTACGTGCCCGCGCTCCAGCTCATCCGGCCACGTGTCGCCCTGGGGCCCTTCCAGGTGCACGTGGCGGAAGGCTGTGCAGCCTGGGGTACACCGTGGCGAGCCGCGATGACGAGGCCACCTTCCTGGCGAACGGAGACGCCCTAACAGACACTTTTTGCACTGTTTGGGGGCGACGGCGACGGGCATTCAATGCCCTTGTCCCCTGCCGTCAGGGTTAGGTATAGACCACTCTACATACACTGTACATACACTATTCCAACTACCACCATTTTTACACTTTTACCCTCATCTACGTTGCCACCTGTCGGTGACCCCTTCGACATATAAATGGAGGCCCATGCGCAACGTAGAGGGGGTTCCGATCCTTGATCACTCTCGCGCTCCGTGTAGATAGCAACCAGCTC
Organism: Secale cereale; assembly: GCA_902687465.1. NCBI lineage: Eukaryota > Viridiplantae > Streptophyta > Magnoliopsida > Poales > Poaceae > Secale > Secale cereale. The sequence goes on from LR738712.1 coordinate 246,191,652, forward strand.
TGTAGCTCTTCGTGCTCCCAAGCCAAGAACACAATACAACCAAGGCAGGAGTAGGGTTTTACGCATCCGTGCGGCCCGAACCTGGGTAAACTGCCCGCGTGCTCGCCTCGATCTGCTCTTCGTGCTCCCTCCGCTCCGGTCCCATAGATGTTCGTGGGCGATCAGTTTCCCCGACAATAATCATTCACTAGTTCGTCCCACCTATTAGCATCTCTATATCGCAAAACTATTGCAAGGAATCAAACTTATCATATTAAGCGATCTAAAAGTTTATGTAGGATTTTATGACAAACCATGTGAATGACCAATTCCTGTCAACTCTCTAAATAGATATAAGTGAAGCAAGAGAGTTTTAATTCGTTCAACAAAAGTTATGCCCATGCTCTAACAATTATAAGTGAAGCAAAAGAGCATTCTACAAATGGCGGTTTTCTATGTGAAGAGAAACAGTCAATCCAAACTTCAAATGATATAAGTGAAGCACATGAAACATTCTATAAAACCATACTCATAAGATATAAGTGAAGTGCAAAGAGCATTTTATAAATCAACCAAGGACTATCTCATACCAGCATGGTGCATAAAATAAAAGGTGAAAACTAAATGCAAAAGACGTTCCAAGATCTGCACATATCACATGAATGAAACGAATCAGAAAACATACCGATACTTGTTGAAGAAAGAGGGGATGCCTTCCGGGGCATCCCCAAGCTTAGACGCTTGAGCTTCCTTGAATAATTACTTGGCGTGCCTTGGGCATCCCCAAGCTTGAGCTCTTGCCTCTCCTTCTTCTCCTCACATCGAGACCTCCTCGATCTTCGAACACTTCATCCACACAAAACTTCAATAGAAAAATCGGTAAGATCGTTAGTATAATAAAGCAAATCACTACTCTAAGTACTGTTGCAAACCAATTCATATTTTGTTTTTGCATTGTAGCTACTATAATATAACTTTTCCATGGCTTAATCCACTGATATAACTTGATAGTTGCATCAAAACAAGCAAACTATGCATCAAAAACAGAATCTGTCTAAAACAGAACAGTCTGTAATAATCGGGCATTCACCATACTTCTGATACTTGAAAAATTCTGCCAAAATTATGAAAAATAAACAATTTGTACAGAAAGATAGTGCAAATAGTTTCAGAACCATTTGACGTTCCAGAAAAAATGTAAAATCGCACACTACAGCCAAATTTCTATCCTACATCGCACAAACCAACAAGCATTGTAAACATCCTAAAGGAAAACCGTGGCACATTATTTTTATAATACAATGGAATTGTACAAGGGGATAACTATTTTTGTGGAAAAGTTTCTGTACTTAAGATTCACAAAGTTTCCATGGGAATAAACAAAGTTCAAGGATGTCCCCCACTTTCACAATTCTCGTCTATATCACTTTCACTTTTCTTTTTGAAAAGTTTTAGGTTCCCCTCTTTTTTAACTTTATAATAGCACAGAACAGAAATAAATGAGTCTCTAAAACTTCTGGGTTGTCTCCCTGGCAGCGCTTTTTTAAAGCCATTAAGCTAGGCATATAGTGGTCAAGTAATGGATCAACTCGGATCCCAAGGTGTATCAAAGCCAATTTTAATTAGCAATGATTTGGCATTTAGTAGTGAGAACAAAGTGATATGTGTCATGAAACAACGAAGTCTAACTCTCTTCCTATGCATAGGCATGTCATACAAGAACAATTCATGCACATCAAGTAAAGGCCAGTGCATAGTATAAGCAGTTTCTTGCAATTTTATCATGTTGGAGACATAGAGAGGCGGAGATGTAGTTCCTCTCTCATAATAATTGCAAGTAGGAGCAGCAAGCACATGCATATTATATTCGTCAAAATCATCATGTGTAACGAAAAAGGCAACCCATCAATATAATCCTTAATAAGTGCAAACTTCTCTGATATAGCGTAGTTTGGAGAACTCAAAAAGATAATAGGACTATCATGTGTGGGTGCAATAGCAACTATATCATGTTTAACATAAGGAACAATATCAAGTTCATCTTCATAAGCATAATTCATATTGGCATCTTGGCCACAAGCATAGCAATCATCATCAAAAAGGGATATTTTAAAAGAATCAACGGGATCATAACAATCATCATAGCATTCATCCTTCGGTAAGCACGAAGGGAAATAAAACAATGTATGAGATAAAGAGTTACTCTCATTAGAAGTTGGGCATGGGTAGCTAATTCGCTTTTCCTCCATTTGTTCTTTTCTCTCCTCCTCATCTTTTTCATCCAATGAGCACACAATGTCATTGATTTCTTCTTCCACAGACTCCTGCAAAATATTAGTCTCTTCTTGGACAGCGGAGACCTTCTCAATAAACGCATCAATATTGGAGTTATATTCATAATTCAAATAGCAATATTTCAATATAGCGAGATTTTCAGGCCTAGAAACATCATCATCAAAAGCATCATTCTTTTTAAACAAAGATTCAATTTCATAAGCACCCTTAAAAGCAACGAATTCTTCTATTTGTTCCACATCATAATAATCATATATACCACTAGCATAAGAAGCAAATGTTTCATTATCATTAAATTTTCATGAAAATGGAAGGTGTGGAGCCTTCATCCTAGAGCAACAAGTATAATCACATCTCAAGCATATATGCCGAGCATACCAATGCAACAAATGAATTTGATCCCATAACAGTTTCCCTTTTTGTGTCAAGCGATAATCCCTAAAGTATTCATGTTGATCCAACGTTACTCCCATTCCATATTTGAGTGGGGTTTTCTCAGGATTATCAAAGTAGTACATAATATCTTTCACATGATGAGCATCGAGGGTTTTAGGAGGTTCCCCATCTCCATGAGTAGCAAATACACCGAAGTTTTTTGGTATTTCGTGTTCCATATGCATAACTAAAGATAGAGAACAACTTAGAACAACAAATAAAATCTACTTAGCGATAAATCAAACAAGCACACACAAGAATATTCACCCCACGCTATTGGTCCACGGCAACGGCGCCAGAAAAATGTCTTGATAAGCCACAAGTGTAGGGGATCAGTTGTAGCCTCTTTCGATAAGTAAGAGTGTCGAACCCAACGAGGAGTTAAAGGCAGAACAAATATTCCGTCAAGTTCTATCGACCACCGATACAACTCTACGCACGCTTGACGTTTACTTTACCTAGAACAAGTATGAAACTAGTAGTAGTTTGTAGTTTTTGTGGGATAGGTTTGCAAGAATATAAACAGCACACAAATATAAACTAGGGGCTGTTAAGATAAAGAAACAATAAAGTTAATATAGCGAGTGTGGAAAAGTGGTGGTAGGAGTTGCGAAATTTCCCCTAAGCAATTGACTACGTTACTAGACCGATAACAAGTTTTATTAGGGAGAGGCCACTGCTAGCATGTCATCCCTTACTTGGAATTATATGCACTTATGATTGGAACTATTAGCAAGCATCCGCAACTACTAACGTTCATTAAGTTAAAACCCAACCATAGCATTATGATATATTGGTCCCCCTTCAATCCCGTATGCATAAATTTCTACGCTAGGTTGAAGCTTCTGTCACTCTTGCCCTACAATACGTAATCCTATCAACATTCAACTAACCCTATGGTGTGATGCATGTGTGCGCTCATATGATGGGCACCAAAGGACAAAAATGTAACCACAAGCAATTTAAATCAATCATAGCAATTCACCAATCACCGATAGGACAATGATAATCAACTCAGACATCATAGGATGGCAACACATCATGGGATAATAATATGAAGCATAAAACACCATGTTCAAGTAGATGGTACACCGGGTTGCGGGTGAGTGGACCGCTGTAGATAAATGGGGGAAGGTGATGGAGATGTTGGTGAAGATGACGGAGGTGTTGGTGTAGATCGCCGTCACACGATGATGGCCCCGGTGGGACTCCGGTGCCACCGGAAGCAAGGGGGATAGATCCCCCCTCCTTCTTCTTCTTCCTTGACCTTCTCCCTAGGTGGAAGAAAGGTTTCCCCTCTGGTCCATGGCCTCCATGGCGGCGGAGGGGCGAGAGCCCCTCCGAGATTGGATCTGTCTCTCTGTGTCTCTCTGTTTCTCCGTTCACAGATTATGGCCCTTCACCGTTTCTTAAATTCCAGGAGATCCGTAACTCCGATTGGGCTGATTTTTTGACACGATTTTTATCAGGATATTAGCTTTCTTGTGGCGACAGAAGGGCATCAACCGCCTTACGGTGTGTCCACGAGGGCCCAGAGCGCGTCCCCTTCCCAGGGGGCCCCCTGCCTCGTGGCCCACTCGGGCATCGTTTCATGTTGGTTCTGCTTCCCAAAATTCACATGTATTCCAAAAAATCTCCGTCCGTTTTTATTCCGTTTGGACTCCGTTTGATATGGATATTCTGTGAAACAAAAAATATGCAACAAACAGGAACTGGCACTGGGTACTGGATCAATATGTTGGTCCCAAAAATAGTATAAAAAGTTGCCAAAAGTATATGAAAGTTGTAGAATATTGGCATGGAACAATAAAAAATTATAGATACGACGGAGACGTATCAGAGGCGCGCTAATGACGCCGGTACACGACTATCTTGGTTACAGGTAGACCTTAGGCCACGTGTGCCACGGATACTGCGGATGCACGAGGTGCATGGATGATACAACATCTCAGCAGCTTATGTCAATGAAAGATGGCGGGTCCGGGAAAATCATGTACATGGGGCATCATAGATGGCTCGAGAAGGTTGACCCGTGGAGAAAGCGTGGAGATCTATTCAATGGGTTGGCTGAGCTTCGAGGACCTCCACGTAAGAGGAGCGGCGCCGAAATCGATGAGCTATTGAGAAACTGGGAACAATGCCCCGCGCCGGGATAGATCAAAAAGGCACCGGAGCCGCTGCTGAAGGTATGGGAAACGAGGTTTGTTTTCTAGGACTTGGAGTACTGGCCCAATCACGACACGCCTCATTGCCTTGATCAAATACATATGATGAAGAATGTCCTCGAGAGCTTGCTTGGCACACTGATGAACATGCCGGAGAAGACCAAGGATGGGCCGAAGGCAAGGAAAGACTTGGAAGATTTGAAGATCAGGAACAAGCTCCACCATAAAAAGTCGATGGAGGAGACGGAGACAAAGGAGGGGGGAAGGGGCAGAAAAGTCAACAAGAAGGAGGAGAATTATTGCCCCCCTTCTTGCTTCACCTTAAGTGCGAAGGAGATCAATGAATTCAGCAAGTGCCTTATGGGAATCAAAGTCAGTTCCGGTTACAGTGGGAAGATAACCATATTTCGAGACCCCAAGAAGAAAAGGTTCAGCGGGATGAAGTCTCATGACTGTCATGTGATGATGACTCAGATACTCCTGGTTGCCATTAGAGGGATACTGGACAAGCACGTCCGTGATACGCTTACTGGTCTCTACAACTTCTTAGACGTTATATCTCGAAAGTCCATAAGTGTGAAGCAGCTCCGAAGACTACAGGAAGAGATCATTGTCATACTATGTGAGCTTGAGATGTACTTCCCGCCCGCGTTCTTTGACGTCATGGTGCATCTGTGTGTCCACATCTTGGATGACATCATCGACCTCGGGCCGACATTCCTTCACAGCATGATGCCATTCAAGAGGATAAATGGGGTCATCAAAGGATTCGTTCCTAACATGTCCCATCCCAAAGGGATCATCGTACAGGGGTATCTGATGCATGAGTGCGTCTCCTTCTGCGAGAATTATATAGGCGTCAGAGACCCTGTTGTTGGCTTTCCCGTCAAGAAACACGATGGGAAGCTCGAAGGAGATGGTCACACCAATGGCCAAAGGGAATTGCATGTGGACTACTAGGATCGACGGAACGACTTTGACAGGGCTAACTTAGTAGTGCTACCACACCTAGATGTGGTAGATGATTATGTGGCACAACACAAAGAAAGCATCGCAAAGAAGTACTGTGATAAGGGGATGCTAAAGACGGACGACGAAGTTACTGTAGGTCACAACGCCACTTTCTTGCGTTGGTTAAAAGAGCAAGTTCTTGAAAATCCCCCGGAAGAGGGTAGTTCGGACGGATTGCTCATACAGGCCTTAGCACATGGCCCCGCGCCCAAGCTCGCGGCCTATCAGTCCTGCGATATCAATGGGTACACGTTTTACACGGAGGCCAAAGACATGGACAATGATTACCAGAAATCCGGGGTGACAATTCAATGCGTGACTGACGCCAACGGCACAACTGAAAGATTCTACGGAAGAGTCGAAGAGATCTCGGAGCATGACTATGGTGGAATGCACGATGCGACCGTGTCAGATGGGCCAAGGACGTCGTAAGAGAAAACAAGCATTTCACCACCATGTCTATACCCGACGCGAAGAGCACTCCCTTGAACGTTAACGTCATCGCCAAAAATGAGCCATGGGTACACGCTAAGCACGTGACACAATGCTTCTTCATAAGCGACCTGACCAATCCCAGCAGTGTTGTCGTGAGGAGATCCCAAAGGAGCATCGTCGGAATGAATGGAGTATCCAACGAGGAAGACTACGACCAATATGGCAACCCGATTAGGGAAGATGATGATGACGATGAAACATACGTGAAAATAAGAATCAATACTACATTACCTAAGAAAGATCGTAATCCATGGCTCCGGAAAAGACACAAGAAGGGGCTCAATTACTCGGCAACGAACAAGAAAGTGAAGAAGCTCAATGTGAAATGTCGTCGACGCAGCTGATCAGAAACCTACATTTATATATATGTATCTACTTTGTGTACGCACTTAAGTAACCGTTATCGGTAAACTGATATGTTACCACATGCACCGGTTCCGGTGATATTCGCGAAGTGGGGAGAGGGAGACGCCATCGTCGGGAGAAAAACAAAAAAAACAAAAACAAAAGGGAGAAAGCAGTACAAAAGAAAAAGAAAAGTAAACATAAAAGAAAAGGAAAATAATAAAAAACTAAAACTAGAAGAGAAAATAATAAAAAGAAAAGAAAAATTTAGAACAGTTAGCAGTAGCGCTGGATTTTAAAAAAGCGCTACTCCTATGTGCCATTAGAAGTAGCGCTGCTTTACAACCCAACGCTATAGCTATCACTACTAGGAAAAGGGCTATAGATGATATGGCCACCAATGGCGCACCAGACATGTGGTGCGCCATTACTATATACTAATGGCGCACCATGTGCTGGTGCGCCATTCGTGTCCAAATACTAATGGCGCACCACATCCACGGTGCGCCATTAGTAACAATTTTTTTCAAAACTAGTAATGGCACACTAGTGGATAGTGTGTCATTACTAGTTAAACTAGTAATGGCGCACCACATCCACAGTGCGCCACTACTAATTTGTTTTCAATTTTTTTTAAAAAAATTGTTTCAATTTTTTTTAAACTAATAATGGCGCACCAGTGGATAGTTAACTAATAATGGCGCACTATCCACTAGTGCGCCACTAGTATTTTTTTTCTTCAAATATTGTTTCAATTTTTTTTCAAAACTAGTAATGGCGCACCGTGTGTGTGGTGCGCCATTACTAGTTCAACAAGTAATGGCGCACCACTCCCACGGTGTGCCATTACTAACTTGGCCCAAAAATTCCACCG
>LR738712.1:246199312-246293282 GCA_902687465.1 Secale cereale
CCCCCCCGAACCGCCTTTTCAATTAAAACAAAATAAAAGAAAATGATGGAAATGTCAAAAAAAAAGAAAATAAGTTTCCCATGTGATATGTGGTCTACTTGTTGGGAAAAATTTACAAATATGAATTTTGACTTTATTTGCAAAATATCTCTAAAATTTCTAAAATGGCCATAACATTTGCATACGAACTCGGATTAAAAAGTTTTTTATATGAAAAATCACCTACTCAAAAAGTTACATCCAAATTTAACGTGGGAAGCCCGTTAAACATTTTCAAAATCCCCAAAAACCTAACGGAAAAAAGTTACGGGGCTTTTAAGATCTAGAGGGAAAAATGGAAAAAAATTCAAACTTACTAGTGGCGCACCGTTTGCTAGGTGCGCCACTAGTAACAGGAAAAGAAATTGGTTTCGAAAACAAAATTGATTTTTTTCAAAATATGATACGTAATATGACCGGGAAGTTTGAAATATTTTTTCAAAATTTCATCATACTCATGAACATGAACAAAGTCCTAGACATCAAGAAGGTTTAATAGGATTGATATGATAGATATATCAACAAGTGCTTGTGAAGTGAGCTAGTGCTGGGGTTCGATAGAACTGTGAAGTTAAGCGTGCTCGGGTTGGAGTAGTGTGAGGATGCCTGACTTTTCGGGAAGTTTGACCACAGAGTGTGATTTTACCCGAGATTAATCCGTAGTGACCTGAGATTAAGAAAAAACCGAAAAAAAAATTAAAAAATTTGGAAAAAAAATATTCTGGAATTTTTTATAAAAAAAATTCTGATTTTTTTTAAAAAAATTATTACTAATGGCGCACTTCTATGTGGTGCGTCATTAGTATACCAGATACTAATGGCGCACTTCTATGTGGTGCGCCATTAGTATACCAGATACTAATGGCGCACCGTGGGCTATAATAATGGCGCACCTGTGGTGCGCCATTAGTAGACCAGATACTAATAGCGCACGAGTGGTGCACCATTAGTAGAAAATTCTAATGGCGTGGTGCTAGTGGCGCACCACTAGTGCGCCATTAGTAGGCAAAAGTGGTGCGCCACTAGCATGCCTTTTCCTAGTAGTGTATGTTACCTATAGCGCTGGATAGCAATTCAGCACTACTACTATTTTGAGTTAACCTCAAATTTGGCCGAAACCCCCAAGTCCCAATTCTCCCCCACTCGCCCCACGCCCTCTTCCCCCCACTCCGTCGCCGCAGCCGTCGCGCTACCCGCGCTCGCGCCGGCCGTCGCCCCTTGCCGTTGCCGACCTCGTCACCGGCCGTCCCCCGAGCCCGCGCCGTCGACCACAACGCCGCCCCGCCTCTCCCCTGCCCCTGCGCCCGCGCCCTCGACCTCGCTGCCCCTGCGCCCGCCCTCGACCTCGCCGGCCCTCGCCCCGCACCCGCCCTCGACGTCGCTGCCCTCTCCACCGCCTCATAAGCATCTCCCTCTCCTCTCCCCTTCACTCCTCTCTCTCTAGCTCTGCTCTCTGTTGTCTCTCTCTCTCTAATATGGATGTATGAACCCTAGCTAGGTGATGTAGAAGAGAGAGAGAAATTTAGTTTAGGGCAATTTAGCAAATTGGTTTAGGAAATTTACTTTAGGAAATTTAGGAGCAATTTAGGAAATTTAGCTAGGAGATGTAGTAGAGAGAGAGCAATTTACTTTAGGAAATTTAGCTTAGTGCAATTTAGTTTAGGGCAATTTTGTCTAGGGAAATTCAGTTTAGGGTATATAAAATACCTATAAATTTATAAAAAAAACAGTCGCTAAAACAGTAGCAAATAGGTTATTGTAGGTATAAAAAACAGTAGCTAAAATTATAAAAAACAGTAGCATATAGCCTATACAATGTTGCTATTTTTAACACTTGGTTAATTTGCTAAGTCCTTGAAATTTTTCATCTGATGTTCCCATGTTCTCTTGAGATAGCATCAAATCTGTTATATGAACTTGTGCCAATTGTCCAAAAATATCTGACTGGCCTATGTTTTGCCGGAATGTTAATTCATTTCCGTTCCGGCAAATTTCAGGCGCTACATATGTCCACTTTTAAGCAACGGTCATGCTGATAATTTCCGAGATTTTCAGCATGACTTGCGCTAGAAACTAGGACATATGGAGTACCCGGGATTTGCCGGAAGGGGAATGAATCAACATTCCGACAAAACACAGGTCCCTTTTTCCTCTTCATTATATATTTTATTTACAATTATTGATCAATAGGAAACATGTCTATCGACACCGAAGTTGTGGGTGGTTCTGCTTGCCTGGAAGACCCCATCGAGGCAGCAAATCTCTTTTCCGATAACTTGGACAAACACCAGATGGGGTTGCATGGTGGCGGCAGTGCCACCAACCCCGACACCGACGCTGACACCGGCACCAGTACTGGCACTAGAACCGACACCACCCCTGAGACCGGCAACGATGCTGTCATAGCCGAAAAGCACCGAAGAAGAAGAGGACACGAAAACCAAATGAGCTGGGCATCGGACATATTGCGGTCGCGGAGATGCACCGCAAGAAGTTAGAGCCAACGGTGCCGGAGGATGCGCACTCTTGCTGGGGCAATCAACTTGGATTCATCCTCCGGGAAACACCCAACATCAAGGACGAGAGGTTGAGGCTGATACTACATGTGGAGCACATGCTCCTAAAGAAGTTGCACAATAGATTCCTGTTCCCCGGCCGGAATGAAGGCCAATATAAAGATCCATGAGACGATCCTGGCATGACAAAGATAAATGACAAGGCAATGGTGACGTTCACCATCGACTTGTGCTCCTGGAAAGTTCAGGTGAAAAAAGCGATTGCGAAGAATGAACCGTGGTACAAGATTCATGCAGATGATCCGTCAATAACGGAAGCAGACTTTGCAAAATTCAAGGAGAATTGCGGTAAATAAAGTGTCAAGGCAAAGTCAGAAAATGAAGGCGCTCCAGGCCAGGAACACGCCTCCCCACCGCCTCGGAAGACATGGTTACGAGGGGAAGAGGCAAGTACGGGCCAAGGAGGACGCTGAACGTGAAAGTCATAGAATCCCAGACCCCTTCGCGGAGTTCACCGACCCGTTGGAGCATGACTGGATCACGGCTCGGTACAAGTGGGACAAAGTCAAAAAGATCTTTTACACGGACCTGAACATGAGGGAGTTCATGAGACTTCTCGTAATTGTTATATTACCAACATATCATATTAGCTTCCAATCAATTCGACTGCATGTTTTGTCACATTAATAAACCAGCCACGTTCCTTTTGCAGAAAGAGCAGCACCAAAAGGCAGCCGAAAGCGACGAGTCGTCATAGTCGTCGGCGAGGCCCAAGTGGGTCACCCCATTAAACCAGGACTGGAACATACTGAAAAAGGTCCTAATGGACAAGCCGCCATCCTATGGACGTGTGCACGGAGTCGGAGATGGCGCCTCGCGGAAGACATGCTACCACGAGGAGCCAAAGGAAAGGAAGAAGAGACGCTCGACCGTCACTAAGCAGAGCATCGACGAGAAGGTCAATATTGCGGTCGATAAGACTAAAGCTGAGACCGAAGAAGAGTTGCTCGGGGCCGTCAATGCAGCGGTCACTGACGCGGTGGTCAGGTTTCTTCCGACACTTTTCAATTACACGAAGAACAATCCAAATGCACGGACGGAGGACTTTCCCCTTCCCAGCTTTGTTCGGAAGCAATTCGGTGAACACCAGAGCACCAGCACCTGCTCAAGTTACCGCAAAAGGTCCCCTACTGTTCGTAGCATCCCGACCTCCGTCTCTTGCATGCTCGCCGGGCCTTCATCGCTAGCTGAGCTTGACGCCCTCATGGTAATTACGCGTCATACCCTTTTCAGCAGCATGTTCATACTCTTCCGTTTTAGTTGCCTTTCGGATGTTTGACGTCGCAGACATGTCTCCTTTCTAGGCCGACGACACCCCGTGCACCCTACTCTATGACATCAAGGGCCAGAAGGTGGCCATGGGAAAGGCAACGATTGTGAAGCCCAAGGACCGCATGTTCCACAACCGAGAGATGCCCGATGGCGTCTTCAAGGTTAACGTGGCCAGTGTCTTAGTGGGCTTCGAGGATTTGCCTCCTTCGGTACCAGTCGGTGAAGACGAGACCCCTAAGATGATTGGCGCATGCAAGAACTGGTTCTTGGCTTGGCCCAAGTCTCTTCTTCACCTCAAGGTGCCCAGTATCACGCCAATGTGTCAGGCCCAAGATGCGGTTCTATCCCGATAACGTGACGAACTCGTGATTGGGGCACAACCGCATTTCGGGCACTTAGCAAGATGGATATCATTACATCGTACCTTTACACAAATACATGGGGATACAACAATTCATACAAGTCACATGAATACAACAACATCAATACAAGGCATCCGACTACGGATGCAAACATGAAAAGAACAACGACATCCTTCTGCTATCCCAGGCTGCCGACCAGGAACCTAACCCAAGACTGACGAAGAAGAAGAAGAAGAAGGAACTCCAACGCAAAGGACATCGCTCTCGCGTCAAGTCATCGGAAACCTGCACCTGCAACTGTTGTTGTAGTATCTGTGAGCCACGAGGACTCAGCAATCCCATAACCAAGGGTATCAAGACTAGCAAAGCTTAATGGGGTAATGAGAGGTTAAGTGGTAAGGTTGCAGCAACAACTAAGCATAAGAATGGTGGCTAACATACGAGTACAAGAATAAGATGAGCATCTACGCAAGTGGTCGCAATCTAGTAATGATCGCTAAAGATCCTGAACTACCTACGAGTCAAACATAACCCCATCGTGTTCTCTCCTCAAAGTGAAAAGAGACAGCCACAGTTACTCACACGGTTGTGTGTTTTATTTCGGATCCTCTATCAAGTTTTCTACAACCGGACATTAACAAATTCCAATCTGCCACATAACCGCGGGCACGACTTTCGAAAGATCATAACCCTACAGGGGTATCCCAACTTAGCCCATCACAAGCTCTCACGATCAGCAGATATAATAATAATATTACCCCTTATCTTAGGGACAATCCGATCAGGCTCGGAATCCCGGTGCACAAGACATTTCGACAATGGTAAAACAAGTCCAGCAAGACCTCCTGGCGTGCTGACACCCTGATAGTAGCCGTGCGTATCTCATCTCAGGCCACGACCCGATGAGCGAAGCATACTAGAGCCAGATACCCCAAGTTGCCAAGGGGCGGTCCCGCATAGTGCTCTTTTTGGGACCAACACCATCGGCACTGGCCCCTCCCTGTATGTAGAAAGAATCCTCAGGGACGATACCCCCTATGCAATTTAATTAATTAATAACCTTTTTATTATGTTGCAAATTAAAACCAATGTTGGGCCTTGCTGGAGGAGTTTTATTCAAAGACGAACTATCAAGGGGTCCCCATATACCCAACCGCGTTAGGGACGCAAAATCAAGGAACATAACACCGGTTTATCGGTTGTTAAGGCGGCATGAGTGGAACAAAACACCGAGCAAAAGGCCAAGCCTTCAACCCATTACAAAAGTTTATAGGTGTGTTAATATAATTAATAGATATTGTGATATTCCAACACCAAGATCCGACATGGATCAATCTTCATCTTCACCTGCAACTAGGAACGCTATAAGAGGGGCTGAGAAAGCGGGTAACATAGCTAAACAATGTTTTGCTGGGAAGGTGTCAAAGGTTAGAGGTTTCATGGCAACAAGGAGAGGCTGACAATAGATAGGTAACGTGACATATAGCGACTGCATCGAGACAACTAGCATGGCAATGATAGTAAAGTTATCCAAGGTGATGGTCATCTTGCCTGAGATCCCGCAAGGAAGAATAACGAGTCAATGAAGAAGACGAAGAAGAAGCCTCAAAGACGAACCAAGTGTAGTCAAACGAATCCTCACGATCGCAACAGAACAAGCACTAACGAGAAGATGCAAGCAACACGGTAAACACACCACTCCACAACATGACAAGATGCTCAACCAAGTATGATGCAAGACAATTCTATATGATGCAAAACATGGCAAGGGATTAAGCACACAAGAACAACACAAACCAACAAGTTTAAATGAGGCCGTAATCAACATATAACAATTCCTATAAGTCCTCATATGCACATTTCGAAATTGGTCCAGATCTGAACAAACATTAAGTTAAAGTTATTAAACAGCAGGTTAACATGCACCATGATGATCTACTCAAAATTCTAGTCAAGTTTCATATAAAGTTTGTTTAGTTCGGAGCTACGGCCTAGAAGATATGAGCAAAACAAGACAAGCATGGCAATTATGGAAGATGCAAACAAACATCAAGCAAACTCACTCCAAACAGTTATTCAACATGATATTATGCATCTACATGCAAAATACACACAAGTTTCATATAGTACATGCTCAAAACGGAGCAACGGTTCAACACATACACATGAAACAAGATATAACAACAACATAGCAACTTTGGAGCAAGGTATTTATATGCTACATCACCCAAACATGATAACAAAAGGCATGGATGTGAAATAGACATGATAATTAACTAGAATGAACTTAGAACACACCCAAAAACTTGCTGGAACACAATTAAACTAGCATGACAAGATTCAATAAGTTTACTGATTCCACAGACTTTGCCAAAATCTGGGAAGGCAAAAACATCATCACGATGCTGCCTTCGGAGGCACAAAACAACAAGCATATCAACTCTATGAAGTATATAAAGATCATGGACATGTAATAGACATAGAATACATCAAACTACTCCATTGGAACAAATTCCATAGGAGGCAGGGATCAATAACAACAAGCCTCACCAAATTGATCATGCTGATAACAGTCTGACAGGTACATTTATAGCAACTTGAGAGTAAGAAATAAATAAGCTACAACAGGCTATATATGCAAACAAGGGCATGGATGGATAGAGCATAACATGGACAACAAGACATGATCATTGGATATACTAAAACAAGCATGGATTTGAGTGGGGCATCAAGCAAACATGGCATTAGGTTTAATAGTTTCAGACCTAGCAGTTTTTCAACAAGTCTTAGGAAAAAACAACAGCAAGTAGGCTACTTTACAAGCTTGTTTCAAACACCACAAGGCATATCATGAAAAGTGGATTCCACCATATCAAATATGGCATGATTGTGCTTCTAAAACATATTCACATGTGGCATGAAAGACAAACACATCAATAGCTATGAACAAGTCAAATCAGCATCTCATAACAAGTTTCAGCACTTAACAGCCACACGCACTTTTGCAACAGAGATTAACATGGCAATATGGCACCTAACATGAATTCTACAAAAACCCTCATGTAGAGCACTTCACAATGAGCATTTTGACATATCATGCACACCATTTGGACCAACATGCACAATGTTATCACCTCACAAACATGCTAACATAACAACAGTTTTCAGCATTTTAAAACATATAGCACTCTTGCAATGATGATTAGGGCATCAATATGGACTCAAACAAGAATGCCACAGTACAACAATATGAAGAGCATATCACAACGAAAATTTAGACATATTATATGCTTCATTTGGACAACCACACAAAAAGTTACCACTATGCAAACATGCACATATAACAACATACCACAGGGACCTAGTGGTTTTTGGCAGACAGAAAAAAAACCGAGCGCGAGATAGTAAACAGCGCACGGGGCGAGGCTTAGGCGCTCACAAGATGGGCCTGGCCCATTAGGAGGAGGGTGAGGCAGGCCGTGGCGTTGGGCTTAGAGCTGGGCCGGCTGCGGCTGGGCTTGGCCCATGTCGAGGCAGAGGCCGGCCCAGGAAGGGCGAGCATGGCGAGCGGAAGAGGCCGGCGGCGGTGGGCCTTGCCGGCGACGGGACGGCGAGCGACGGGGTCCGCGAGGCAGGGAGCCGCCGGATCTGGCTAGGACGAGGCTGGGGCGGCCGTATTCAGTGTGTAGGAGCGACGGTGGAGAGCAGCCATGGCGCCTAGAACCGACGCAGGGCCACCGGCGGCGGCGTTCCGGTGGCTGGCCGGCGAGGGAGATCGGGTCCCTACCCGAACCAGGCGAGGGGGCGCGCGATGGGCACCGCGGGCCATGGCGGTGGGAGGAGAGAGAGATGGTGAGGTGGCGGGCTCTGAGTGGCTGTAAGCGGCGGCGACGCAAACATGGAGCGCTCTGATTGGCTGGGGTGAGGTGGCTGGCTGGACATGTCCGGCGCGGATGGCCATGTCCGGCGACGCTAGGTGGAAGAAGGCTAGGGTTGCACCGCGAATTACGGGGGAGGGGCTGTTTATATAGGCATAGGGAGCTAGGAGTGTCCAAATGAGGAGCGGTTTTCGGCCACGCGATCACGATCCAATGACCGAGAGCATGGAGGTGGTTGGGATGGGCTAGCGGGCTGTTGCGAAAGGGGGTTGGGCCAAAAGAGAAAAGGCCTCCGGCGTTAACACGATTAACCGTTGGGGCATCAAACGTACTCCGAATGCGATGAAATTTGACACGCGGTCTACCTATGCTATAATAAGACCACATGCCAAGTATCATCCCATTCCTAGAACATTTTCCGGCCACTCGTAAAATAAATATTCGGAGGTGCCGCGGGCGCGGGCGACTGTGTCTGGGCTCATAACGCATAACGGAAAGGACGGGAAACTACGGACGGATGCAAGTTTTGAAAACATGATGATGCAATGCACACGATGACATGGCAAGATGCAACACGCAAGCAGATGACTTGGCAACGATGACGAATAACTAGCTGACACCTGGCGCATCGGTCTCGGGGTGTCACAACACTCCCCTACTAAAAAGAGATCTCGTCCCGACATCTTAGGAATGAGACGGAAGGGAAAAAGGAAGAAGGTGAAACCAAAGAACCTTGAGAGGTTGAGCCACTTGAAAGGACGAATACAACGGAGATGGCCGAGATTGAGAAGCTTCGTTAAAATGAAGGAACCAAGGCATACGACAAGAACCAACAGGTTGAAAAGCACGAAACAATAGCTGAAGGAAAAAGAATGAATTCAAAGCCACTCCGGCTAAAAGAGATAGAAATGCAATTCATGCAGCACTTCGGCTGAAAATGAAAGGAATAGAACATGAAGTTCAGAATATGGAACGATACTTGACGAGAGCAACAACACAATGCCTCTGTAAGAATCAAAAAGAGTGGAATGAGAAGAACGGATAAGAGAAGAACAATTTCGAGTGCGAATGAATTTGAAAGAGCATCCTTATGATAAAGGTTTGAACGGAGTTGTTGAGAAAAATCAACACGAAAAGAATAAGCTAGTTGTCAACTTATTAATACATTTCAAGACTTGAGGTGAATTATGCCGCAACCAAAAGATTGAATAGATGACATGAAGGAAGAAATGCAAAACTCCACTTCAAAAGAATACGGAGAATTATTTGCATCTCGAGACACAAAAGAATAATGCTTGAGCTGCTCCACAAGAATTTGATGAACTCTTGAAGGATGATTTGAATCATGATGAACCACCATGAAGAACTCCGGTAACAAAAGGATGGTGATATAGAAATGACGGATCAAAAGAATAAGATTAAGGCCTTGCGGTGAATTAGAAGAGGGTCCGACGAGATAGCCGAGGAAAATTTGAACTCCGGAAAAGGAAAGAATTAAAACACCCGGAACTAGAATTTATTCGTCACGAATAAACTCCGAAGGAAGGGATAAATCAGCTTGACGAGAATGAATAAGAATTATGGTATGCTTATCCTTCATTTATTAAATTGATGAAAGTAATGGATTCGCATACTACTTATTCTCGTTGAAAAGGTTAAGGAGTGATATATCGCGACCTTGCGAAAATCTTATGAAATCTTCTGAAATGAAGGCCTTCGGAGAATCGAGAAATTAAAAAGAACCCATGAAATGCCCCGGAAGAATGAAAAGAAGAAGGGTTGAACCACACATGAAAAGAATTTGAAACGAACTTCGGAAGGCACGTGACCGATGGAATCCATACTTACGTCACACTTGAAAAGAATTTGGGAATAGCTCCGGAAAAATTAGAAGAGTCAGGTAAGATCCTGGGAATAAACATGTGGGTTATGAGCCCACCGAAGAGAAAACACCGTTCAAAGGATTGAAAAGGAGATGGTGCACCGGAACGATTAAAAACTCAATTGGAACAACTCCATAGGATGCATGGATCAATAACAACAAGCCTCACCAAATTGATCATGCTGATAAAAGTTTGACAGGTACATTTATAGCAACTTGAGAGCAAGAAATAAATAGGCTACAGCAGGCTATATATGCAAACAAGGGCATGGATGGATAGAGCATAACATGGAAAACAAGATATGATCATTGGATATACTAAAACAAGCATGGATTTGAGTGGGGCATCAAGCAAACATGGCATCAGGTTTAACAGTTTCAGACTTAGCAGTTTTTCAACAAGTCTCAGGAAACAACAACAGCGAGAAGGCTACTTTACAAGCTTGTTGCAAACACCACAAAGCAAATCATTAAAAGTGGATTGTACCATCGCAAAGATGGCATGGTTGTGCTTCTAAAACATATTGACATGTGGCATGAAAGACAAACACATCAATAGCTATGAACAAGTCAAATCAGCATCTCATAACAAGTTTCAGCACTTAACAGCCACATGCACTTTTGCAACAGAGATTAACATGGCAATATGGCGCCTAACATTAATTCTACAGCAACCATCATGTAGTGCACTTCACAATGAACATTTTTACATATCATGCATTCAATTTGGACCAACATGCACAAAGTTATCACGACACAAACATGCTAATATAACAACAGGTTTCAGCATTTTAAAACATACAACACTATTGCAATGATGATTAGGGCATCAAGATGGACTCAAACAAGAATGCCACAGTACAAAAATATGAAGAGCATATCACAACAAACATTTAGACATATTATATGCTTCATTTGGACAAACACACAAAAAGTTATCACTATACAAACATGCACATATAACAACATATCACAAGGACTTGGTGGTTTCTCGCAGACAGAAAAAAACAAACGAGCGCGAGATAGTAAACAGCGCACGGGGCGAGGCTTAGGCGCTCACCAGATGGGCCTGGCCCATTAGGAGGAGGGAGAGGCAGGCCGGGGCGTTGGGCCTGGAGCTGGGCCGGTTGCGGCTGGACCTGGCCCACGTCGAGGCGGAGGCCGGTCCAGGAGGGGCGAGCGAGGCGAGCTGAGAGGCTCGTCCTCCCAAGCAGAACAGGCCGGCGGCAGCGGGCCTTGCCGGCGACGGGACGGCGAGCGGCGGGGTCCGACGGGGGCTGACGGGGTCAGCGAGGCAGGGAGCTGCTGGATCTGGCTAGGAGGAGACCGGGGCGGCCGGATCCGGTGGGTAGGAGCGGCGGTGGAGGGAGGCCATAGCGCGGAGATCCGACGCAGGGCCTCCACCGGTAGTGTTCTGATGGCCAGCCGGCGAGGGAGATCGGGGCCCTGCCCGATCCACGCGAGGGGGCGCGCGGGGGAACGAAGCGGGCTGCGGTGGCGGCGGCGATTCGGGGCTTCGCGGGCCCGTGATGGGCTCCGCGGGCCGCGGCGGTGGGAGGAGATAGAGAGGGTGAGGTAGCGGCCTCTGAGTGGCTGGAAGCGGCGGCGACGTTGACGTGGAGCGCTCTGATTGGCTGGGGTGAGGTGGCTGGTGGGACATGTCCGACGTGGATGGACATGTCCGGCGGCGCGAGGTGGAAGAAGGCTAGGGTTGCACCGCGAATTACGGGGGAGGGGTTGTTTATATAGGCATAGGGAGCTAGGAGTGTCGAAATGAGGAACGGTTTTCAGCCACGTGATCACGATCCAACGACCGAGAGCATGGAGGTGGTTGGGATGGGCTAGCGGGCTGCTGTGAAAGGGGGTTGGGCCAAAAGAGAAAAGTCCTCCGGCGTTAACACGGTTAACCGTTGGGGCATCAAATGGACTCCGAATGCGATGAAATTTGACAGGTGGTCTACCTATGCTATAATAAGACCACACATCAAGTTTCATCCCATTCCGATAACATTTTCCAGCCACTCATAAAACAAATATTCGGAGGTGCCGCGGGTGCGTGCAAGTGTGTCTGGGCTCAGAGCAGACAACGGAAAGGACGGGCAACTACGGACGGATGCAAGTTTTGAAAACATGATGATGCAATGCACGCGATGACATGGCAACATGCAACATGCAAGAAGATGACATGGCAATGACGACGAATAACTAGCTAACACCTGGCGCATCGGTCTCGGGGTGTCATACAATGCCACCTTCTCAAGAAGGTATGAACACCACCCCACCTACCAAATTACCTGCACCTGTCGTGGCGGGTGATAGCGGACCACGCGAGGGAGAGCCTCCATTAGTACTAGATCATGTCGCCCCCGCTGTCGAAGAAGCAAATGTTTATGATGACATGGAGGATGATGATGATGAAGACCCAGACAAGTATTTCAATACCGCCTATGATGATGGAAGGGTTGATGGCTCTGGACGACGAAGACTCAGGCTATGAGCGTTGAGATGATGACTTGATGCTGCCTGATTTGCCGGAGCCGGAACATCCTAAGGAAGAATGCAAAAAGTCTCTCTTCAAGAAATCCTCGCAGGAGACGCCTCCAGATGCCGCCTCTACCCAGCACCCCCCGAGGCCAGTCCAATGATTATCCCGACGACACTTGGGGTGGTGGTTAGGGAAGGTATGGTGGGCTCACTACCGCCACCCACCAAGAAGCAAAGGAGGAGAACGGACAGCAAAAGCCCTAATGGCGCTAGAGCTGCTTCAAGCAGCCAGCCACCTCCGAAACCCCGTGTGGGGACCCCGACTCATAAGTCGTGATCACCGAATGCACTTGTACAGTGATCCCAGAGATCAATGCTCACTGAACACACAGAAGCTGAATAACAAGAGTCTTACATCCATACATACCATATTACACAAATTGTGACCATTATGGTAAAGTCTTGAATATATCATTGCAGCAGAAAGCTTCAATAACAACTTGGACCCATGCCATCTGCCTTAACCCTACAGGCATTCTGACTGGGAAGCGTCCTAGCTCGCATGTTCGTCACCAAGAAATCTTCACGATATCCTGCTCTTTCATGCCTGGCCAATAAAATAACCAGTGGCAAGCCAATGAGTACTTTGAATGTACTCGCAAGCAACCCAAGTGTGATGACAGAATAATTATGCAGGGCTCTACTACTAAATTCGCATTTTTGCGTAAAGCTAGTTTTTCATATGCAAGTATGATCAACATATAACAAGGATATGAATACGTATGCAACAAGTATTAGAAGCTTACAGACATCAACATCGAGAAAGAGTTATGAACAACTCATGCTCAAGCTCATCGTGACTTTCTCACGAATCACGTCTACAGATTTACCCAGACCGTGTTGTTTTCCTCATACACACAGACACCAGGTTTCGCTAACATTGGACGTAGCCCAAGAGCGGTTACCCAACTATCCTTGACCGTGGACATGGCTATTCGAATAGTTTTACACTCTATAGAGGTTGCACACTTTACCCACATGATCCGGGGAACTTCCGTGTCATCCACAACCCGCGGTACTTCAGGTACCCGGGGTAAGCACCCGATCACTATCTTTCCCTAGACGACACTAACATGGAGTCCACTCGATTGGTAGCAACCCCTGTGCCCAACATTTCATATCTTAAAATTTTGGAGCCTCGCTCCCATATTCATCACATACCACAATCACGGGGTACCAACGGTGTGTCCGGTGCCCTGTAAAGACAGTCATGGCCGCCTATCCAAGCACGACCCCGTCCCGAGAGTGACCTCGTGTCACCCCCGTCACTAGTAATGCGGGCACCATTCTAGTATCGGCCTAGATAATCAATAATGCCCTTTCCCATATAAGGGTAGAGTGGTTACGCATGTAAGGTTGGAATAACAGTCGCAACTTAAACCAATCCGCTTTGAAAACAACACACACACTTGCCTTGGTACACCACTTCGTCATCAAGTGGTTACCCAACTCATCATCTCCTTCGGGCATAAGTGGCACCCGACGGGGTTTTCAAAAAGTCTTTTGAAAGTACTATGCGTCTGTCACCATGCATATTCCCGTCCCATTTGCGTAGCCACTACTACAACAACCTATCTACTCCCACCCACATAACCCTCATAGGAAGGTAGGGTCATGCTTGATGCAAGTTTCAATAGTAAAGTAACAAAGGTACCAACCAAAGCGGTCACCACCTCAACATGATTCCGAAGCATTGATAATAAGGTGCTATGAGACATGTATAAAAAGGTTCCTCGAACATGGTCAAAGGGCTGCTTGCCTTGTCCTTCAGAGTCTTCAAAACTTCTGTTCCATCTCCAAGTACTCCGTTTATTTCGTCAACTAACGATGGAAACAATCATAATAAGCAACACAACAAGGCAAAAATAAAAGTGCTCTAAAAATAGGAGTTGGACTTTTCTAGGATATCTCTGGTCATATGAAAATGAGAAGAGGCACCCATTTAACAAGGAATGATTTTAGAAGCAGCTAGGAGATGGTTTCACTTGATTTGGAGTTCAAATGAATTTCCTATGATTTTGCAAAGTTGACAAGTATGAAGAAATGGCTCATTATTTTGTGGGTTACAGAAAGTATTGGAAAGATGTTCCAAAACTAAGTTTTGATATTATAAGTAACTAGGAATTTGAATCATGGCATTTGGATCAAAAGTGGGCTCTCTGTGATTTTCTAAAGTTCATCTCAGAAATGGAATTATGGGGTTTCATAAATAGTTGTGAAGGAAAGGTTTCTGGAAAAATGTGCAAATAGCACCATGTGATAGATCATGGTTTATGGAGCCAGCAGAAATTTGAATCATCAAGTTTGGACACTATTTGAATATTTGGGAGATTTTACAAGTTTACAGAAAAAGAAAAAGAAAAGAAATACTCATGTTATACCTAAAACACACGTCGGGCGAAGGATAGCTACTGGGTCGGCCCAGTAGCTCAGCTGCGAGCGGGAAGGGCCACGTCGAAGGCGCCCGCCGGGAGTACGCCTTTGCGGCGGCTAGGCGGTTTCGTCCAAAGCCGTTTCCACTTAAATGGCGGGGCCCAGCCACTAGGTCACTGACGCGCGGCCCCCAGCGGGTCGTCGCCTACCTCCCGCTCGAACAGAGCAGAGGCAGGGGAGGCGAGGCCGACCGGGTGCCGGCGTTCCCCCCAGGCTCCACCAGCCACCTCCGGCGACACCCAGCGTACCGGCGTGCTCAGAAGAGTGTGCCGCATCCGTCGAGGTGCGCCACGACCACGGGGACGGCCAGACGCGAGCGCCCCAGCAGCCACGGCGGAGGATGGCGTCGGCGGTGTTGGGCACGGCGACACAGGCAGGGGGAGGACAAAGTGGAGTGCGGGGGAAAGCTTCAACATGGCGGTGGCGTTGCTCTGGAGTGAAGAGGTGGAGAGGAGGGGGTCATGATGGCATGAATTTTGGCGGCGTCCGGCGGGGATGCTCCGTCCATAGGAGAGGTTGGAGGGGATGGGAGGATGTGTGGGTTGTCCTGGGACGCATACGGGAGGGAGAGGGGGCAAATGGAGCAGAGAGGGGGCTCGGGGTGACCTTATAAAGGCCAGTCGAAGCCCACCATGGTCTCATGCACCGGTGAGGACTCGGGCGAGGCCAGAGGCCACGGGGGCTGGGGTAACTGAGTCAAGAGCGTTGGTGGAGATGGTCCACGACCAGGGGAAGGGAGAGAAGGAGCGAGGAGGTGCCAGAGGGGCGGCGTGTGTGAAGCCACTCTCTGGAGCTTGCGGGCGGCCGACGCGCGTGCGAGAGCAGCAGCAGGAGGAAGAAGGAGGAGGGGCCGACCAGCTAGGCGTGTCCCGGACGTCGAGGCCACCTCGGGATACGCCATCCCGACGCCCAAGGCTGTCGGGTGCCTCGGGCAGGACGCGGCTACAGTGCGGGAGCACACTGTAGCGTGCTCCAGAGCTCCCATATGGCCGGCATGGCCGTGTCCTCACTCGCTCTGGACGCGTCCATTTTTCCCAATGGTGTCTAGGCGGTCAGGGGAGGAGTAAAGAATGTGGGAGGGGTGTTGGATGCCATGGAGGGCCACTGGAATGAGGAGGGATGTGAGAAAGGAGAAGAATGATGCCGTCCAAAAGGGTAAATGGGGATGTTTCACTGGAGGCCAAGAAAGAGTTACTGGAGGTGCAAGGGGACTTGGGGGTGCTGTGGTAAGAACCTGAGGCAAGGGGGAGTGGTCGAAGTGGGTCAAAAGGTGATTTTGGCAAAGTGCCAGAAGGTGTTTGATGTGGTTTTGGGCAACCAAATGATCTTCAATTGACATGAGACTCCACATGATGAAATGGCACATATATTTAGGCCCTTTCACCAAATTAGAGCTCATTTGGGAAGAGTTGCCAATGCAACTTTTGTAAACCCTAGAAATCAACAGAAATGGATTTTCCAAGATTAAGTTAAGCAAATCATCTCTTCTTGATGCACCACTTGGTGTAGAGTCGTCATTTGGGGTTGTGATCATGTGCACAAAATTTGAGGCCACAAGTAAAAAGTTGGCAATGTAGAGTTGTTCAAATTTGGATCTGGTTAGAAAGGGTTTTGGGGCACGTAGATTAAGTTATGCTTCTCCAATACTTGTGCCATTTGGTCTAGATGCATAATTAGACCATTTTAGCATGTGCACCAAGTTTGAGAGCATTTGGACAAGTTTGGCAATGTAAAGTTGCTCAAACTTCAAAATGGACAAAAATGGTTTTGAGGGGATTTGATGAGGTTTTCTTGATCTTCAAGGCATGAGATTTGTAAGATCATCAAATATGTCATATTTAAAATGATAGAATTTTCCTAGATTTTTTAGAGAATATTTCCTTTGTAAATATTTCAAAAGCTTGAAATATCCAGAAAGGGTTTTGGAAGGATTTGCCCAATATTTTGAACATGACCATGTGTTGAAACTCTTATATAAGGACAATATATGTCCTAGGAGTCTCTCTGAATTTTCGCAAATATTTTTGAAACAGTTAAATAATTTTAACCTATTAAAGACCATTTCTGGCCTAAAGAAAAAGCATTTAAATAAAATATAAAAAGTAACTTTTAAAATTATAATTTTGTGTTTTATGGGAGTCGTATACCTAATAGGATTCAAATATACTTTTTGAAAGATTTTTTACACCCTCAATTAAGTCCTTGCACTACAAACCTCAATTCAGGGGTTTTTGGAAAACTAATTTTAGAAAATACTATTTTGCCAAATTATTTTTATAAGAAAATACTACACTGTTCTATATACATGCCATGATCATTGGGAAAAGGTTTTGGATCAAGGAGATGAAGTATAAGAGTTGGATGATTTATTTGATTTTTAGAGCGCTTGCAAACAGCAAACAGAAAACCAATCAAGCAAGGTCATAAACACTCTAAAGTTTTTGCCAAACCACATTTTAGCATGACTATTAGCATAAGTGTTGTGGCATGAAAATCAGGGTGTGACAGACCTACCCCCCTTACAAGATTCTCGTCCCCGAGATTCCCAGACTAAGAATGGAAAGGAATACGGACACTTGGATACGGGGTTAGTCTTCACTTCTTCTTGTTGGTTCTGCTTCGGAGTGGTGCTCCATGGAACCTTGAAGTACTTGGCGGTGTGGCTTCTCGCACGTTGCCCTTTTTGATGCTGGTTGCTGAGGGGTCTCTTGCATAGGTTAGGTTGGGCTAGATGTTAATGGCTTGGTGATCGATTTCCTTGCTGGACCGGGCTAGTTAGGAAGTTAAAAGTACTTGCAGAGTTGTGACTTGTGGAAAATTTGGTGCACGGTGGGTAACTCAGGTGGTAAATCTAGCTGGTAGCCGTCTACTACTCGTCTTGTAGTGAACTTGAAGAAGGTCGATAAATCTTGGTGTGAGCGTCCCTTCGACATGGAAATGCTTGGTTCCTTCGAGAGGAGTGGTTTGCAGATACGCCCGGTCTTCGACGCGAAAGTTTATTTCTTGATGATGGTTGTCGGTGTAGTTCTTCCTTCTTAACATGTCAGTCTTCAAATGTGTTCTATCGATATGTCCGTCTCTTCTTTTGTCTTCGGGCAGACAAGTAGGTCATCAAATAATGATGTTACCCATCTTGTCCAATTACTCCATGAAGTCTACGGGGTACGCGAGGTAGGATGGGGTATTGGTGGTGGTCTCCGTTAAGTATTGGCAATGGTCTTGTTTACTTAGAGTCAACGCCCGTGGTCAGGACCTGACCATATTGTGGCTTGGTGGGGTTTAAGGGTTTCAAGGATTCTAGTGTGTGAGTGAACGCTTATTATCTTATCCTTAAGCATGGTTTCTGAGATGCCAATAGTTTCACCCAGTCCATAAACAAATAACCTTACCACCGAAAGCATCATCTCGCATAAGTCAACTCCAATCATCTCTTATGTTATAGATATCCTCATGGCTCCTTAGAGGAGATCTGACAAAATTATACATGTCTACGATCCCCGAAAATCATATGTATGGCTACCCCTAAAATCCATGGGTAGAGCATACATGCTGCTAAGCATGAATTAAACACCACAATCCAAGCGCTCAGCCTATTCTTGCAAGGTTCAAGATAATGCATCTCTATTCTAAGGAAACATGTCATATGCCACTCCAAGATCTTGTTTCCTTCCTATGAATCAACTCCAATACGCCATTTTCTTCCATCAATCACCACATAATCCAACAATTCTACAAATCTGATGTCTACGGTGTTCCACAAGATCTCAAGTTCCTATTATACCCAAATACTTGGAAGGGCTATGTATTCTATAGTAAGTTCACCAAATTCCCACCATCATGGTTAAGTAAACTCCAAGGTCATGATTATATAGATCCCTAAATCAACTCCGACAAATAATCCAATCTCCTAGTTTATTGTCCACCGAGAAACATGGAATCATGATCGGGATCATCAGTCTAAATCCAATTTACTCCGAACCATGTAGACATATCTAGCATCTATACCCAACCAGAGTCACCTACATAAATCAAAATCTCATGTCTGACGAGAATTCCTACATTTCCCCAAAGTCATCCTCAAAATGTCAACTATCAACATCCCCTGGCCAGGTCAAATCCTTATAGCTCCAAGAATTTCAATTGCGATCACAATTTCCCTGCAAATCCAAGTTACTCCAAGGTGATGAAAGTTACGCTACTCTATTAATCATGATCCCACCAACATGAAAACCTCACAATCCATCAAGGCCTCAGATAATTCCTCGAAGTCACTAATATAAAGTCACCAGATCATCTGTCCTATATCCTCAAATTGGTCTATCTATGGCATCGTCATTTCTTGTGCTATATTACGATGATAATGCGCTCATTCACTATGTCCACTGGTTCCATAAAGAACCCAGTGTTGTGCAAGCTTACAAAGGCTTAACTGGTTCTCTCGCAATTCTATGGGTTAAGCACATGGTTAAGGATTCGTTCTGGGGTATCTTGTGAGGTCTCAAAGGGGTCTAGGAATGGGTTTCTAGTCTGGAGGGTTAAACATAATTCTACGGGGTTGCACTTGGTCGTGGAGGTTGTAGCAGAAGTCTTCATTGTTAGTTGGTTGCCGAGTTGGAATCCTTGGTGTATCTTGTCTGGCGGGTCTTCAGTTGAGAAGAGAGGAAAAAAGTAGCATAGAGGAGGAGAATGCCTAAAGAGGGTTCTATAGTGCAAGTGCAAACAAATAGGTGCAAAAAGGGCGAAACAAAAGAAACAAGGTAAGGAAGGTGATATAGCCGAGTACTTGTTGCCTAGGGCAAAAGTGCGACTTATATCAAAACACAAACAAATAAAATCAAGCAACACACAATCATGGTTCTATTCGAACCATCATACGGACTCGACTGCGCATAGGGGTTACACGACTCATCCTACCCTAGGGGTTCTCGGACTCAGCAGTCGTGCCTAGTGCCTCGTGCAGTCTTCTGAATCTTCCTCAGGTGTTGCTATGTCCCTTGTAGTTGTTTGATGAACGATCCGGGTTGATCCTGAAGAATCTTCAACAACTTGTCGCCTGATGAGGTGATGTGGTGAATGTGTCTCCTCGCAGCTAGCATTGACTCGGTCTTCTATTGTCTTCTTATTCATGACGATCTCTTTTGTGTTCTAAGGCATCAACGGTACTGGGTACGTAATCCTTATGCAATGACAATAACAATACATAATAGAGGTCCAACACGTCGGTTATGTTGATGACAACATCGACACCAAGAGTGGGGGATGAACAGAACCGTTTTCCTGCTCACTATAGTGAGGCGGGCCAAATGGCGAGGTTCTCATCCACCGGTGGTTGCCGACACATCAACGGTAAGGACATGGTTGTGCTATTAGCGATGTATATCATGATCTTGCATAACTCATGCCATGTTCATCGTAGGCCAAGGTCGCATTATCTTGGGGCAGTGTCAAGGGTGTCACCATCTTCTGGGTCTTCATGTCCTCATTCCTCGAGAATGTATCTTCTGTTGGCATCGTCTTGTTGTGGTGTCGCCAATCTTGTGTTCAGAAGAGGTGGTCAAGGTATCATCCTTCTAGATCATCCACGAGGATTACAAGGAATCTAGTGGTCAGGGGCATAGGGGTTCTGGCGACCAAAAGTTTTGAAGGGGGGGAGATCAATAAGGAAAGTATACCTTAGTTTGTGAAAAACTGAGAAGGGAAGAGAAGTATAGATAGTTTTGAAAACTAGTAGTAGTTTCGGAAATAGTTTTACCCTAACTAACGACCATGCTAACTAAGGCTTCCTAGAGTCAGGATGGCTCTGATACCAGCTCTGTGGGGACCCCGACTCATAAGTCGTGATCACCGAATGCACGTGTATAGTGATCCCAGAGATCAATGCTCACTAAACACACATAAGCTGAATAACAAGAGTCTTACATCCATACATACCGTATTACACAAATTGTGACCATTATGGTCAAGTATTGAATATATCATTGCAGTGGAAAGCTTCAATAACAACTTGGACCCATGCCATCTTCCTTAACCCTACAGGCATTCTGACTAGGAAGCGGCCTAGATTGCATGTTCGTCACCAAGAAATCTTCACCATATCCTGCTCTTTCATGCATGGCCAATAAAATAACCAGTGGCAAGCCAATGAGTACTTTGAATGTACTCGCAAGCAACCCAAGTGTGATGACAGAATAATTATGAAGGGCTCTACTACTAAATTGGCATTTTTTCGTAAAGCTAGTTTTCATATGCAAGTATGATCAACATATAACAAGGATATGAATGCGTCTGCAACAAGTATTATGAGGTTACAGATATCAACATCGAGAAAGAGTTATGAACAACTCATGCTCAAGCTCATCGTGACTTTCTCACGAATCATGTCAACAGATTTACCCAAACCGTGTTGTTTTCCTCAGACACACACACTAGGTTTCGCCAACATTGGACGTAGCCCAAGAGAGGTTACCCAATTGTCCTTCACCATGGACACGGCTATTCGAATAGTATTACACTCTGCAGAGGTTGCACACTTTACCCACAAGATCCGGGGAACTTCCGTGTCATGCACGACCCGCGGTACTTCAGGTACCCGGGGTAAGCACCCGATCACTATCTTTCCCTAGACAACAATAACATGGAGTCCACTCGATTGGTAGCAAGCCCCATGCCCAACATTTCACATCTTAAAATTTTGGAGCCTCGCTCCCATATTCATCACATACCACAAGCACGGGGTACCAACGGTGTGTCCGGTGCCCTATAAAGACAGTCATGGCCGCCTATCCAAGCACGACCACGTCCCGAGAGTGACCTCGTGTCACCCCCGTCACTAGTAATGCGGGCACCATGCTAGTATCAGCCTAGGTAATCAATAATGCCCTTTCCCATATAAGGGTAGAGTGGTTGCGCATGTAAAATTGGAATAACGTTCGCAACTTAAACCAATCCGTTTTGAAAACAACACACACACTTGCCTCGGTACACCACTTGGTCATTAAGTGGTTACCCAATTCATCATCTCCTTCGGGCTTAACTGGCACCCGACGGGGTTTTCGAAAAGTCTTTTGAAAGTACCTTGCCTCCGTCACCATGCATATTCTCGTCCCATTTACGCAGCCACTACTATAGCAACCTATCTACTCGCACCCACATAACCCTCATAGGAAGGTAGGGTCATGCTTGATGCAAGTTTCAATAGTAAAGTAACAAAGGTACCAACCATAGTTGTCACCACCTCAACATGATTCCGAAGCATTATTGATAAGGTGCTATGAGACATGCATAAAAAGGTTCCTCGAACATGGTCAAAGGGCGGCTTGCCTTGTCCTTCACAGTCTTCAAACCTTCTGGTCCATCTCCAAGTACTCCGTTTATTTCGTCAACTATCAATGGAAACAATCATAATAAGCAACACAACAAGGCAAAAATAAAAGTTCTCTAAAAATAGGAGTTGGACTTTTCTAGGATACCTCTGGTCATATGAAAAATGACCAAGGTGGTTTCATAGGCATTGGATCAATGGATAGTTTGGAACATTACAATATGATGGAATCAAGGGGTTTAATGGATCTGTGGGAAGTGTACAGAAGAATTATTTTGAAAAATGAGAAGAGGCACCCATTTAACAAGGAATGATTTTAGAAGCACCTAGGAGTTGGTTTCACTTGATTTGGAGTTCAAATGAATTTCCGATGGTTTTGCAAAGTTGACAAGTATGAAGAAATGGCTCATTATTTTGTGGGGTACAAAAAGTATTGGGAAAATGTTCTAAAACTAAGTTTTGATATTATAAGTATCTAGGAATTTAAATCATGGCATTTGGATCAAAAGTGGGCTCTCTGTGATTTTCTAAAGTTCATCACAGAAATGGAATGATGGGGTTTCGTAAATAGTTGTGAAGGAAAGGTTTCTAGAAAAATGTGCAAATAGCACCATGTAGCCAGCAGAAATGTGAATCATCAAGTTTGGACACTATTTGAATATTTGGGAGATTTGACAAGTTTACAAAAAAAGAAAAAGAAAAGAAATACTCAGGTTATACCTAAAACACGCATCGGGCGAAGGATAGCTTCTGGGCCGGTCCAGTAGCTCAGCTGCGAGCGGGAAGGGCCACGTCGAAGGCGCTCGTCGGGAGTACGCCTTTGCGGCGGCTAGGCGGTTTCGGCCGAAGTCGTTTCCACTTAAATGGCGGGGCCCAGCCACTAGGTCGCTGACGCGTTGGGCCCAGCGCTCAGGTCGTCGCCTACCTCCCGCTCGAACAGAGTAGAGGCAGGGGAGGCGAGGCCTAGCGGGTGCCGGCGTTCCCCCCCGGCGCCACATGCCACCTCCTGCGACATCCAGCATACCGGCGTGCTCAGGAGAGCGTGCCGCATCCGTTGAGGTGTGCCATGACCAAGGGGACGGCCAGACGCGAGCGCCCCAGCGGCCACGGCGGAGGATGGCGTCCGCGGTGTTGGGCACGGTGACACAGGTAGGGGGAGGACGAAGTGGAGTGCGGGGGAAAGCTTCAACATGGCAGTGGCGTTGCTCTGGAGTGGAGAGGTGGAGAGGAGGGGGTCATGATGGCATGAATTTTGGCGGTGGCCGGCGGGGAAGCTCCGGCCATATGAGACGTTGTAGGGGACGTCAGGATGTGTGGGTTGTCCTGGGACGCATACGGGAGGGAGAGGGGGCAAATGGAGCCGAGAGGGGGCTCGGGGGTGACCTTATAAAGGCCAGTCGAAGCCCATGGTGGTCTCATGCGCCGGTGAGGACTCGGGCGAGGCCAGAGGCCACGGGGGCTGGGGAAACTGAGTCAAGAGCGTTGGTGGAGATGGTCCACAACCAGGGGAAGGGGGAAAAGGAGCGGGGAGGTGCCAGAGGGTCTGCGTGTGAGAAGCCACTCACTAGAGCTTGTGGGCGACCGGCGCGCGTGCGAGAGCAGCAGCAGTAGGGAGAAGGAGGAGGGGCCGATCAGCTAGGCATGTCCCGGACGTCGAGGCCACCTCGAGAGACACCATCCCGACTCCCAAGGCTGTCGGGTGCCTCGGGCAGGACGCGGCTACAGTGCGGGAGCACACTGTAGCGCGCTCTAGAGCGCCCATATGGTCGGCATGGCCGTGTCCTCACGCGCTCTGGACGCGTCCAATTTGCCCAATGGTGTCTAGGGGGTCAGGGGAGGAGTAAAGAATGTGGGAGGGGCGTTGGATGCCATGGAGGGCCACTGGAATGAGTATGGAGGTGAGAAAGGAGAAGACTGCTGCTGTCCAGAATGGTAAATGGGGATGTTTCACCCTTCAATCATTGAGCTGAGGCTAGGGAAGAGTTACTGGAGGTGCAAGGGGACTTGGGGGTGCTGTGGTAAGAACCTGAGGCAAGGGGGAGTGGTGGAAGTGGATCAAAAGGTGATTTTGGCAAAGTGCCAAAAGGTGTTTGATGTGGTTTTGGGCAACCAAATGATCTTCAGTTGACATTAGACTCCACAGGATGAAATGGCACATAAATTTAGGCCCTTTCACCAAATTAGAGCTCCTTCGGGCAAAGTTGCCAATGCAACTTTTGTAAACCCTAGAAATCAACAGAAATGGATTTTCCAAGATTAAGTTAAGCAAATCATCTCTTCTTGATGCACCACTTGGTGTAGAGTCATCATTTGGGGTTGTGATCATGTGCACAAAATTTGACACCACGAGTAAAAAGTTGGCAATGTAGAGTTGTTCAAATTTGGATCTGGTCAAAAAGTGTTTTGGGGCACTTAGATCAAGTTATGCGTATCCAATACTTGTGCCATTTGGTCTAGATGCATAATTAGACCATTTTAGAATGTGCACCAAGTTTGAGAGCATTTGGACAACTTTGGCAATGTAAAGTTGCTCAAACTTCAAAATGGACAGAAATGGTTTTGAGGGGATTTGATGAGGTTTTCTTTATCTTCAAGGCATGAGGCTTTGTAAGATCATCAAATATGTCATATTTGACATGTAGAATTTTCCTGGATTTTTTAGAGAATATTTCCTTTGTAAATATTTCAAAAGCTTGAAATATCCAGAAAGGGTTTTGGAAGGATTTGCCCAATATTTTGAACATGACCATGTGTTGAAACTCTTATATATGGACAATATATGTCCTAGGAGTCTCTCTGAATTTTTGCAAATATTTTTAAAACAGTTAAATAATTTTAACCTATTAAAGACCATTTCTGGCCTAAAGAAAAAGCATTTAAATAAAATATAAAAAATAACTTTTAAAATTACAAATTTGTGTTTTATGGGAGTCCTATACCTAATAGGATTCAAATATACTTTTTGAAAGATTTTTCACACCCTCAATTAAGTACTTGCAGTACAAACCTCAATTCATGGGTTTTTGGAAAACTAATTTTAGAAAATACTATTTGGCCACATTATTTTTATAAGAAAATACTATACTGTTCTATACACATGGCATGACCATTGGGAAAAGGTTTTGGATCAAGGAGATGAAGTATAAGAGTTGGATGATTTATTTGATTTTTAGAGCTCTTTTAAACAGCAAATAGAAAACCAATCAAGCAAGGTCAAAAACACTCAAAAGCTTTTGCCAAACCACATTTTAGCATGACTATTAGCTTAAGTGTTGTGGCATGAAAAACAGGGTGTGACACCCCGGGTGGTAGACAGAATACCCGTCGAAGGTAAGAATCGTTTCCTTGTCGCCGGCGAGCCGATCCTACCTGCCAAAGCGCTAGATCACATACTGAACAATGATCTAAGGAGACTCCATGAAGATGTGTTGGCCAGAGAGAAAAGCCTTCTGATCACGGAAAAACTAGTATACCCGCTTTACGCAGCTCAGGTGCCGGGTGGGAAGTTGTACGTCGACACCTGGCCCACGAATCAGTTCATCCTGCGATTTGACTACATCGTCGACATGTTCCACATGACCAAGCCGGATTTCCAGTTCATCTGCATGTATGCGTTGTATCTCAACTACTTCATCAGGATCGAGAACATACAATATATCTGCGCCGCGGACCCGTTCTATATGCACGAGAGCTTCTTCGCAATTTGCAAAGAGCACTGTGAATATGCGAGCAAGTACCTCGGCGAATTCATGATCGCTAATAAGGACAAGGAAGCGATTCTCCTGCCTTATCATCCCACGTAAGTCATCCACGCATATCCTTTTGTAAGTGTTAATCATTCCTTTGCAAGCATGAAGGATAATTTGAGGTGTACTTAATTTGCGCAGCGGGGGCGGCGCCGTGCTCATCGTTCTGTACCCTGAATACTCACATACTATGTACTTGAACTCATCGAAGAATATCAAGAAAAAGTATTACATGCACCTAAAGAGTGTTCTCCATAGTGCCCTGTTTATCTTCAGCCTGTCTGGAGGATATAGCAAGGTGAAAAGGTACAGGAAGAACGGGATGGTTTTCCGCCATAAGACCGACTTCTGCTGCATCCAACAACTACACACCAGTCAGGCTGATGGATTCTACCTCATGCATAACCCGCTCGAGTACAAAAGGGATAATCAACGCCTTCGCATGTCACCTACTACCGAAGATGCCAAGATTGTCAGCTGGGCCACAAGCATAGGAAAGACACCGGATCATCGAATCCGAGCTGAGTTTTATCACGTCCAGTGTGAACTTGCCCAAGTGATGATGAAGTAGGTCCTCGAACCAACAGGGATGTTCTACCATGGGCCAACAATGACGTGGGATGATGTCCGAGCACTCCTACTCGCTCAGCGTCTAGACCTTAAGCCTTTCACGAAGCTCGGGTGCTTCCTCCCTTACTATGAAGATTGGACCGACGACATGGAGGACTGGTCGCTCTAGTTAATTAGTTTGGATATGAGGAACTTCGTCACTTATGTTTGCTATAAGTTGCTTGTAGTTCGCTAATTATGCCTCTTTGATTTCTTAAGTACATTATGTTCCATATTATTGTTCAATTGATCAACTGTCAATGCAGGTACATAGATCAGAGATGGTGAAGGACTGCTACGTCATGTTCGTTGGGAGGGGTCCAGGAGTCTATGAGAGTTGGCCAGACGCTCAGGCACAGGTGTACAAGTACCCGGGTGCTAGCCGCAGAGGGTTTGACAGCAGAGCCGAAGCGGAAAGTAGTTACTTGAGGTGGACACTATGGCATGAGCGGGCGCGGGACCACTGGTGCCTCAAGTACTACATAGTCGCGCTCTTGCTCATGCTGATCGCTCTTCTGCTCTACATCATGGTTTAGATAGAGATGATGAAACTTGTGTGTGTACCATAACCATGCATTTTCATTTATTCGAGACAAGACATGATCACTCTTGTGTATCGCTATTTTCGAAATGTGATGAAATTTGTGTTGAATGATGATGATGGTATGACGAGAGTACTGTATGTCTATGATATGATGAGAATAGTGTATATTCAGTATGATCTGATGAAACTACTGTATAGAGCATGTATAAATACATCATAAATAGGTAGAGGGGGTGTAAATCTATGAAAGCACAAATACTTGCAGGTGCGCTGGAATGCATCTAATAGCAGCGCTGGGTTAGCAGCAGCGGTTCCTTTGTTCAAGTGCTACAGATAGTTAGCAGTACCGGTTGTCTAGGAAGCGCTACTGTTAACAGTACTTACCAGTAGCGCTGCCCATACCAGCACTACTGCTACAACTTACTTGTAGCGCGCTAGCAGTAGAGCTGGACCCAGCGCTACTGCTATGCATATTTCGAGCGCTACTACTAGGGTTTTCCCTAGTAGTGCATGCACAAATTCCCACATTCAAAATGATATCCGTCTTGATGCACAAAGGTAAAGCAAGGACCCAATCATGGAGAACTATACCTTTTGATCTGCCGCTTTACCATTCGGATCACTGTCAAGCTTACATTTGGTGGGCATGGGAAACTTGACCGGGTTGACATCATCTAGCTTGAATCTCTTGAGTTTGTCTTGGGTATACTTGACTTGGTTGATGAATGTTCCTTCACTCCTATGCTTGACTTCAAACCCAAGAAAGAAGTTCAACTATCCCATCATAGACCTCTCAAACTTCCTGGTCATTAGTGCGACAAACTCATCATTAAAAGAATTTTTATGAGAACCAAATATAATATCATCAACATATAGTTGGCATATGTACAAATCCCCTTTGACCCTCTTAGTAAAAAGAGTGGGATCGATTTTGCCAATTTCAAACCCACGATCTTTTAACAATTCGGTAAGGTCCTGATACCACACATGTGGGGCTTTTAAAGGCCATAGAACGCCTTCTTGAGTTTGTATACATGATTGGCGAGCTTGGGATCCTCGAATCCCGGAGGTCGTTTGACATATAACAACTCATTCAATTGACCTTTAAGAAATGCACTCTTCACATCAATTTGTTGCAACTTAAAATCATGATGAGATGCATATGCAAGCAACATGCGAATAGATTCAAGACGTGCAACTAGGGTAAATTAAAGGTTTCACCGTAGTAGATACCCTCGACTTGGGAGTAGCCTTGTGCCACCAATCTTGCCTTGTTTTGAACAACCACGCCGTTCGCATCTTGCTTGTCCATTTGGTCCCAATGATGTTATGTTCCTCCGTTGGCCTTGGCACTAATTCCCAAACTTGGTTGCGCTCGAAGTTGTTAAGTTCATCAGGCATGGCTTTATTCTAATCCATATCATCGAGCACCTCATGTACCTTTTGGGATTTAACACACGAAAAAAACGCATGATGCTCACAAAAGATTGACAATTGTCTACGAGTAGTTACCCATTTTCTTGAGATTCCAAGAACATTCTCCGTGATATGTTGTTGATGCTTGAGCTTGGAAGCCACCTTGGCGGCACGACGCTCCAAGAGTTCCTCAATTGGCAGTTGAGGGTCACCGTCTTGATCATCTTGAGCACCATCTTCAAGTTGCTTTGGATCTTTAGTACCCTCTTGATCTTGAGCTTGCTCGGGGTCATGAACTAGATCTTGGAGATCACTTGGTGCAACACCATCATCATGAGGTTGATCTTGCCCTTGATCTTGTTCACTTGGTTGAGGTCTTCACTTTGTTCTTCGGAGGCGTGTGGGTCTAACGTTGGTGATGGCTCCACATGAGTAGAGCATTATCATTCTCCTCTGGACACAAGGGGTTTCTCAATGGGGAGTATTTGAATAATCCCCATTCTTCTTATGGGTTGAGAAGGAATTTCATCACCTACATCTGAAAGAACACTTTGCTCCACTTGGGAGCCATTATTTTCATCAAACTCCATGTTACACATCTCCTCAATGAGTCTGGTGGACTTGTTGAGGACACGGTAAGCATGAGAGTTTGTAGTATAACCAACAAATATGCCCTCATGAGCTCTAGGTTGAAACTTAGACAAACGAACACCTTTCTTGAGAATGGAACACTTACAACCGAACACCCAAAAGTACGTGAGGTTGGGCTTGTTACCGATAAGTATCTCATATGGATTCTTGTTCAAGCCTTTGCGAAGATAGAGCCAATTTGATGCATGACAAACGTTGTTGATGGCTTCAGCCCAAAAGTTATAAAGAGATTTGAACTCCACCATCATGGTCCTTGCCACGTCCATCAACATCCAGTTCTTCCTCTTCGCTACACCATTTTATTGAGGGTATAGGGTGCAGCATATTTTTGTTTGATCCCCTCATCACTAAGAAACACATCCAAGGTGCGGTTATTGAATTTGGTGCCATTGTCACATCTAATCATCAATATCTTTGCTTCCTGACGTTGAGCTTCATTAGCAAAGTTGATGACGGTCTGTTGGGTCTCACTTCCTCTTGAAGAAGTACACCCAAGTGTATCTAGAGTAATCATCCACAATCAACAAGCAATAATTTCATCCCCCAAGACTATTAAAGGATGGAGGACCAAATAGATCCATGTGAAGGAGCTCCAAGGGCCTCTTCTAGTAGATGACAGTCGTGGGTCGGTGAGCCGTTTCATGAAGCTTTCCTTCGAGGGCACCAACTATATGAAAAATTTAGCAAGTGTGAGTTTTGGCTTCACAAGGTTGGATTCTTGGGTCATGTCTTGACCGAGGAAGGATTGTTGGTAGATCACGCGAAGATTGCAGCTGTGACCCAATGGCAATCCCCAACTATCATAACGGAAGTTAGAAGCTTCCTCGGACTTGCGGGCTATAACTGCAAATTCGTGGAAGGATTCTCCAGCATTGCCTAGCCAATGACTCGGCTCTTGAAGAAGGACAACTAGTTTGAATGGACGCCGAAGTGTGAAGAAAGCTTCCAAGAACTCAAGAAAGCTTCCAAGTGGTGCATCAAGGGGAATGGTTTTGCATGACTAGATCTTGTCAAACCCGATTATGTTGATTTCTAGGGTTTAGAAAAGTTGCATTGGCCACCTTAACCAAATGGACTAAAACTTTGTGGAGCACCCTAATTATATGAGCCAGTTCATCTTGTTAATTCTCATGCCAAATGAAATTCTTTCTCTTGACCAAACCAACAAAAAACACCTTCTGCCATTTTACCAAAACAGTTGCTTGGACCTCTTCTGCTCTTTCCTTGGGCTCAAGTTTTTACCACAGCTACTCCTGGTCCTCTTCCACCTCCGATAACTCTTCCTTGGCCTCAGCTCAATGAATTGAGGAGTGAAACATCCCCATTTACCTCTCTAGACAACCACTACACCTTTCTCTCTCACCCTCTCCCCTCACTAGAGCTCCTCCAGAGCATCCAAAGCTCTCTCCCATTTCTTTACTATCTCCTAGAGTAGCTTGACACTACTGGACACGCCCCCATGACATAAAATATGCCATGGCAAGCAATAAGCACGCTTTGGAGCGCGCTACAGTGTGCTCTAGCACTGTAGCCGCCCACGGCCAAGCGCCTCCGGGCACCTCGGACCTCCCCGCACGCCTGCCGAGGCGCCTCGACTTCAGCGACACGCCAAGTCTCTGTCTACCCCCTCCATCTCACTCCTCCTGCCCCTGCTCGCACGCGCGCCGACTGCCCGAGTGCACATGTGAGCGAGCTCACACGCGCGGTGCCTCTGACCCCTCTCTGACCTCTCTCTTCTCTCCCTAGGTCTAGACCAAACCCGCGAACACCCCAGACACACCACGACAAGCTCCCGTGACCCGTGGTTACGGCAGCTGGCTCGCCGGAGCACAAGTCCTTAGTGGACCATCGCCCGCCTATTTATAGCCCGCCCCGAGCCTTTCCCTCTCCACCACTTGCCTCCACACGCTCCAAATCGCCCCTTGTTCCCTCAGCTCTCCTCGAGGAGCACCCGAGCTCGAGATCGAGCTTGAGCTCCCCCGCTTCGGCTCGTCGGAGTTTGCACGATACAGGGTTTGCCCGTCGCACCTCTGCCTCGATCTGGAACCACCACACACCACTAACCATTTCGCCTCCCTTCCCCGATTCGTTTGCTCCCAGAATAAACCGGAACAACAACTGCCCGACCCTCCTCCACCGTGCCTCCTCATCACAGACGAACCAGGCCGCTCCAGCGATGTCGATCACCACCACCCGAATAGCGACTCCACTCTGAGTCCGCATGTGCCCTCAGCTCGATCCGCCGTGCCCTACATCGCCACCGGTGAGCTCGCCGGCCATCTGGTCGGGAGGTCAGAGACGACAGGCGGGCCCCGCCTATAAGCCTCTCCTCTCCCTCGCCCCTCTCTGTCTCACTAGAGCATGGTCCCCGCCCGTCAGGTTCAAACCTAGCGCGCACG
Source organism: Secale cereale (assembly GCA_902687465.1). Lineage (NCBI taxonomy): Eukaryota > Viridiplantae > Streptophyta > Magnoliopsida > Poales > Poaceae > Secale > Secale cereale. Next base: position 246,230,985 of record LR738712.1, read on the forward strand.
CGCCGCTCGACTCGCCCGGGCCGAATCGCTTCTGAGCCTATGCACTGTGGCTTTTCAGGCCCAGTGGCACAGTGCCCTTCCCCTTTCTCTTTTCTGTCAAAAAATTCAAAATATTCCACGGGATGAAATTATTATCCTAATTAAATAATTCCAACTCCTAAAATCTTGTAATAATCCCACCTATATAATGGTGTATCTTTCATGCATATCCATCAAACTTTTCTATACTGTTCAAATTTAAATGCAAATTTGAGCAATTAAATCCATGTTTGAGAATCCAGTACTCTATCTCTTTATCTCCAAATCCAAAACTAAGAGTTTTCCCCTTCTTAGCTCTCCTTCTAGTATTTAACAAAAATAAGTTGACATTTTTCTGAACACTTTGACTTTTCTGTTTTTGCTATTGCCTTATGTTTCTATTGTTTTAGGCGACGAATAGATCTCGTATTTGACGAGGTAGTTGGAGAATAAGAATGAGAAGGACTTGAAGACATTGAAGACCAAGCCAACCAATGCATGAAGCCCTTTGACCATGACGCCAATCTTATTCATCGGTACCCTCTTTCCGATTGCATGATGATGAAAACTGACGGTGGTGAACTTGTTGTGAACCACCACGTGATGCATGCCCATACTCATAGATCTACCTTTTGCACAGAGAAAATATGTCAAAAGTTTAGTTATTGATGCATAATGTTGCATGCATTACTAGGAAAAGGCCTACTAGTGGCGCACCAGTTTTGCCTACTAATGGCGCACTACTGGTGCGCCACTTGTACCACGCCATTAGTATTTTTTACTAATGGCGCACCTGTGGTGCGCCATTAGTATAGCCCAGGGTGCGCCATTAGTATCTGGTCACTTTGGCTTAATCTCTGGTCAATATGCTTAATCTCAAGTCAAACCGCACTCTACGGTCAAACTTCCCAAAAGGTTACCCATCCTCACACTACTCCAGCCCGAGCACGCGTAACTTCGCAGTTCTATCCAACCCCAGCACCAGCTCACTTCACAGGCACTTGTTGAGATATCTATCATATCAATCCTATTAAAACCTTCTTGATGTCTAGGGACATTGTTCATGTTCATGAGTATGATGAAATTTTGAAAAAATATTTCAAACTTCCCGGTCATATTACGTATCATATTCGAAAAAAAAAATTTGGAAAAAAAATAAAAAAAATTCGAAACCAATTTTTTTTCTGTTACTAGTGGCGCACCTAGCAAACGGTGCACCACTAGTAAGTTTGAAATTTTTTCTATTTTTTCCCTCAAGATCTTAAAAGCCCCATAACTATTTTTCTATTAGGTTTTTGGGGATTTTGAAAATGTTTAACGGGGGTTCCCCAGTTACATTCGGATGTAAGTTTTCGAGTAGATGATTTTTAATATAAAAAACTTTTTAATCCGAGTTTGTATGCAAAAGTTATGGCCATTTTACAAATTTCAGAGATATTTTGGCCCAAGTTAATAATGGCGCACCGTGGGAGTGCTGCGCCATTACTAGTTTTAAAAAAAATAAAAATAAAAAAATAAAATTTGACAAAAAATACTAGTGGCGCACCGTGGATGTGGTGCGCCATTACTAGCCACTGGTGCGCCATTAGTAGTTTTGAAAAAGTAAATAAATAAAAATTGAAAAAAAAAATTAAAAAATTCGAAAAAAATTTACTAGTGGCGCACCGTGGATGTGGTGCGCCATTACTAGTTTAACTACTAGTGGCGCACTATCCACTGGTGCGCCATTAGTAGTTTTAAAAAAAATGAAAAAAAATTGTTACTAATGGCGCACCGTGGATGTGGTGCGCCATTAGTATTTGGACACTAATGGCGCACCAACACATGGTGCGCCATTAGTATATACTAATGGCACACCGCATGTCTGGTGCGCCATTAGTGCCCGTCCCATCTATAGCCCTGTTCCTAGTAGTGATGTATGCATGAACTCCGTGTGGTTGCATTTTTTCGAAAACCCCATCGGGTGCCCCTAGTGCCCGTGGGTGATGTTGAACTAAGGTCACCACTAGAGGAATAAGTGGTGTACCGGAGCAAGCATTGTGTGTGTGTGTGTGTGTGTGTCTGTCAAATTATGGATTAGATTTATGTGTGATTACCATCCCAACCAAACATGTGCAACCACTCTACCCCTTATGGGACCTGGCATTATTGATTACTTAGGCTGATACTAGCATGGTGCCCACATTACTGGTGATGGGGTGACTTGGGGTCACTCTCGGGACGGGGTCGTGCTTGGATAGGCAGCCATGACTTATTTTACAGGGCTCCGGACGCAACGTTGGTCCCTTCGTGTATGTATGATAATGTTAAAGGGAAGAGTCCCACGATCTTTTGCCTATACACGAGGGTCGTGTACCAATGAGTGGACCCTCTGTTAGTGTTGTCTGGGAAAGATAATGATCGGGTGCTTCCCCCGAGTACTTAAGGTACTGCAGGATTGTGGGTGACACGAAAGCTTCCCGAACATTATGGGTAAAGTGCACAACCTCTACGGAGTGTCACACTATTCGAATAGCCGCGTCCACAGTCATGGACGGTTGGGTAGTGCTACTTAAACTATGTCTAGTAATTTTAGAAACTTGGTGCATACATGTGGAAGGGAACTATTTGAATCAAGACAGTGACTTGACAGCTTGATAGACCTGGCATTGATCCAAACTCTATTCATTTTGATATATGTAACATGTTCTCGTGGTTACCGAAGTTCATTGATGCATACCTTACAAGACGATAGGCTTTTTTAACTAGCATGATGCTAGGTTGCTTACTTGTTGTTACATCATGTCTTGGCATACTTGTTCCAAAACATGGGTTGCTTGCGAGTATATTCAAAGTACTCATTGGATTGCCAGTTGTTATTTAATTAGCCAGGCATGAAAGAGCAGGAATTTGAAGAAGAGTTCCTTGGAGATGAACATGCGAACTAGGATGCTTTCCCAATGAGAATGCATGTAGGTTTAAGGCAGATGGCATGGGTTCTACCTATCTACGAAGATTTCTGCTGCTTGAGTTTATTTGATGTTCATAATTTGTGTAAGGAGGTATGTATGGACGTATGACTCTTGTTATTCAGCTTCTGTGTGTTCAATGAGCATTTATCTCGGGGATCACTGTACACGTGCATTCGGTGATCTGTACTTATGAATCGGGGTCCCTACATATGTTCTCCGAACGATCCTTTGTATGACTGAAGGGACGCAACTTTGATAGATCTTCTGGAGGCACCATGGCTTGGAGGATGAACAATGCGGAGTGATTGTATTTATTATCCGCTTCTTCTCTTGGAGTGAAATTGTTTGGATCATGCGGGTAGAAGCCTTGCTCAACGATATTCCAAAGGTTCGATGAGTTGTGATTAAAATGAGGCTTGATATGAAAAATCCAATTAGCAAAATCACCCTTTACAAGTTTAGGAGGAGGACCAAGGTGGTTAATATGAGTTGTAGGGACCGGTCCTCGAAAGACCGGTGGAGGGGGAACCAAGGCAAACATTTCCGTCCCATTCTTGTCATGAGGGGAAGAATTTTGAGTACCTTTAGCTACTTCCGTGCCGGAATTAGCCTCTGACTCTGATGCAGTGGGATTAACCACAAACAAAGGATCGGGAGTAGCTTTCAACCCCTTGAGCATCTATTTAAGCATGTACTTGACTTTGGTCGTCATAAACGTCTTAAGTGAAGCCATAGCTTCATTTAATTTTTCTCGTATGATTGAAGTCAACTCCACGACCTCGAGCACTTTCTCTCAAGTGTCAACCATACACTTTGGGTGGTGAAACCCTTATTAAAGAGACAAGGCTCTGATACCAATTGAAAGGATCGATATCGTTGACTAGAGAGGGGTGAATAGGCAACTACCTATTTTTACTTTTCTTAACAAATTATGGTTTTCAACAAATAGGTTGTTTAGATATGCGACTACGTGAGTAACCTATATGATGTAAGCATCATAATACACACAAGCAAGCTATAGACAAAACACAAGTAAAAATTTCTCAAAGTAAAGATGAGAAATAACCACAGGTGGAGCCAGTGGAGACGAGGGTGTGTTACCGAAGTTCCTTCCCTTTGAGGGTAAGTACGTCTCTGTTTGAAGCAGTGTGGAGGCACAATGCTCCCCAAGAAGCCACTAGGGCCACTGTATTCTCCTCACTCCCTCACACAATCTGAGATGCCGTGATTCCACTAGTGGTGCCCTTGAAGGTGGCAACCGAACCTTTACAGTCGAGGTTAGTGCAATCTCCGGAACTTAATTGGAGGCTCCCAACAACTCTGCGAAGCTTCAACACAATGGAATGTGGATCTGAGGTGACCTCAACCATCTAGGTTGCTCTAACACCCAATAGTAACAAGATCCACAAGGGATTAGTGGGGGGATCAAATTTCTCTCGGTGGAAGTGTAGATCGGGGCCTTCACAACCAATCCTTGGAAAATCAACAAGTTTGATTGGCTAGGGAGAGAGATCAGGCGAAAATGAGCTTTGGAGCAACAATGGAGTTTGGGGGAGGAAGAGGATGGTCTCCTTGGAGAAGAAGACCCCCTTTTATAGTGGGGGATAAATCCAACCGTTATGCTCTTCTCAACCCGCACACAAGCGGTACTAACCATTCAAGGAGTGGTACTACCACTCCCTATAGGAAGCCAAGTAGAAAGAAGAAATAGGAGTGAATAGAGGGCTGGGAGGTAGTAGCCACGATGGTGGGGGCAGTACTACCACCTACCGCGTATGACTCAAGTCCACCGAAAAATAAACTTAGGAAAGAAAACATCTCGGCGTCTTGGGAACGGGGGTACCCAGAATTGCCTGCCTACTGCCCGTGATGTGGCTCCATCAGCGGCCTGGTACGGCCCAACTTTAGCAACCGCAACTCTAGACCCTCGTGAGGTGGGCCACAGCAAGACCTCCTTGGGGGCAATCTCCCAAGACTGGCTCTCGAGGAGCGGAGATATCTATGCAAGGGGCACCTCGCGAGGTTCATGTGATGTGAGCCATGATGACCAAGGCCAGGCGGGCGCCAGAGGGCGCAGTGTACCAGGTTCCTCTTTGGTGCTAAGGGCCAAGCGCAGGCACGGAGTCCCGATGGATCAGGCGAAGGTTTCCATATCGGTGCAACAAGACCAAGGACCGCCAGGGCTGCAGAATGGAGACCATCATGGAGCCCGCCGTGGTGTCACCACCAGAGCCTTTGGGGGGCGAAGACTACTTTTGTCAGGATAACTTGTACTAGCTGTTCCCCTTAAAATTTGGCCGTTGTGGGATCCCTTGCCGCCGATATTTGGGAAGAGGACCAAGGCCACTATAATTAGGACCTATCCACCATCATAGAGGGGGGCGGATCTAGAGTTGATCCAACCATAGGGATTGGATCGATTCCTCCCTAGACATACCACAAGCTCATACGAGCCCAGGAACACCTCTCCTCCGAAGGCTATCCATCTCTTGTACTAGTTCATCCACAGTCATACAAGGCAATACACCTCACACACTGGAGTAGGGTATTACACCACAGGGTGGCCCGAACCAGTATAATCCTCTGTGTCCCTTGTTCTTTGAGTTCGTTGAGCTAGGCCATGGAATCGTGGGGTGAGCGCGCTGGGGGGAGTCTTCTTGCGCACCCCAGAGTTCGAACCTCGCAAGGGTTTGCGGAACCCGAAATCCGACATTCGGCATGCCAGGTAGGGGTGCACTCAAGCCTCTCTTCCATCTTAGCTCACCACCGCCCAGCGACCCCGCTGGCCGATGATGCGTGGGCTCAAGCCGACCGCTGGGCTGCCTGGCCCATCCAAGTAGCCTCGACTACCCAGGAAGACCTCATATCCGCACTCCAGGCGGCCTGCACGCCACCCAGCACCGCTAGACGCGGGTGGCGTCGACAGGCGCCTGCTGCTTTCACTACACAGCGTGCGCGCACCGCCGCGCGCTCTTCGAACTACACTGCAGCGATGGCGCCATACACCAGGCGGGAACAGGCGAACACGCGGGCCACGCTCATCATGGCCCGGGAACTGCTATGATGCAGATTGGCTGCAGGTGGCCGCGATGTGTTGCTGGAGTGCATCGCCGAGCTACTGGACGCAGCCTCCAGGGGAGCACCACCTTTCTGCTCTATGCCCACGCATCAAGTTGTGTCGGAAGCACGCGCAATGGCCCGGCAGGCACGCACTTTCCTCGGAGCTCTTGGGGGTTGATACGTCTAAAATGTATCTATAATTTCTTCTTGCTCCATGCCTCTTTTGGGTGATATTGCTATAATATTTATACACTTCCATACACTTTTGATCATATTTGGACTAACCTATTAACTCAGTGCACCCCAGTGCCAGTTTCTGTTTTCTGCTGTTTTTGTATTTCAGGTTTTCCCGTCACGAAAACTGTCAGAAAAATCCCGGAAAAATTATATAAAAAATCAGCGTTCCGGAAGCTTCCACACGGCCGAAGTAGGGCCGGAGGGGGGCCACCAGGGCTCCAGGCGCCCTGGTGGCGCGGCCCCCCTCCTGGCCGCGCCGGGGGGGCGCCTGGGCCCCCCAGGCCTCCGCTGATGCCCCCCTTTGGCATATATTTAACACGCATCCCGAAACCCTCGAGGACGGAACCCTTTTTCGCGATCTCATCTCTGTTCAGCCGCCGCCGCGCTTCCAAGATCGGGAGCACCAGGAGAACTCTTCCCGGCACCCTGCCGGAGGGGAGAACCACCACTGGGAGCCTCTCCACCACCATGGACGCCTCCCGGATGAGTTGTGAGTAGTCTCCCTTGGACCATGGGTCCATGACCAGTAGCTATGTGATGTTCTCCTCCCCTTCTTGTGCTTCACTAATTAGACCTCGTGAGCTGCCCTACATGATCGAGGCACATATGTAATCCTTATGTTGTTGCTATGTTGAGTTTGCTGGGATCCGATGGATTGTGAGATTATGTTCAGATTGTGTTTGAGTAATATATTTGATTTACCTCTTTTATATTTATGTTCTTAAGTAATTCTTGCATGTTCTCCGTTGCTATTTATAGCTTTGGCCAAGTAGTAGGTAGTGACTCCAAGAGGGAATGTTATGCTCGATTGTGGGTTCATGCCCCTCGATGACTAGCTTGAGTGACAGAAACATGAGTCTAGGGGATGTGCTGTTGCCACAAGGGGGAAAACAACGGTGCTTGTACTGGCGGGTGCGAGGATTGTTTACTTTACGCAAAGTTCTTTTAATGCAGTTGTCTGTTGCTTTGAGTTTACACTATGGGTGGGACTCGCAACTTAATACCAGCGAGATGTTCTGGATAGATATCTCAAGGTGGATGATTAGTAGTAGATGCAGATGGATTTCGGTCTACTTGCCTTGGCGTACCGCCCATGTTTTGAACCTCTACCTTTCTTGCACCATAGTTAGCATTGGTTTGCGCACATAATTCTGTCAATTGCCCAGCTGTAATTCGTTTACCTCACATAGCTGTTTTATCGTCTTTTGGGAGAGAGACATCACTAGTGAACGTCATGGGACTCCGGTCCATATTACCATCATTGATCACATCCGCTATTTACTTTCCGCTTTTACTTACTAGTTGCAGCAATATCTATCACTATTATCTCTTGCGTTTGATCCTTTGTAAACGACAAGGCCGGAGGGATTGACAACCTCTCTGTACTCGTTGGGAGCAAAGTTATTTGTATCTGTGTGCAGGTCCAAGTTGATTGCTAAGTATCTGGCGCCATTAGCAGTTGACACCTTCTTGTTGAACCTTGGAGTCTCAGGGGAAATCGATCCTTGGTATCTTTGCCAAGGGAAAACTTCCGCTACACTGCATCTCAAACCTTCCACTTGGGGTAACCAACGAGGGGCGAGAAGCCATCAAGCAAAGTTTTCTGGCGCCGTCGCCGGGGACTCCACTCTTCAAGATAGGGGAGTTGCATGTTATCTTTTACCTTTGCTTTTTAGTCTTGTTAGTTTACCTTTCAGTTTTGCTTTAGTATCTTTTATCGAAAATCACAAAAATAGTTATCTTGCTTGCTTGCTACTATGGGTTCCACCGAGAACACCAAGTTGTGTGACTTCACTAGTAATAACAACGATGACTTTATTTGCACGCCTATCACTACACCTGCCACTTCAACACCTTCTTATGAAATTAAACCTGCTTTACTGAACTTAGTCATGAAAGATCAATTCTCCGGTGCTGGAGATGATGCTGCTTTACACTTAAACAATTTTTTTGAACTCTGTGATATGCAAAAGTACCAAGAAATAGATGGTAATATTGTTAAGCTTAAGCTTTTTCCTTTCTCCTTGAGAGGAGGAGCTAAAATTTGGTTTCAATCTTTGCCTAGAAATAGCATAGATTCATGGGACAAGTGCAAACATGCTTTTATTGGAAAATACTATCCACCTGCTAAAATTATCCAACTAAGAAGTAACATAATGAATTTTAAACAATTGGATAATGAACACGTTGCCCAAGCTTGGGAACGTATGAAATCTCTTATCAAGAACTGCCCTACTCATGGTTTGACTACTTAGATGGTTATCCAAACTTTTTATGCAGGCTTGAACTTCACTTCGCGGAACTTGTTAGATTCGGCCGCGGGAGGAACCTTTACGTCAACTACACTTGGTGCTGCCACGAAGCTTCTCGATGAGATGATGACCAATTATTCCCAATGGCACACTGAACGCGCTCCAACAGGTAGGAAGGTAAACTCTGTCGAGGAGATTTCCTCCCTAAATGAAAAAGTTGACTTGATCATGTCTCTACTTTCGAAGCAATCTTCTATTGATCCTCGTGATGTTCCTTTAAATTCTTTGATTGCTCAAGAACAAGTAGATGTGAACTTTATCTCTAGAAACAATTTGAATAACAATGCTTATAGGAGTAATTTTGGTAGCAATCCTAGACCGTTCCCCTCTAATTCTTATGGGAACAACAATGCTTATCCCAACACCAAGAACTCCACTACTGAACTAGAGATTATGCTTAAAGATTTCATCACTACCCAAAAAGCTTTTAATAATAGTGTAGAAGAGAAACTAAACAAACTAGATGATCTCTCTTCGAAGGTAGACAATTTAGCCCATTAGGTAGAATTGCTTAAAATTAGAACTTCTCCTCTTGAGGAGAGGAAGGTCACTCATATGAATGCTATTCAAGTGCAAATTAATGAAAACATTAGGATGTTGGCTAAACTTAAAGAGAGATGGGCTAGAGAAAGGGAGGAAGAAGATAGAATTAAGAACCTTCCTACCCACCACACTGTTGCTACTATCCAAATTGTTGAGGATATCCAAACTCTTAGCACCCAATGCACTCCTGGTCCCAATGGACCTATTAATGGTGATGCTATGACCATAGAAACTACCAAACAAGTGAACCTAAAGGACACCACTACCACCTTACTTGATAATAGTGACCTTGATTTTGATAATTGCACTCTCACCGAAGTTATTGATTTCCTTCACAAGATGTCTAGAGATCCCCGCACTAGCACGCTTAACCTTGCCTTCACAGAGCATATCACTAATGCTCTCATCAAAGCTAGGGAGGAGAAACTTAGAGTAGAAGTCTCCATACCTAGAAAGCTAGAAGATGGTTGGGATCCTATGATTAAAATTAAGTTGAATAACTTCTCTTGCTATGCTTTATGTGATGTTGGAGCTAGTACCTCCGTTATGCCCAAAAGAATATATGATATGCTTAAATTGAAACCTTTTGATTCTTGTTCTTTTGGTGTTTGTCTTGTTGATTCTTCCATAAAGAAACCTTTGGGGAGGATCGATGATGTTCTTATCATTGTCAATGACAACTACGTTCCCGTTGATTTTACTATTATGGATATTGAATGTGAACCTTCTTGTCCAATTATTTAGGGACGTCCTTTTATTCGCACCGTTGGTGCTATCATTGACATGAAAGAGGGGAATATAAAATTTCAATTTCCTCTCAAGAAAGGGATGGAACACTTCCCTAGAAAGAATATTAAGTTACCTTTTGAGTCCGTTATATGGGCTAGCTATTCTTTTACCCTTGATAAAACTTGATCTCTTTGCATTATGCCTAGCTTAAAGGCATAAAAGAAAGCGCTTTTGGGAGGCAGCCCACATGAATAAAATTTTATTTTGCTTTTGTTGTGTCTTGATGTTGTTACTACAGTAGCACCATCATTATATCTTTACTTTTCAACTTTGTGCCAAGTGTAGCCTCTGATTGCAAGAAAGTTCAAAAGTTGTGACGTGCTGTCCAGATTCTTCCCTTGGATAGAAAAATTCGTATAAAATCACCAGATCATCTTTTTGGTCTGAATTTTTTCAACAGCTTGCTCTATACAATTTTCTTTCGTGCCTCTGTTCTGAGTTTTTTGATTAGAGTTACAGAAGTGCCCCGAAAAAATCATTTACTACCTGCTGGTCTGTTTTCACATATTCTGTCCTGTTTTGCCTTTCCTTCATTTTGCAAACCTTGAGCTTGCTTTTTCTTTGCAATAACCTTTTGGCAAACTTGAGAAACAGTAGACCTTCAAGAATATCCTTATTTCCAGCAAGGAACAATTATATTATTATGGTTACTAACCTCGATAATCAGATTATGATGAGTTATGTATGAAGGGAGTTTTCAAGTGTGCGAGGGAAGATGATAAAAAGATTCAGGAGTGTCAAACGCTCAAGCTTGGGGATGCCGCCATGCACCCCCAAGAAATATTCAAGAAGACTCAAGCGTCTAAGCTTGGGGATGCCCCCCTGCATCCCCTTCTCCATCAACATTATCAGTTCATCTTTCGTTCCACTATATTTTTATCACTTCATGTGTTATGTGCTATGCTTGGAGCGTCTTGCTCTTAGTTTCCTTTTTAGTTTTCTTTAGCTTTTCATAACGAGTCGGAACTCAGCTTTCTTTGTGAGGGAGAGAAACACGCTCCACTTCAACTTAGAACATAACATAGAATTTTCATGTCTATCCTTGCTGTGTGTGTTCTTTGTCTTTCAATAGCTACTATCATGTTTAGCTTTTAGTTTTCATGCTTATCTTATTAAAGAGCTTTTGTTTAGCTGGTCGTTGGAACTCTCTTTATTTATCATGCTTATCTTATTAAGAGAGTTGGCTTCTGTTGCATTGGTCGATATGTCTATGATAAAAATGCTACGTGCATAATGGTGCTTAGTAGTTCATGTTTTCTTATGGTTAGTCTCAAATAGCCGGGGGGTTCCCAATGTGTTATTGGAGTACCAACATGATTTTTTGCCTATGATGTGGTATGGTTTAGTAATATCTTCCTTCAAGAATTTATTTTGATTGACTTGGCGTATGCTCACGCATATTAAAGACTGTAAAGAAAGTCTGTCAAGCCTTGATGATCTTTTGTTTCTGAGTAGCGATATAACTACCATGCCTGATTCAATGTTGCTTTGTCGCTCTGCATGATTATGACCGTCATTGCCCTTTTAGTTGGTCGCTCCCAGTCTTTTGCTAACCTCCACCTGTACTAAGCGGACTGACTGCTTGTGCATCCAAATTCTTTTAAACCAGTTATGCCATATGATTCCACCATACCTTCCTATATATGGTATTTACCTGCCATTCCTAACGGAGACTTTCATGTACCATCTTGAAATTATTCAAAAAAAAGCATTCCTATTTTGTGCCTCTGTTTTAGTTCATGAGGAAGTAGTAGTTAATTCATGATCTTTTTAAGTTGGACAAGCTTCACCCCGGGATTGCATGTCTAATGTGCAAACCCATAATACGAGAAGGAACTGGCAAAGAGTGCGCCCGGCTCAAAATTAATATAACAAACAAACCCTCCTTCACGCTTTGTTCATGAGAAATTAGAAAACTTTGGCAGTGATAAACAAAGGAGATTAAGAGGATGTGATCGTCCTCATTCGGGAGCCGTTCCTCGAAACTTGTCCATCTCAAGAAGTGATTGAGTTATCTGCTAGCATTCGTTGACGGGACATGCATAATCTAAAAAAATAATTATTACCTCTGTTTTTAAAACCAAGAGCTCTGGTACATGTTTTGTCTTTGTTTCCGACTACGGGTTTTCAACTTTGCCAACAAAAGCCACTGTTCGAGAGTCTCCACCTTCTTTTAAAGCACCAACTTTTAAGAGCATGATTGTCATTCTGAGTTTAATGTGCATTGTCCCAAAGTAGCATTGTCTTTTGCATAATTGTGATATCGTTTATTCTGAAATCATTGTATCTAGTCATCACTTAAACCTTGGAGGTGCCCCTGCATTTATGTTTTGCTTCACTAAAGGGGGCAAGCGAGATATCACTTTATCATATTTGCACACCATGCTCATTACAAATCTTTTTGATGTTTCAGTATCATATTGTAAAACTTTCAGTTCTTTGTGATTTTCTCATGAGGCAACTTAATTACTACAGATTCATTGTCTCAGTAAGCTTTGTCATATGACTATGAAAAATCCTTATATGGTTAATAGCATGTCACCACAGAAATTATTCTTGTTATCATTTACCTACTCGAGGACGAGCAGGAATTAAGCTTGGGGATGTTGATACGTCTAAAATGTATCTATAATTTCTGCTTGCTCCATGCTTCTTTTGGGTGATATTGCTATAATATTTATACACTTCCATACACTTTTGATCATATTTGGACTAACCTATTAACTCAGTGCACCCCAGTGCCAGTTTCTATTTTCTGCTGTTTTTGTATTTCAGGTTTTCCCGTCACGAAAACTGTCAGAAAAATCCTGGAAAAATTATATATAAAATCAGCGTTCCGGAAGCTTCCACACGGCCGAAGTAGGGCTGGAGGGGGGCCACCAGGGCTCCAGGTGCCCTGGTGGCGCAGCCCCCATCCTGGCCGCGCCGGGGGGGGGGGCGCCTGGGCCCCCCAGGCCTCCGCTGATGCCCCCCTTTGGCATATATTTAACACGCGTCCCGAAACCCTCGAGGACGGAACCCTTTTTCGCGATCTCATCTCTGTTCCGCCGCCGCCGCGCTTCCAAGATCGGGAGCACCAGGAGAACTCTTCCCGGCACCCTGCCGGAGGGGAGAACCACCACCGGGAGCCTCTCCACCACCATGGACGCCTCCCGGATGAGTTGTGAGTTGTCTCCCTTGGACCATGGGTCCATGACCAGTAGCTATGTGATGTTCTCCTCCCCTTCTTGTGCTTCACTAATTAGACCTGGTGAGCTGCCCTACATGATCGAGGCACATATGTAATCCTTATGTTGTTGCTATGTTGACTTTGCTGGGATCCGAGGGATTGTGAGATTATGTTCAGATTGTGTTTGAGTAATATATTTGATTTACCTCTTTTATAATTATGTTCTTAAGTAATTCTTGCATGTTCTCCGTTGCTATTTATTGCTTTGGCCAAGTAGTAGGTAGTGACTCCAAGAGGGAACGTTATGCTCGATTGTGGGTTCATGCCCCTCGATGACTAGCTTGAGTGACAGAAACATGAGTCTAGGGGATGTGCTGTTGCCACAAGGGGGAAAACAACGGTGCTTGTACTCGCGGGTGCGAGGATTGCTTACTTTACGCAAATTTCTTTTAATGCAGTTGTCTGTTGCTTTGAGTTTACACTATGGGTGGGACTCGCAACTTAATACCAGCGAGATGTTCTGGATAGATATCTCAAGGTGGATGATTAGTAGTAGATGCAGATGGATTTCGGTCTACTTGCCTTGGCGTACCGCCCATGCTTTGAACCTCTACCTTTCTTGCAACATAGTTAGCATTGGTTTGCGCACATAATTCTGTCAATTGCCCAGCTGTAATTCGTTTACCTCACATAGCTGTTTTATCGTCTTTTGGGAGAGAGACATCACTAGTGAACGTCATGGGACTCCGGTCCATATTACCATCATTGATCACATCCGCTATTTACTTTCCGCTTTTACTTACTAGTTGCAGCAATATCTATCACTATTATCTCTTGCGGTTGATCCTTTGTAAACGACAAGGCCGGAGGGATTGACAACCTCTCTGTGCTCATTGGGAGCAAAGTTATTTGTATCTGTGTGCAGGTCCAAGTTGATTGCTAAGTATCTGGCGCCATTAGCAGTTGACACCTTCTTGTTGAACCTTGGAGTCTCAGGGGAAATCCATCCTTGGTATCTTTGCCAAGGGAAAACTTACGCTACACTGCATCTCAAACCTTCCACTTGGGGTAACCAACGAGGGTGAGAAGCCATCAGGGGTTCAGAAGGAGCCAACATGGACCCAGGCACCGCCGGCCCAGCCCCGGTGATGCCGTCGCCGGAATGTCACCCAGCTGCTACCAGAGCCAGATGTGATGGTTGGTGGTTTTTGGTGCGAGGCGCACAGGCGAAGGCTCAGGTGGAGCGACCACGGAGGCCTACCTACCTCGCATGGTGAACTTGGTGTATGCACCGGGGGAAGACGCCGGGTCGTCTCCCGGGCCAGGATGGGACGGCGAGACGCACAAGGCGGAGGCGCCCCGTGAGTAGCCCGAAGGCTTCACCGACCCCTTCAGCGACGACGAAGGCAGGGTACAGCCAGTAACTCGGGAGCTGGTGTATACTAACCATGGGCTACATGAGAACCAGCCTGCGGCAGCCGTCGTAGGCCCCAGAGCGGCAGCTCCGCTCCCGACGGGAGTAACACATCGGGGGCTGCGCAGGGACAGCTAGGAGCCAGAGCCTTCCTCGCGTCCCATGGAGCAAGGCACAACATGGAGGTGCCGGAGGGCCCTACCCCCAACAGAGGGGCCGCGGTCGCCGAGGGTGCCGCTAGCGTCCTCCTTGCCCCTTGGTCTCGTCCAGGTTTCCGGATGCCCCAATGGTGGACGGGAGCGGCGCAGGGCGGAGCCATCGCCTGGTGATATGAAGCAAGGCTCACGCCTATGAAGTACTTGTATACGGAATCTAGCGGATGAACGCGAGCTCAACTGGACGTGCAGCTCATAGCGGCGCCCTAGTCGCTCTGATACTCGCTACTAGCGCTATCACTGATGTAGCCTTCATAATCGTCAACCATGTCTCTTCTACCACCGCGACCACCGCCTCGTCGCCTTCAGTGGCGAACACTCTCACCAAGGCATCCACGTGGTTATCCACCTAGTGCGCCAGATTCTCCCGGACAGCCATGGGCACGGGGGCTATGATGGCGTAGAAATCGATGTAAGGGTCGAGGTTTTGAAGATGGCTGAATACGCGTGAGAACGCGCGCCCACGGAGGCCCCAACTCTTCTCCTTGATGATCTCGCGAGCCCTCGTAGCCCGGCTCTCCATGCGCTTCACAAGTTTGGTGTAAAAGCCGAGGTGGCCAGCTAATCCTCCACGTGGGGGTGAGGGATGCTCTCCTCGCAGATGGCCCGCAT
Source organism: Secale cereale (assembly GCA_902687465.1). NCBI lineage: Eukaryota > Viridiplantae > Streptophyta > Magnoliopsida > Poales > Poaceae > Secale > Secale cereale. Next base: position 246,246,305 of record LR738712.1, read on the forward strand.
GCCTAGTTAGCCTCACCCGGAGAGCCTGGAGCATGGGGGCATGCTCCTGCTGCAACAACTATCCGCGACAAGCCTCGTCTATATTCTGCTACGCAAGAGCTACAGCTTCATCAACTTTCCGCTGGAGCAAGGCCAGGTTGGCCAGCGTGGAGACCAGCTCGGCTTGAGCAGAGAACTATGCCGCCGTGGCTGCCCTCTCACGCTGCTCGGCCTCATCCAGCCTCGTCCCGAGGGCAGCGCTTCTCCCATCAGCTTCTGCCTCCAGGAGTTTCAACTTCAGGCCATACTCATTGGCAAGATCTGCACTGGCCTTCACCACCCTCCGGTCGATCTCCTCCTGAACCTTGGCCTTGCGAGCAGAGACGGCATCCTCGGCCAGGGTCACCTGGCGCTCCCTCGTATCTAGCAGCTCCTACTCAAGGCTGTGGTCCAAGGCTTCCAGCATCATCGCCTTCTCGCGCTTCTGGATCTCCCTCTCATCGGGAGGCGCCCCCCTCATCGATGCCAGGCCTGCCCTGTGCACTTCGACCTGTTGCTCGAGGGAGTCATTCAGGTCCTGAAGCTTCCGCTGGTGCTCCCCGGCAAACTTGCGGCGGCGATCCACTTGCCTAGCTTCCTCCAGAGCCTTCGCACCGGCGCGCTCGTGCTCGAGACGGCCGAAGTTGATGGCCACCTTCAACTGACGCCATTCGTCTGCTAGCCGAAGCTCCTCCGTCTCTAGGCGGGCATCTACATCAACGAGCTCCTCCCCGAGGCGGCTCATCGCGCCCATCGCTTTCCTAAGAAGCTTGTGGCGGACGGCGCCGCGCCCATGCGCGAATTCAAACGTGCGGCCGGGCCCGTCCTCCGCGTCGTCAATCGCTGGGGAAGCCTAGGATGGCCCACCCTCCTCTAGCAGGGGGCTGGAGGCCGGTGCCATACCCGTTGCTGCCTGGGCCTAAGTGGGGGTGTTGCAAGACAAGCCCACGTGGCTTGTAGATGAAGCCGAAGCTAGGGTCGCCCAGCTACGGGGGATAATCACTGGAGGGGCTCTCGGCACGCCTCCAACACTCCAAGAGAGGACGCGAAGGAGGGATGATAGGATCGCAAAGTCCATGCCTTTGGGAGGTGTGTTCACCTCTTCTGCAAACCTCGCGCCCCAGAAGGCGCCCCGGAGGGGCGCGCTCAAGGCCAACGAGGAGCCCTGAGAAGCCGGGGGTCGCTTCTCAGGGGACTCCGCCGCGCTAGTTGATGGGACCTAAAGAGTCAGGGTCAGAAAGGAACACAACACCTGGGCAACATGCAGAGAAGCTACTTACCCATCCATGTCTATGTACTTCCTCTATTTTTGTAGCCGGTAGGCGAAAGCGTCGTAGCTCAGGAGCACCTTCCTCTTGCGGAGAGACTCGAAGTCCAAGCGGAGCTGGCTAAAGCCCTGAGCGCGACCACCGTCACCTGGGGTGGTATCCGGGGCTTTCGAGCGGGCAACATCGGGAGCCTCGGTCTGCTGCGGCTCACCAGGCACGACCTCAGGACTGCTCACCCAAGCCTCGGGAGCCGGTGCCTCGAGGGCTGCAGTGTCCACCGCTACTTCGTCAGCTACCCAGCCGGCATGCAACGACGCTCGCCATGCATCCACTTCTGAGGTGGGCGTTGAGGGGACCGCAGGCGAGAAGACCAAGGGGAGAGGTTTCTCGCGGTGTTCCCCGAGTCCAGCCGGACGCAGCCCCCACGCGTCAAAATGAGACATCTGTCGCACGAACTCAGTCGGGTTGCAGTAGCAGTACAAGAGACAACCCTCCTCCGGTAGATTGGCCGGCGCCGAGTCACCCGTCAAGAGCTCGAACACCGTCCGCTGCACCTTAGGAGGAAGTGCGGACGCATGGAGCCTAATGGGGTCAGTGTAGCCATAGAAGTTCCACAATGGGCGTGAGTGACGCTGGAGCGGAGCGACGAGACACTTGATGAACTCCTTCAGCACCATGGGCGCCATCACCCCGAGGTCCCTTAGCCTAGCCATCCAGCGTAGACATGCGCGAGCCGTGGGTCGTCAAGCCTCATGTGCCCCCAGCCAGTGCTTCGGACGGCCGGAGCCCGAGAAAGCAGAAGCATAGGATTGCGCACGCCAACATCGACAAACACCCACCGCTTCCGTAATCCTTCCGCAACTGGCGAAAGATCAAAGTCGATCCCCAAGTCGGACGTCGGAGCTATGGCGTGGATGGTCATGCACCTCGAGCATTGGCGAGCATTTGTCAGATGCAGCGAGAAGAAATGGCGAAACAAGGCCACGGAATGAGCAATGCCTACCATGGCCTCGCAAACAAAGCCGAAAACGGCAAGGAGGATGATTGATTGGGGATCCAAGTGTAGTGCATTAACATGGTAATGTGAGAGCATGGAGTTGAAGAAGTCAGAGAAGGGAGGAATCAGGCCAACCCAGAGGGCAAGAAGATGGATAGGAATCTTGGCGGCCGCCCTGTCGACCGCGAAGTGAGAAGCTGGCCAAGAAACGGTCGCCCCCCATTCGTTGAAGTCGGAGGCGAGAGCGGGATGAACCTTGCTCAGCCCCTCCTGGTTGACAACCACCAACCTCCCAAGGGCGAACTCGGAGACTCGAGGTGCAGGGGCCGAGGCGCAGGTTTTCCCCTTCCCCTTCTTCTTCTGGCGCGGTGTCATGGCGGTGGCGAGGATTGACGCTGGGTCAGGCTAGGGGAGGAGGCTGATGTTCTCTAGTATACGGAGAAGTGGTGGGAGCACGCTACCAGCAGGGGAGGCGGAGCTATGCGAGCGGCGGCGGCCACCAGGTCGGGCGGATTTCAAGAAAGCATGGGGAAGTGGGGACGCCCACGTCCAATCAAGTCGCCACGCGTCGACCAAGGCTACAGGCGTTTGGGGCCCGTGATGCTTTGACCTTGCCCCTTTGGCTTTGCCTCGAAGCCAAGTCCGTGCGAGCCTTGGGCCCGAGGGCTACTGCCGGCGTCCTGGGAACAAGGGTACCCAGACTTGCCTGCCTACGGCCTGTGACGTGGCTCCATCAGCGGCCAGGTACGGCCCAACTTCGGCAACTGCAACTCTTGACCTTTGCGAGGGGCCAAGCCTCGCGAGGTGGGCGACGGCAAGACCTCCCTAGGGGTAGTCTCCCTAGACTGGCTCCCGAGGAGCGGAGATATCTATGCAAGGGGCACCTCGCAAGGTTCACGTGACATGAGCCATGGCGACCGAGGCTAAGCGGGCGCCAGCGGGCGCAGTGTACAAGTTTCCTCTTTGGTTCTAAGGGGGCAAGCGCAGGCGCAGAGTCCCGAGGGATCGGGCAAAGGATTCCATATCGGTGCAACAAGACCAAGGACTGTCAGGGCTGCACAACGGAGGTCATCGTGGAGCCCGGCGCAGCGTCACCACCAGAGCCTTTGCCAGGCGAAGACTACTTTTGTCAGGATAACTTGTACTAGTTGTTGCCCTTCAAATTTGGCCGTTGTGGGATCCCTTCCCGCCGATATTTGGGAAGAGGACCAAGGCCCCTATAAATAGAACATAGCCACCATCATAGAGGGGGGTCGGATCTAGAGTTGATCCAACCATAGGGATCAGATCGATTCCGCCCTAGACATTCTACAAGCTCATCCGAGCCCAAGAACACCTCTCCTCCGGAGGCTATTCGTCCCTTTTACTAGTTCATCCATAGCCATACAAGGCAATCCATCTCACACACTGGAGTAGGGTATTACACCACAGGGTGGCCTGAACCAGTATAATCCTCTACGTCCCTTGTTCTTTGTGTTCGTCGAGCTAAGCCATGGAATCGTGGGTTGAGTGCGCTGGAGGAGAGTGTTCTTCATGCGCACCCCAGAGTTCGAACCTCTCAAGGGTTTGCGGAACCCGAAATCCGACAAAACCGCCTTCACTTGAAACTCCGAGGGGCACGAATCGTCTTGTGATATATGCTTGATAGTTTGGAATGCTCAATGCACACGATTAGTCCGTGAACACATTGTAATCAATCACCAAAACCACTTGGAGAGAAATATGCCATAACACCTGTGTCCCCTTTATGTCTCAGTCTGACCTAATTCCAGCGCTATAAATTCCCATATTTTCAGAAACCCTAAGGAGAGGTCCCAAAACAATTTATCGCTGCCGCAAGTCCATGTTCTTCCATTATCCCATCTGGAGGCCTTCTCTAGTACTCTGTCGGTGGGGGAAACCATTGGGAAAGCAATTTTCATCAACCTTGCGGCTTCTTTGATGATGTGTGAGTAGTTCCCACTGGATCTACAGGTCCATGGTAGTAGCTAGATTGTTCTCTCTCTTTCTTGATCTTCAATACAATTATCTCATCTGAGATCAATCCGATGTAAACTTTTGCGGTGTGTCTGTTGGGATTCGATAAACTATGGGCCTACAATCAAATTATTCATTGAAAATATTTGAGTCTTTTATGAGATTTATTTATGTGTGATTTTATAGTCTTGTATTTCTCACATATCTATCTATCTCTTTTTGCCAATTGGATTGATTTATCTTCTGTGGGAGAGGTATTTGGCAGTACGTTCAATCTTGTTGTGTCCTTACTGTGTGACAAGAGGAGTTTCCAGACATGTATTTGTATTGTTGCTACTAAGGGTAAATCAACGGGGTTCGAACAATTACTTGATCTTACTTTTTCTACATTATGTATCATGCTCCAAACATTACTCTATTCGTTATAAAATTAATACCTTAAGATGCATGCTGGATAGTGGTCAAGGGGTGAAGTAACAATAGTATATACACATGTATGTCAATCTATTTGTAATAGATGTAATGCATATATGTTGACAATGGCATGAAGAATCATCATAACTAGAAGCTATTCTATCAATTGTCCAATAATAGTTTGTTTACCCACTGTTGTTATGCCTATTAGAGAGATGCCTCCAGCTAAGCTATGGCTCCTGGTCCATTCGCTTTATATTTACTAAAACCATAAAAATTATTGGTGCAATTTATTTTTCTTTATGCCCTAACATTAATATTAGCCCGCTATGACACCGCTCCTAGCACACTCTAAATAAGTCGGGAGGAGTACATTGTTAAGGGTTGAACACTCACTTGTAATCCACGTGCGAGGGCAAAAAGAACACTTGTGCATGTGTATTACCTCATCAAACAACACTACAAAAAAAGACACATCTGTGACATTTTGGGCCAAATCAATTTTTCTTCTGTCATGCTTATGACACTTCTACAATGATAATTGTGACAAAAACCCGTATCATCATAGATGTGGTGGGCTCCTACTTCTATGACAAAAAATCATGACTTAAAATGGGCTTTTAATCATCGGCGGGCCGGAGACACAACTGCATGACATTCTTTGGGCCGTCCATGACAGAAAAAATCATGGTAGAAGTAAGGGTGAGGAAAATTTTGGGGAGTTCCCGATTACGGTGGGTTGGGGGGCGGAGTGATGCACGAAGGTTTGCGTATTTCACTCGTACACGTCGCGTGTATGTGCGAGGCATTGTGCTCTAACTGAACCTGAGCGAGGTGGTCGTTTACTGAACCTGGGCAATTGCACTAGCTACGTTACTGAACCCGGGCAATCAATCCCTTCGCTGCTAACTGAATCCGACCGACTCCTTTACTACTAACTGAACTCGATCGATTGCTGCTGCTGCTTACTGAAGCCAACCGAACGTGTTGTCTCTTTTTGAACAGCGAACGTGGGGTTTGTTGAATGAGTCGAGACATACATGGTTGGGGTTGGATGAACAGCTCCTTGTGGGGGTTGAATGAATTCGACCCTGTGGTAGTAGGCCGTTGCAATTGCCGCTGGATGAGGAGGACCCCGAGATGAGGCCGCCACAGCCGAGGTGTTGGGGGTGGATGAACAAGAACCGTGGAAGGCTGGTTGAATAGTAGCCGGTGGAGGGCTGGTTGGTTGAACAGGACCCCGTCGAGGGATGGATGAACAGGACCCCGTTGAGGGCTGGATGAACAGGACCCGGTGGAGGGTTGGTTGAACAGTAGTCGATGGAGGCAGAGGAAGACGCGGTGGATGAACAGTGCATGTGGAGGCTGGAGGAAGTCGAAGGTGGGTGAACAGTAGCTCGTGGAGTCCCATTTTGTAGTACCCCACACCCTTCCGGATGAAGAGGACTCCGTTTCGACCGTAGCGCTCCAACACAAGTCCGTTTCCTCTGTTTTGCGGTATGCCAGACCCCTCATGATGAACAAGATGCTGTTTTGACCATAGCCATTTCCTCCGTTTGTGGTATGCCAGACCCTTCCCGATGAACAAGACCCTGTTTCGACCGTACGTGCTCCAGCAGAAGGTTGTTCCCCTCCGTTTTGCGGTATGCCACACCAGGTATAGGCTATTCTGTCCAAGCCGGTTGCCTGCCGATGAACAGGACGATGTTTCTCTGTTCCAACCCCGCCAGTTGGCTACCGATGTACACGACGTCGTTGCTGCCGTCTCCATATGTATGGGACTGCATGGCCATATGTATGCGCAAGTACGCGCTCGAGAGTCGAGACGTCGCTCATATGTATGTACGTGGCTATATTTTTTGGAATCTGGCTGTACGTACGTGTACACGGTTTTGACTGGACTGGCTGAACTGCTATGTCAGGGGCTCTACTACTACACTTGCCACTTCTTGCTTGGCCACGGTTCATCACTGCAAAGAGACCGATCTACCTCTATGTACGTACACGTTCGCGACTAGACAGACAACCCTATGTACGGTTCAACCGTGTGGGTACTAGCTGTCAGGGAGGACAAGGAGGCACTTCCTTGCGTGCGAAGATATAGACAACGGGTCCCAGCTATCAGGGGTGAATCCTTTTTTGCCCATAATAAGGGGGCACTTCCTTGCGTGCGGCTGTGGACCCAGCTGTCAGCCTCTCCACGTACCGTCCTGTTCTGATGGAAGTTGTTCCTTGACCATGTTGACCATGCTGCGCCAAGAGCACCAAGGCGATGGACGACGGCGAGGCATATGAAGGAATTGACCAGGAGCCAGGGGAGATGCTGCAGTTGAGTAGCAACCGAAGAGGAGTATGACGTATGAGGGTTGACTGGTTCGGTGCGGCCTAGGGCTGTAGTCGGCAGAGAATAACAGGAGGGGTGGAGTGGTGGCCTGGGCGGCAGTCGAGTAATGCTTCAGAGCGAGGCGTGCGAAGTAGCGCTGCTGGCCGCCGGAGGCAGGAGCAGGAAGTCCCGCCGGCACTGGAGGAAGAAGATGAGAAATTGAAGATGCATGTCGGCCGTTAGATGTACATCCAACGACTATAGATGTCAGAATCATTTTGTTGACTAATTTGACAAAGTATTCCGTAGGCGACCTAATGGCCCACATGTCAAGCTCCTTGCTGGTGGGTCATGGCAGTCAGTTGGAGGATGTAGACAGATTGAAGATGCATGCGAGCCATTGGATATATATCCAATGGTTGTGGATGTCAGAATGATTTGTTCACTATGCCATAGGCTTCGACTTATTGGCCTAAATGTCACCATGCAATTATGTGGCTCATATTTAATCCTTGTTTTCGACAATTTACAGTCAATTTGCTGGGCTAGGTGAATAAATAGCGTAGCGTAAATTCGACCCATTTCACTTGTTCTAAGAAATCACAGCCCATTTGCACTTTCTTAAAATACACGAATTTGTTGGGCTTTGTAGTAAAGATAATATTAGGTTGGACGGAGCAATTAGTATCAGAATTAAACTGGAGCTGGACATTATTATATAGAAAAATAGAAAATTAGCGAGTTATTGCTCATAATAAAAATGAGTGTATTATTATTACAATGGTCCTTAAATCTTTGCAAGCTTTTGTGCGCAATCACTAGGATTTTCGTTGCCTTCGAGTAAAAAACAACCAGGATTTCCCTTGCCAACTTATGTTAAACATTTAAAAGTGTGTATTAAATATACAATAATAATAATAATAATAATAATAATAATAATAATAATAATAGTAATAATAATAATATATAATGTGGTTAGAATGGAAAAGATAAATTGGGCCCCGCATTCTTATTCTTATATATAGAAAAAAAAGATAAGTGATCTGCGTTTTAAAAAAAAGATAAATTGGGCTGCAGATGTTCAAGAAAAAATAAATCCGAGGTTGGGACGCCCATATGCCGGTACATACATGGTGGGCCTCATAAAACAAGTTGAAACCACTGTGTTGGTATGTCGTGGGACGCGCGTGTCGTGGTTGAGCACTCGGAAAAATATACCCGCTAGATCCCTGGTACCCCTAAAAATGCTCGCCAATGACGGTCTTCGTTGTAAATTTATTTTGTTTATTGACTACTAGGTTGACAAACCCGTGGGCCCAAAGCGCGGTATACAATTAGGAAGAAGCATTTTTTTCAAGTGAGTCACTTGCTTGCGTACGGCCATGGACCTGGTGGGTCCTCACTATTGCTACCTCTTGAGCTTGCGTTGGTTTTTCCGTTGAAGAGGAAAGGGTGATGCAACAAACTAGAGTAAGTATTTCGCTCAGTTTGAGAACCGAGGTATCAATCTAGTAGGAGACAATGCAAAAATCACCAAATACCTGCACAAACAATCAAACAACTTACACCCAAAGCAATAAAGGGGTTGTCAATCCCTTCACGGTTATTTGCAAAAGTGAGATCTGATAGAGATGGATAAACTGTAAAGTAAATATTTTTGGTATTTTTGGTTTATAGATTGGAAAGTAAAAGATTTCTAGTAGATTGGAAACTTGTACTCCCTCCGTAAACTAATATAAGAGCGTTTAGATCACTACTTTAGTAATCTAAATGCTCTTATATTAGTTTACGGAGGGAGTAAGAGGCAAAATAGACCCGGGGGCCATAGGTTTCACTAGAGGCTTCTCTCACGATAGCAAATATTATGGTGGGTAAACAAATTACTCCCAAGCAATTGATACGCATAATTATGACGATATCTAAGGAAATGATCATGAATATAGGCATCATGTCTATGTCAAGTAGACCGACTCCCGCCTGCATCTACTACTATTACTGCACACATCGACCGAAATGATTCTGCATCGAGGGTATTAAGTCCATAAAGAACAGAGTAACGCATTAAGTAAGATGACCCGATGTAGTGGAATTAACTCATGCAATATGATGAAAACCCCATATTGTTATCCTCGATGGCAACAATACAATACGTGTCATGTCCCTTTCTTTCAATGGGATTGAGCACCGCAAGATTGAACCCAAAGCAAAGCACTTCTCCCATTGCAAGAAAAACCAATTTAGTTGGCGAAACCGAACCGATAGATCGAAGAGAATTACTAAGATATCAAATCATCCATATAATAATTCAGAAAAGACTCAAATAATATTCAATGATAATCCGATCATAAATCCACAATTCATCAGATCTTGGCAAACACACCGCAAAAGAATATTACATCAGATAGATCTCCAAGAAGATCAAGGAGAATATGGTATTGAGAATCAAATAGAGAGAAGAATCCATGTAGCTAATAGCTATGGACTCGTTCGTCTGTGGTAAACTACTCACAATTCATCGGAAGGGCAATAGGGTTGATGTGGATGGCCTCCATGGTCGAATCCCCCTCCGGCAGAGTACCGGAAAGGCCTCCAGATGGGATGTTGTGCAAACAGAATGTTACGAAGGTGGAAAAGTGGTTTCGATGCCCCCTCTAGGGTTTTTGGAATATATGTGAATATATAGGCGGAAGAAATATGTCGGTGGAGTAGCAGGGGGCTCACAAGGGTGGGGGGCACGCCCTACCCCCAGGGCATGCCCTCCGTCCTTGTGGGCGCCGCGCAGCTCCCCTGATGTGCAATCCAAATCCTCTGGATGTCTTCTGGTCCAAGAAAAATCTGCATAAAGTTTCATTCCGACTGGACTCCGTTTGATATTCCCATTCTGCGAAACTCAAAAACAAGGAAAAAACAGAAACTGGCACTCGGCTCTAGGTTAATAGGTTAGTCCCAACAATAATATATAATAGCATATTAATGCATATAAAACAACAAAAACAGATAATATAATAGCATGGAACAATCAAAAATTATAGATACATTGGAGACGTATCAAGCATCCCCAAGCTTAATTCCAGCTCGTCTTTGAGTAGGTAAATGATAAAAACAGGATTTTTGATGTGGAATGCTACCTAACATATTTACCAATGTAATTCTTATTTATAGTGCCATGAATGTTCACATCCGTAAGACTCAAAACAAAAGTTTATCAATATCAAAAACAATAATACCTCAAGCATACTAAAAGCAATCTATAAAGCTTCAAAAAATAACATGGCCAAAGAAAGTCATCCCTACAAAATCATAGTCTTTTATGCTCCCTCTTCTTAACACATAGTATAAATCATGCCCATCCCGATGCCAATCATGCAATTGTTTTCGTAGTTTAGCATTCTTAAACCTTTTCAACTATTCACGCAATACATGAGTGTGAGCCATGGATATAGCACTATGGGTGAAATAGAAGGTGGTGATAGACAAAAGGAGGGAGAAAGTCTCACATCAACTAGGTAAATCAATGGACTATGGAGATGTCCATCAGTCGATATCAATGTGAGTGAGTAGGGATTGCCAAGTAACGGATGCACTAGAGCTATAAGTATATGAAAGTTCAAAAGAAACTAGTGGGTGTGCATCAACTTGCTTGCTCATGAAGACCTAGGGCATTTGAGGAAGCCCATCGTTGGAATATACAAGACAAGTTCTATAATGAAAAATTCCATCTAGTATAGGGAAGTGACAACATAGGAGACTCTCTATCATGAAGAACATGGTGCTACTTTGAAGCACAAGTGTGGTAAAGGATAGTAACATTGTCCCTTCTCTCTTTTTCTCTCTTTTTTATTATTTTCTTCTCTTTTTTTAGGCTCCTCTCTTCTTTTTTTGGAGACCCTTTTGTCTCTTTTTTGGAGACTCTTTTGGCCTCTTTAATTATAACCTCACATGGGACAATGTTCTAATGATGATGATCATCACACTTCTATTTACTTGCAACTCGATATTACAACTCGATACTAGAACAAAGATATGACTCTATATGAATGGCATAGGCGGTGTACCGGGATGTGCAATGATCAAGAGTGACATGTATGAAAAATATGAACAGTGGCTTTGCCACAAATACTATGTCAACAACATGATCATGCAAATAATGAGGATGCGTGTCCTAATAAATGGAACGGTGGAGTCACATGGCAATATATCTCGGAATCACTACTGCAGGATGCTACTAACGCGACACTACGATTAGAGACCCTTCGAAGAAACTGTGTGCGATGCAATAATCGCAAAAGGTGGTGTACAAAAATCATGAAAAAAGGTGCAAAATGTTTGCGATGGCGGATGCATCAAACACGGTTCAGATTTTAGTTGTGTGTGCGATGAAGGGCATACAGTTCAGTTCAATTACCTGTTTGCGATGAGGCGGAACAAAAGAAATGGGCAGCCAGATGAAGGCGTGTGCGATATACAGCATACGGTTCACTCGGATGAACTGTTTGTGATTAGGCAACACAACAGAAACGGTCAGCCAGATCAAGGTAGGTGCGATATATGGCATGCAGTTTACACAGATGAACTATTTGCGTTGAGAAAAGAGAACAGAAATGGTTCAACTTAACAAGATGTGTGAGATACGCGACAAACAAGTCTATAATCGGAAACGTGTGCGAAGACCGATAACAACCCCGACGATTGCTGCTAACAAGTCGTGTGTGATGTGAGCAAACGATTGATGTTATACAATTTTGAGTGATCGATGATAACATCACCGACGGGTTCCATGGTTTAGTCCGTTTGTGATATGATTTTCTTTGTCCGCACAACATCTACACTCTGTCCACAGAGCTTCAATATATATACTTGAAAAGACAGCATTCCATAACCAAATTAAGCATACAATTACACAAGTGACTACACACATAACATTTCCAAACACCAAAGTAAGCAATTACATGCATACTAAACTAGGAGAAACAAGGATCTAATCATCTATTTATAGTTGCGACGATGCTTGACATTGCTCTGCTTCTGGATGGATCCCTGGCTGTTTTGGGGAAGGAGGCACTTCCTCATGTCAACGATCCACCTGTACATGTTGTAGCTCGTGTACGCCTCCTTGGACGCGTACACGACGTAAGCTTTGTCGAGTTTCTCCATCCAAGACGAGTGCCAGGCACAGTTGTCCTTGTTGCACGAATCCTTCATGTCTGTGTAGTAGGGGTCGATGATGGCCTCGGCGAGGTGAACCAGTGAGTCCTTCTCATGCTCCTTGCTTCCCCAGATCTTGTATTGGCCCTGGATGTCAACAAGATTCTGGCAGGCGATGCCCAAATTCTTGAGTGCCTTTACATTGTTGGTGATGTCCACCGTAGCGAACATGTAGTGGGGGCTATTGACAAACCTGGCGAAACACTCGCAAGGCCTTGTGTTCTAGGCAGTAGTGGTAGACGAGGATGTGGTGGTGCATGCACATCTGGACAACGGTGACCTTGGGACGAGACCCGGCACAAGTGCAGGTGTACTCGAGATCGAACCCGACCACCTTGTAATTCTCCTCGGCAAGCAATAACTCCATGATGTGGATGGAGTGCTCCACCCAGACCGAGGTTGTTGGTGTACACCACCAAGAGGTCCATGAACCTTCTGTGGGTGTCCACCACGGCACGCATGGTGAACTTCTGCTCATCGTCGGTAGCCGCTCGGAGAACCATTGGAGCCATGCAGGATGCCCTCTAAGAATTTCTCGTCGTGGGTGTGCTTCTTGCAATGGTGGGGTGCGATCGAACGGTTGATGAGACACAAGGGTTAAATGGCCGCTGTAATAAATGGGGGTCGGCCGGCCTGTAATCGTCACGTCTTGTCACACCGTTCATAGCGGAGGATTCCAGTGCATGCTTGGCAACAACGCACCGCACGTGTGGGCTTGAAGAGGCGCCAAATATATCATCGGTAAGCATGTTCCCGCTCTACCACACAGTTTACCACTCAAGCTTCCCGCCCAGCTAGTTTGGCCACGAGTCGGCTAGCAGACGCACAAATTGTGGGCATTTATTGGCAAAAAGCTTTGTAAAAATGAAGTGTGTGGAATGACTTTGGTCATAAGTTTACCCGTCGGTGATGAGGTCCAAGTTACACAGAAGGGTGATGATGGACACTCGAGTGTGATAATTAATTCTATGCTCTACAGGGCACATGGTGGAAGAAACCAACTGTGTGCAATAATGTCGAAGATCGTAGTCGAGTTAGCTATACAAATCATGTGCTGTGAGATCGACATGGTAAACATATTTGACAATGGTTAATAAAATCTAAGACCATTGCATATTAAGGTCAAAAAAGTGCTACCAATATACGACTCGTGCTGATTACAAGGTTCAAACTAATATTAGAAATGAAATTTAGCTCATCAGATGCAAGCGCTCGTGCTGATCCATTGAACATGGATACTAGAGTGGTTCAAACTAATATTACCACTTCTTAGTCTGGTTTCGAAACCTCATAATTTTTGCAAAGGGGTTAGCCACTGAGATGCCATGTATGGGGTTGACACAATGACTTCCGATTACTCTGTCATCGAAAGTTATAAAATGAAATTCATCATTTTCAGATCCTATTCGATTGTATCGTAGGCGCCGGCACTAATCAACAAGCCATTCAATTTTGTGAAATACATGTAGGGCAAACCTCATTACCTTCAGCACCCTTGCTCTGACAACAAATAACCTGGTGAATATAATCTCCGGTAAGGTCCCTCGGTAGAAGTTCAAAGTAATTTCTGAGAGATGCAGATCTAGGCATTCGACGTGATTGATATACTGTATCACATTATCCACCACTAAGCCTAATCTTATTTGCAAAATAAGAAAATGTGTTAGTGCCTACATGCAGTTTTGAACACTACTACATGCCTATTTGGTTAGCAGGATTTGTAAAATGCACTAACATGCCATCTTCGATCTGACATGACTAACATGTGCATTTGATTACTTTCTAGAAAAATTTAGCCTTCTTCACAAGAGGTTGGAGTGGATGAAAAGTTCCCTACAAAAACTAGTACAGATGAATTCAAAGGAGAAATGATTATTGATTGTAACCATGTGGATCAAGCAACCAATATGGGGGGGGACATGTATGTACTAAAATCCTCCAAAAGAATGCTTCAGAAATCGTAGTACATTGTAATTGTAAACTTGGAAAAAGGTGTCACAAATTGAAATCCCTTAAGGTTAACATTTAATAGGAAAAGAACATCACCTCGATATATAGCTTCTCCAGGCACAGAAAGCATCTCAGGAAACTACAACTTGCTTCAGGTTGTGGCCGATAGACTCTAGTGCTCAGACCTTCACTGTGCACAGTTTCGGGATCAAGCTTGTCGGAATCATTTTCTGAATGACATATGAACAAACATCTTCAAAATTAGAAATAATTTTAATTTTTGGAAGGAGAGGTAGAAGGCGGTTATTGTACCTGAACGGGTCTGTATCCAGTAACAAGTTTGGAGTATTTGTTAGACGAGTAGCCCACCGCTGTCAATTTTGGCGCATAAATGACATTGATTATTGTTGGACCTTCTTGATCAACTACAAGTAATCTCTCAAGTGCAGGTGTGTCCTCAATGACCATACAGTGGTACACATCTTGTGATTTCTTCCTGCTACACTAGCAACACACATAAATAGTCTGGAGAGTCATGGAGGTGATGTAGAAGGTACTCAACCCGTTTGAGAGGCAGACACCGATGACCTCGAGGTGCTTAAGTCATGGTAGAATAAGATCGGGCACGTCATTAAGGTGGGTGGGATGGCAGTTCTTGAGCTTGGTGACGTACATCGTGGGCGCCAGGCGAAGCGTGGACGTTGGCAGCGCGCGCATATGCCTATCAAAAGTGATCTCCTCGAGCAGATCTAGGGTGGGGGCTCGGAACCAGTCGTCAAGCTTGGCTCGGTCCTTGCCATTGGAATGGAACTTGCCCATTCTAAGGCCTCTAGTTGGGCCAAGGTGACTGCCGAGGATATTAGAGAATGCATCCAAGCTTTTGTGATAGCCATGGCAGAGCTCTTGGGTGTCGATGAGGTCGAGAGGGCTAGAGTTCCATAGGGGGGGCACCGCTGGGAAATGATGGTTGTATGCGCCCCATATTTGATTGGGTGGAGGGAGATGATGAATGTCAACATATCATCAAGGAGGCTGCTGATGAAGTCTAGGACTGCTAGAGTCGCTTGCAATTCTAGCTCGCCCTGCCTCCGCTTGTTGCCAACCCCATTCTCCACCTCCGGAGTCTCCTTGTCAGCGGCGCTTTCTGATAGGAACGGCAGTACAGGGAATATTTAGTTAAAATAGGGCAATAGAAAAGTGTATTGGTAACTAGAAGCTTTTAGGTAGGAATATAGTAAGAAAAGGCAAAAAAGATTGGTTTAACTTAAATACTACACAATTAATTTGATATTGCTGGGTAAGTCAACATGCAGATAGTTGAAAAGAACACTTACTTCGAACAAAGTCAGGACGGATGATATCGTCGGGGAAGTTACCATATATCTCATGACCAGGCCCTTTTATGTGCAGTGCAATTCTATTGCCAGCTTTGAGTTCATAAAACTTAGAAATTTCTTTCCAAAAGCAAGTGCCAAAATATGACTCACCACATTCATCAAGTCTTACAGTAGCAACGATTGTAAATCCATGGTTTGTGTGTAGTATGACATCCCTGTAGTCTTGATTTATGTAAAGGGGAAGATTGTGCACTACATATTCTGTTGCATAGCAAGGGACGTGCTGCAAAAAATGGTAGTATTATTAAAGGAAATATGGTAACATGCAAATATGGGCCCAAATTGAAAGAAATGTACACCAGTCGAAATTGAAGGACAAAAATCTATATTTAAACAGATAGGGTAAACATGATGTCATGGAAATATGAGAGTAATCGAAAGAACAATACATCATTAATTTTCCCAATATAGAAAGAAGAGGGGGAAAATCACCTTTGACGTATATGGTGTATGTGGCACCTTTTATCAAAATGTAGTAATATTTAGAATATGTTCTTGAAATTAGGCCATGCCAGCTCATTTAGGGTGAGATTGAACATACCGCGCGCATACTCAAGTCATCTGGTACGGTGAGATGGAACGTCTGGTGAAGGCCCCAAGGTCCTGATGTGTCCACGCACTATACACTCTATGAACGGAAGAAAACCCTCCAATCAGCTCGAATAATAATGAATTGACGGTGATTTCAGCCGGGTGATTAAAGGAGGCAGATGAACTGGGATAAGAGATGAGATAATATCTCATTAAATTAGTTACTTTGTTGTCCATGAGAAAGAACCCTCAGTCTGGCAGATTACCCAACCGAGCGAAGCTGGGTCAACCGGGAGCAGCGTTGAGAAAGTCGATGGCGATAGGCGGCGGCAAGTGGAAGTGGCGAGATGCGCGATCTTTGCCGGCAGCCAGGCGATGGCGGCAGGCGTCGAGCTAAGTGGTTACCGCCGCGATAGGCGGTGCCATATATAGACGCGGGGATGGTGAGGGTTTTCCGTTTTCTTTTTTGAATTGGGTGGCGATGTTTTTCTGTCCCAGAAAGAATTTTGGAGGCGACGGTTTGCTAGAGCCAATCGTGTGTGATTGACGCAACAGGCAAAATGAAAGTCATTGCACACGGTTCAAATTTTGGGAACCGTGCGTGATTGACGTACTACCCTCGTCCTGGTTTATTGGTCCCCTTTGTAATTTTTACCAAATTTTGATCAAATATTTATCTACGAAATGTTTATGCATGTCCCCAAAAATTATTTCATTGAACACTATGCTCAAATACCAATCCGACGATATAATTTCTGATGACCTTCACTACCATTTTGTCAGGTAAACCTTTGGTAAAAATTTAACACAAATTACAAAGGGGACCAATAAACCAAGATGGAGGTAGATTCCATCAACCGAACTGATTGTATCCATATCCCACGGTTAGACAGAAGTAAACACGGATTAAACATACTCAGACATAGACAATAAGTGTACATGTACACAAGCATAGTTCAACCATATAGTACATCGAGGTGCTATACAAACGGTTTTTAACCCCTTTCCACGACGGCATTTGGAACCGTCACCTAGTGAGGGTGGACGATAGGGGGTCCTTCCCACACGACTCAGAAACCGTCGGCGATATGCCATCCTGGCACACATGCTCGGCAAAATGAGGTCGTGTGCGACCGGCTAGCGACCAAATACGATTATACATACAGTAGTGCTAAAGAAACACAATTATACATGCGAAATCATTTCCGGACGTATGTACATCCCACACAGTCATTCCCCGCTAAACATTTTCGTTCGTATATACATCAAACACAGTCGCTCCAAGGAAAACATTTCTGATCGCAGGTACATCACACACAATTTTGCCCGTCAAATTTTTTGTGATAGCGTTTTCATTGCACACGGTATTAACAATTTTATCATTTCTGTTATTGAATGCATCACACGCGGTGCGTGGATGAAACTGTGTGGCAAAGGCTGTTCATCATACACAGTTTTTATGTGGTAAATGTTTGGGCCAGGTGGCCTAGTGCAAACAGTTTTCAAGAGGATGTCGTGTGTGATTTTTCATTGATCCAGCACGGTTATTCCTAGAAACTATGTGTGTTATGGAATGCATCACACACGGTGTTTTCTCAATAATTGTTTGCAATAGAAAACTCCAATTAGCAAGTTAATTATCCTATTATTAATAAAACATTTATTAATCTAATTTAAATTTCATATTAAGCACACAATATATTTCATTTTCATAATTGAAATACATCAGGGTACAACATCATATAGCTTCAGCACTCAGCTACCCCATTACACAACAGCACCAGCATCAAGTTTCACATGCAACATCTATAACCTTTCGAAATTAGCAACATAGACGGTACATAGACAGATGTATCTCATCTGGAAAACAGATGAAGCAGAAGGCGAATATTGAGCATTTATTGATGTTGAAGGTCTTTGAAACTTTAGGCCAGTGCGTGTGTATGATTGGCCGTCCATCCTTCATCCTCTTCGGGAACACTTCAATGTTGAACCGTGGGTGTTGTATGAATACCTTCCTCACCTCCTGACCATACGGATGGTTTGAGAGGATCACAAGTGAACTGCTTTGGAAAGGCCTGAAACAAGGATGTGCATAAATATCTTCTCTATATTGGAAATGGGGCAAAGGAATAAAAAAAGGCAAGGTATAATGGTTAGTACCATCGTGTAGTGAACTGATGTCTTCTTCATTGTGCAGACAAAGATCTTGTTGTTTTTTGTCGTTAATTTATTTATCCTAACAATCTTTCTGAGTTTCTTGACTTGACTGGTATTCATGGACAACTCATTCCCCCATATGCAAAAAGGGTAGAACAGTGGGTCAAAACCTCTGACAGCAGGACCTACATGTGCAAGACCAAATTGTTAAAAACCTAAATATTAGAATGGTTTCTACAATTGCACAATAATGTGCTATTAAACAAATGACCATGCATGTGCAAACCTCGATCGTAAACCTTAGTGCTTCCCATTGTTTCCCTACAACACATATAAGGTAGTTAGTCATCAGCTTAAGTGAGGGTTCGCATGCTATCAATAAAATATGTTGATAAAAAATAAGCACACTGGAGATTCATCAGATTAATTCAAGACACATGGAAAACCCATTTATCCAAACCAAGCATGATTAAGAACTAGGAAATATAGCACCTGTATATGTTTCTCATGTATTCAGTGCAGCCAAATTCGATTAATTCCTCACATGCACAACAATACAAAATTCTACCCACGACAATTGGACATCGCATTGCAGAATTGAACCAAGCAGATAACTAAACACCCCAACAAATGAACCAAGTATTAATTGAGCACCACATTGCACAATATAACGTACTCCTAATAGAAGATCAGACAGTTAACCAAACCAAGCATTCTTAACAACTTGGAAATATAGCAATTGTATTTGTTTTAAATGTATTTACTACAACCAAATTCAATTTATTTCTCACATGGTATACAATAAAAGAATTCACCCACAACAATTGAACATCGCATTGCTGAATTAAACCAAACAATTAACTAAACACCACAACAAATGAACCAAACGTTATCTGAGCACGACGTTGCACAATATAACATACTCCTAATAGAAGATTAGACAATTAACCAAACCAAGCATGCTTAACAAGTTGGAAATATAGCAATTGTATTTGTTTCTCATGTATTTAGTGCAGCCAAATTTGATTTACTTCTCACATGGTATACAATAACAGAATGCACCCACAACTATTGAACATCGCATTGCAGAATTGAACCAAACAGTTAACTAAACACCACAACACAAATGAACCAAACATTAACTAAGCACAACATTGCACAATTTATAACCAAACCAATTATGCTTGGCAACTTGGAAATATAGCAATTGTATTAGTTCCTCATGTATTTTGTAAAGATAAATTCAATTTATTTCTCACATGGAAGACAATACAAAATTGTAGCCTGAAGAATTGAACATCACATTTGCAGAATTCAACCAACTAGTTAACTAAAGACGACAACTAATTAACCAAACAGTTAATAAGTGAGCACCACACTACACGACATATAGAACATATACAGTAGAGCAACTAATTGCATGGTAAAATTATATAGCACAATTCACTGGAATTTGTTAAGGAAAGGTAGGAGCAGCACACGCAACAGGTAAACCAAGCATGCTTAACCGGCCCAGCTAGAAAATGGCTAGGTGCTCCTCCAAGATCTGGGGGTCGACATGAATGGCAACCATCATGACCTCATCCGCTCATGCGACCGTGAGTTGCTTCTCCACTGCCAAATGCTCCTTCAGATACTGGCTATACTACATGCACCATGGCATAGGGTGGCGCTTATTTGGTGGAGGGGTCGGTGATTTGGGTGGAAGGTGTCGCGCCGGCGGTGAGGGCATGTGGGATGTGGAAGGAGGAGGAGGATGGGGGTCGGTGTGTGCATTACCTGCCTGGATAGATGAGACTGAGCGGCATGAAGGAGAGTCGCCGATGAGGAGGCGGCGCTGCAAGCAAGGAGTGAAGGTTTTAACTTGGAAAGGAAGGTGAAAACAGGGGAAATGTGGCTTTTGGTAAGGGGAGGGGGCGGGGAGGTACATATTTCCAAGGAAGCCGAAAATTTGGAATCGCTTCAGCGAAAAAACTAGCGCGCAAAGTGTCATCAGACACGGCCCCTTATTCAGAACTGTGTACGATATGTGAACATCACAAATGACTCAGATAGCTTAACCCGTGTGTGATGAGTTTGAACATCAGAAATTTTGTTCCATGTCCCCATCTTTCACCGGTGATATTGAACAGTGAAATGATATTTGAGGAGCGGGCTAGTGTGCTTGACAATCCGACGGTGCTCCAAGATATTTTGTGCTGCATCTCACATGGTTGGTGATAATAAACTGTGTGCGATCTACTTGACTTTTCGTCTAGATTGGAATTAAATAATGGGGTCACAACTGCAAAGGATGGTGTTTTACTTGCTAGAACTTTTATCTGCAGTGAACGTGCAACGATAGGTGCATCGTCAAGAAAATTAGAATTGTTCGGGGTTCGTTTGGACGTTTTTATACATGAACTTGATTTTGTAGCCATTTCTGGTGAATAATTAAAATTTGAACTACATGCACATGCTCGAATGCATATAAACGGTTTGAAAAATCAAATATGTGTCCTTGATTGCATGCTTAGGTCTCATGCAAGAAATGGGAATGAATGTCAAAATCCCTGCCACTGTCACTCGGCCGCAAACATTGAGATACCTCGTTTTTCAATTCTAGTAAATCCAAAACTCGTCTGGACTTCATGAAACTTGGCATGCTATCATGGAGCGGCATCAACATGCCGTGGTTAAATTTTTGTCCCATTTGGGGTAGGTTTGGTTATAACCTTCTCACAAATCGTAGCTTCTCACAACAAGCGTGATGGTTTCGCTAGGGAACGTGCCACCTTTGTAGACGAAATGATATCCGTTGCCTCTTATTGCTTTTGAAAAATTTCTAGTGTCAACATCGAACAACATGAGTGTTGTGCTTAATTTAGGATTTTTTCGGGGTTTGTTTGGAAATTTTTATACATTAACTGGGTTTTCTAGGCATTTTACGTGCATAATTCAAATTTGAACTACATGCACATGCTCTAGTGCATATAAACGGGTTGAAATGTCAAATATGTGTCCTTCGGTGCATACTTAGGTCCCATGCAAGAAATGGGAATGAATTTCAAACACTCTGCCACCGTCACTTGGCCGCAAACATTGAGATACCTAGTTTTTAAATTCTAGTAAATCCAAAACTCGTCTTAAATTCATGAAACTTGGCATGCTATCATGGAGCGGCATCAATACTACATGGTAAATGTTTTGTCCCATTTGGGGCCGGTTTGGGTATAAACTTCTCACAAACCATAGCTTCTCACAAAAAGCGTGATGGTTTTGCTAGGGAACATGCCACCTTTCGGGACAAAATGATATCAATTGCCTTTTATTTCTTACAAAAAAATCGAGTGTCAACATAGAACAACAGGAGTGTTGTGTTTAATTTTGGAATTTTTCGGGGTTCGTTTGGACATTTTTATACATTAACTTGATTTTGTAGGCATTTCAGGTGCATAATTCAAATTCGAACTACATGCACATGGTCCAGTGCATATAAACAGGTTGAAAAATCAAATTTGTGTCCTTGGTTGCATGCTTAGGTCCCATGCAAGAAATGGGAATGAATTGCAAACACCCTGCCGATGTCACTCGGCCACAAACATTGAGTAGATAGTTTTTAAATTCTAGTAAATCTAAAACTCGTCTGAAATTCATGAAACTTGGCATGCCATCATGGAGCGGCATCAACATGTCGTGGTCAAATTTTTGTCCCATTTGGGGCAGGTTTGGGTATAAGCTTCTCAAAAACCATTGCTTCTCACAACAAGCGTGATGGTTTCGGTAGGGAACGTGCCACCTTTGGCGACGAAACTATATCCGTTGCCTCTTATTGCTTTCCAAAATTTCCTAGTGTCAACATAGAACAACTGGAGTGTTCTATTTAATTTAGGAATTTTTCGGGGTTCGTTTGGAATTTTTTATACATTTACTTGGTTTTCTAGGCATTTTATGTGCATAATTCAAATTTGAACTACATGCACATGCTCCAGTGCATATAAACGGGATGAAATGTCAAATATGTGTCCTTCGGTTCATTCTTAGGTCCCATGCAAGAAATATGAATTTATCTGAAACACCCTGCCACCGTCACTTGGCTGCAAACGTTGAGATACCTAGTTTTTAAATTCGAGCAAATCCAAAACTCGTCTGAAATTCATGAAACTTGGCATGCTATCATGGAGAGGCATCAACTTGCCATGGTAAAAAATTATCCCATTTGGGGCAGGTTTGGGTATAAGCTTCTCACAAACCATAAATTCTCACAACAAGCATAATGGTTTCGGTAGGGAACGTGCCACCTTTGGGGATGATATCCGTTACCCCTTATTGCTTTTAGAAAATTTCTAGTGTCAACATAGAACAACGGGAGTGTTTAATACGTCTCCGTCGTATCTATAATTTTTGACTGTTCCATGCCAATATTCTACAACTTTCATGTACTTTTGGCAACTTTTTATACTATTTCTTGGTACTAACATATTGATCCAATGCCCAGTGCTAATTCCTATTTGTTGCATGTTTTTTTGTTTCGCAGAATATCCAGATCAAACGGAGTCCAAACGGGATAAAAACGGACGGAGATTGTTTTTGGAATATATGTGAATTTTGGGAAGCGGAACCAACGTGAGACGATGCCCAGGTGGCCCACGAGGGTGAGGGGCGTGCCCTCGGCCATCATGGCCACTCCGTAAGGCGGTTGATTCCCTTCTTTCGCAGCAAGAAAGATAATATCCGGATAAAAATCGTGTCCAAAATTCAGCCCAATCGGAGTTACGGATCTCCAGGAATTTAAGAAATGTTGGAAGGTCAGAATCTGGGAACGCAGAAACAAAGAAATATAGAGAGATAGATCCTATCTCGGAGGGGCTCTCGCCCCTCCCACGCCATGGAGACCATGGACCAGAGGGGAAACCCTTCTCCCATCTAGGGAGAAGGTCAAGGGAGAAGGAGGGGGGCTCTCTCCCCCTCACTTCCGGTGGCACCTGAGTGCCGCCGGGGCCATCATCGTCACCTCAATCTACACCAACAACTTCACGGCCGTCATCACCAACTCTTCCCCCCTATATGCAGCGGTGTAACCCCTCTTCTACCCGCTGTAATCTCTAGTTCAACATGGTGCTCAGTACTATATATTATTTCCCAATGATGTATGTCTATCCTATGAAGTTTGAGTAGATCTATTTTGTCCTATGGGTTAATTGATGATCGTGATTGGTTTGAGTTACATGTTTAATTATTGGTGCCATCCTATGGTGCTCTCCGTGTCGCGCAAGCGTGAGAGATCCCCGCTGTAGGGTATGCAATATGTTCATGATTTGCTTATGGTGGGCGGCATGAGTGACAGAAGCACAGACCCGAGTAAGTTGGTTGTTTGCATATGGGAATAGAGAGGACTTGATATTCTAATGCTATGGTTGGGCTTTACCTTAATGATCTTTAGTAGTTGCGGATGCTTGCTAGAGTTCCAATCATAAGTGCATATGATCCAAGAAGAGAAAGTAGCTTATGCCTCTCCCTCAAATAAAATTGCAATAGTGATTACCGGTCTACTTATCGATTGCCTAGAGACAAATTACTTTATCATGAAAAAAAGCTCTCTAGCTAAACTAATTTAGTTGTGTCTTTATCTTAACAACCCCTAGTTTTATTTATGTGCTCTTTATATTCATACAAACCTATCCCACAAAAACCACAAAGTACTTCTAGTTTCATACTTGTTCTAGGTAAAGTAAACGTCAAGCGTGCGTAGAGTTGTATCGGCGGTCGATAGAACTTGAGGGAATATTTATTCTACCTTTAGATCCTCATTGGGTTTGACACTCTTACCTATCGAAAGAGGCTACAACTGAACCCCTACACTTGTGGGTTATCAAGACCTTTTTCTGGCGCCGTTGTCGAGGAGCAATAGTGTGGGGTGAATATTCTCGTGTGTGCTTGTTTGCTTCATCTCTAAGTAGATTTTATTTGCTGTTCTAAGTTGTTCTCTATCTTTAGTTATGGATATGGAACATGAAATACCAAAAATATTATGTGAAAGATATTATGTACTACTTTTATAATCCTGAAAAAACCCCATTCAACTATGTAATGGGAGTAACGTTGAATCAATGTGAATACTTTAGGGATTATCGCTTGACTCATAAAGGGAAACTATTATGGGATCAAATTCATATGTTGCATTGGTATGCTAGGCAACTATGCTTGAGTTATGATTATACTTGTTTCTCTAGGATGAAGGCTCCACACCTTCCCTTTTCATGCAAATTTAATGATGATGAAACCTTAGCTTCTTATGCTAATGGTATATATGATTATTATGATGTGGAACAAATATAAGAATTCATTGCTTTTAAGGGTGCTTATGAAATTGAATCTCTATTTAAAAAGGATGATGCTTTTGACGATGATGTTTATAGGCCTGAAAATCTTGCTATATTGAAATATTGCTATCTGAATTATGAATATAACTCCAACATTGATGCATTTATTGAGAAAGTCTCTGTTGTCCAAGAAGAGACTAATATTTTGCAGGAGTCTATAGAAGAAGAAATTAATGACACTGTGAGCTCATTGGATGAAAAAGATGAGGAGGAGAGCGAAGAACTAAGAGGAAGAGCAGATTGATCACCCGTTCCTACCTTCTAATGAGAGTAATTCTTTACCCCATACATTGTTTAATTTCCCTCCGTGCTTACTGAAGGGTGAATGCTATGATGATTGTTACGACCCCGTTGATTCTTTTGAAATACCCCTTTTTTATGATGCTTGCTATGCTTGTGGCTAAGATGCCAATATGAATTATGCTCATGGAGATGAACTTGCTATAGTTCCTTATGTTAAACATGAGATAGTTGCTATTGCACCCACGCATGATAGTCCTATTATCTTTTTGAATTCTCCAAGCTACACTATATTGGAGAAGTTTGCACTTATTAAAGATTATATTGATGGTGTGCCTTTTTCCATTACACATGATGATTTTAATAGTTATAATATGCATGTGCTTGCTGCTCCTACTTGCAATTATTATGAGAGAGGAACTACATCTCCGCCTCTCTATGTTTCCAACACGATAAAATTGCAAGAAACTGCTTATACTATGCATTGGCCTTTACTTAATGTGCATGAATTGTTCTTGTATGACATGCCTATGCATAGGAAGAGAGTTAGACTTCGTTTTTGCATGACACATATCACTTTGTGCTCACTACTAAATGCCAAATCATTGCTAATTAAAATTGGCTTTGATATACCTTGGGATCCGGGTGGATCCATTACTTGAGAACTATATGCCTAGATTAATGGCTTTAAAGAAAGCGCCGCCAGAGAGACAACCCGGAAGTTTTAGAGAGTCATTTATTTCTGTTGTGTGCTTTTATAAAGTTTAAAAACAAAAAAATAAAGAGGGGAACCTAAAACTTTTTCAAAAAGAAAAGTGAAAGTAAGAAGGACGAGCACCATTGAAATGGGGGAGCTCCTTGAACTTTGTTCATGCCCATGGAAACTTTGCAAATCTTGAATTACAGAAAACTTTTCAACAAAAATAATTATCCCCTTGTACAATTCCATTTTATTATAAAAATAATGTTCCAAGAGTTCGCCTTTAGGATGATTAAACTGCTTGTTGGTTTGTGCGATGCAAAAATAGAAACTTTGGCTGTACTGCGCGATTTTACATTTTTTTACTGGAACATTTAAAGGATATGAAACTTTTTGCAAATTCTTGCTATACAAATTGTTGATTTTTTCTAATTTTTCCAGAATTTGTAGAGTTATATAAGTATGGTTAATGTTCAGATTACTACAGACTGTCCTGTTTTCACATATTGCTGTTATAGCTTCATTATTTGCATATGTTTGAATTCTTGTTGTAGCCTCCTTGACTTGGGGCCATAGAATTGTGATAGCATACTGTGGGTAACTTTTGTTCATAATTATACAATAATGTTAGAGCAGTACATGATGGGATTTTATTGATCATATGCACTAACCCCGCCACTAAAAGTTCGGTTAAGTTTTGTGTGGATGAAGTGTTCGAAGATCGAGGAGGTCTCGATATGAGGAGAAGGAGGAGAGGCAAGAGCTCAAGCTTGGGGATGCCCGAGGCACCCCAAGTAAATATTCAAGGCTACTCAAGCGTCTAAGCTTGGGGATGCCCCGGAAGGCTTCCTATCTTTCTTCAACAAGTATCGGTATGTTTTTGGATTCGTTTCATTCACATGTTATGCGTAAACTCTTGGAGCATCGTGTGCTTTTTATTTTTCCTTTTAATAAATGCGCCATGCTGGTATGAGATAGTTTTAGGTTGATTTACAGAATGCTCTTTGCACTTCACTTATATCTTTTGAGTCTGGCTTTATAGAATGCTTCATGTGCTTCACTTATATCATTTGAAGTTTGGATTGCCTGTTTCTCTTCACATAGAAAACCGTCATTTGTAGAATACTCTTTTGCTTCACTTATATTTGTTAGAGCGTGGACATATCTTTTGTAGAAAGAATTTAAACTCTCTTGCTTCACTTATATCTATTTAGACAGTTGACAGGAATTGGTCATTCACATGGTTAGTCATAAAATCCTACATAAACTTGTAGATCGCTGAATATGATATGTTTGATTCCTTGCAATAGTTTTGCGATATAAAGATGGTGATATTAGATTCATGCTAGTGGGTAGTTGTGGATTGTAGAAATACTTGTGTTGAGGTTTGTGATTCCCGAAGCATGCACGTAAGGTGAACCGTTATGTGACGAAGTCGGAGCTTGATTTATTTTTATTATCATCCTTTGTGTGGAGGTCGTGATCGCGCAATGGTTAACTCCTTTTTTTGAATGAAACGGTAGGGTAAAACCCCACTGCATAATGTAGTACTTTGTTTAGATGGCTAATAAGCTTTTGCAATAAGTATGTTAGTTTTTTATGACTAATGTTGAGTCCATGGATTATACGCACTCTCACGCTTCCACCTTTGCTAGCCTCTCTTGTACCATGCAACTTTCGCCGGTACCATACACCCACCATATACCTTCCTCAAAACAGCCACCATACCTACTTATCATGGCATTTCCATAGCCATTCCGAGATATATTGCCATGTAACTCCACCGTTCCATTTATTATGACATGCACCATCATTGTCATGTTGCCTTGCATGATTGTAAGATAGCTAGCATGATGTTTTCATGGCTTGTCCGTTTTTTGATGTCATTGCTAGGCTAGATCATTGCACATCCCGGTACACCGCCGGACGCATTCACATAGAGTCATATTTTGTTCTAGATTCGATTTGTAATCTTTGAGTTGTAAGTAAATAAAAGTGTGATGATCTTCATTATTAGATCATTGTACCGTGTGAGGAAACAAAAAAAAGAGATGGCCCAAAAAAAGAGAGGGGGCTAAAAAAAAGAAAAGCCCCTCCAAAAAAATGAGAGAAAAAGAGAGAAGGGACAATGTTACCATCCTTTTACCACACTTGTGCTTCATCATAGCACCATTTTCTTCATGATAGAGAGTCTCATATGTTGTCACTTTCACATACTAGTGGGAGTTTTCATTATAGAACTTAGCTTTCAGACACATATAGCTCTAGTGCATCCGTTACATGGCAATCCCTACTCACTCACATTGATATCGATTGATGGACATCTCCATAGTCCATTGATTTGCTTAGTCGATGTAAGACTTTCTCCCTCCTTTTTTCTATCACCACCTTCTATTCCACCCATAGTGCTATGTCCATGGCTCACGCTCATGTATTGCGTGAAAGTTGAAAAAGTTTGAGAATACAAAAGTATGAAACAATTACTTGGCTAAAACCGGGGTTGTGCATGATTTAAATACATTGTGTGGTGAAGATGGAGCATAACCAGACCATATGATTTTGTAGGGATAACTTTCTTTGGCCATGATATTTTGAAAATACATGATTGCTTTATTAGTATGCTTGAAGTATTATTGTCTTAATGTCAAATGATAGACTACTGCTTCGAATCACTCGTGTCTTAATATTCATGCCATGATTAGATTTCATGATCAAGATTATGCTAGGTAGCATTCCACATCAAAAATTATCTTTTTTTATCATTTACCTACTCGAGGACGAGCACGAATTAAGCTTGGGGATGCTGATACGTCTCCGTTGTATCTATAATTTTTGATTGTTCCATGCCAATATTCTACAGCTTTCATGTACTTTTGGCAACTTTTTATACTATTTTTTGGAACTAACATATTGATCCAGTGCCCAGTGCCACGTCCTGTTTGTTGCATGTTTTTGGTTTCGAAGAATATCCATATCAAATGGAGTCCAAACGGGATAAAAACGGACGCATATTTTTTTTGGAATATATGTGAATTTCGGGAAGCAGAACCAACGTGAGACGATGCCGGAGTGGCCCACGAGGGTGCTGGGCACGCCCTAGGCCCTCGTGGCCACTTCGTAAGGCGGTTTATGCCCTTCTTTTGCAGCAAGAGAGCTAATATCCGGATAAAAGTCGTGTCCAAAGTTCAGCCCAATCAGAGTTATGGATCTCCGGAAATTTAAGAAACGGTGGAAGGCCAGAATTTGGGAACGCAAAAACAGAGAGAGACAGAGAGACAGATCCAATCTCGGAGGGGCTCTCGCCCCTCCCATGCCATGGAGACCATGGACCAGAGGGGAAACCCTTCTCCCATCCAGAAGGTCAAGGAAGAAGAGGATGGATGGGGTCTCTCTCCCCCTTGCTTCCGGTAGCACCGGAGTGCCGCTGGGGCCATCATCGTCACCGCAATCAACACCAACAACTTCACCGTCGTCATCACAAACTCTTCCCCCCTTCTATGCAGCGGTGTAACTGTCACACCCTACATTTTGTAACATGGTTATTGCATTAATAAAGCATGAAAATTTGGACCAACAAATACTTTTGGCATCATTTGGCTTTTATTTGGAATTAAGTTTTTCTCTCTCTGATTTCAAGTGCTCTCTGAAAGTCAACTACTCCATCTTATATACTTCATCCCTTTGCTCCAAACTCCTGCCCAATGATCATACCATGTGTATAGTGCAATATAGTATTTTCATATAAAAATATAGTATTTAAAAAAATTAGTTTTCCAAAAACCCCTGAATTGAGATTTGCACTGCAAGTACTTAATTAGGATGATAAAAATCTTGGAAAAGTATGTTTTAATCCTATTAGGTATAGGACTCCCAAAAACCACAAAAGTATAATTTTAAAAGTTATTTTCCTATTTTATTTAAAGGCTTTTTCTTAAGGCCAGAAATGGTCTTTAATAGGTAAAAATTATTTAACTATTTGAAAAATATTTGCCAAAATTCAGAGAGACTCTTAGGACATATATTGTCCATATATAAGAGTTTCAACACTTGGTCATGTTCAAAATATTGGGCAAATCCCTAAGAAACCCTTTCTGGATATTTCAAGCTTTTGAAATATTTACAAAAGAAATATTCTCTAAAAATTCCAGTGAAATTCTATCATGTCAGATATGACATATTTGATGATCTTGCCAAGCCCCATGCCATGTGGAGCAAGAAAACATCATCAAAACCCCTCAAAACCATTCTGTCCATTTTTGAAGTTTGAGCAACTTTACATGGCCAAACTTATCCAAATGCTCTCAAACTTGGTGGACATGCTAAAATGGTCTATTTATGTATCTAGACCAAATGGCACAAGCTTTGGAGAAGGGTAACTTGATCAGAGTGCCCCAAAATCAATTCTGTTTAGATTCAAATTTGAACAACTTTACATTACCAACTTTTTAGTTGTTACCTCAACTTTTGTGGACATACTAACAACACCAAATGATGACACTACACGAAGTGGTGCATCAAGGAGGGATGATTGGCTTAACTTAAACTTGGAAAATCCATTTCTGATGATTTCTACGGTTTACCAAAGTTACATTGGCAAGTTTCTTCAAATGAGCTCAAACATGGTGGAACTCCCTATTTCTATATACCATTTGATCCTGTTAAGTCTCATGTCAATTGGAAATCATTTGCTTGCCCAAAACCACATCAAACACCTTCTGGTAATTTTCCAAAACTGTCACTTTTACCGCTTTCCTTGTTCTCCTTGAGCTAGGCTTTTTACCACAGCATCTACTAGACCCCTTCTACCTCCAGCAGCAATGGTTGCACCACAGCTCAATGATTGAGGGGGTAAAACCCCATTTTACATTCCTGGACAACCACTTTCACCCTTCTCTCTCAGCACTCTCTCATTCTAGAAGCCCTCCAGAGCATCCAAGGCCACCACCCCTTTATTTACTCCTCATCTGACCCCCCAGACAAAGTGGCCGCGCCCAGCAACCCAAAGACATGCCTTGGCATGCAATTGGCGTGCTCCAGAGTGCGCTACAGTGCACACCCGCACTGTAGCCACCCCCAATCCGCGACGCCTGGCCACCTCGGGCCTCCCCAGCGCGCCCGACGATGCCCCTCGACGTCCGCGACACGCTATAGCCTTGTCCCCCTCCTGCTTCTCCCTCCTCTCGCCCCAGCTCGCACGCGTGCCGGCCACCCGAGAGATCCAATGAGCAAACTCACACACGCGGTGCCCCTGGCCCCCCTGCTCTCTCTCTTCTCTCCCCTAGCTCTGGACCGAATCCAAGAACACCCCAGACACGGCGCCAGCTCCTCCCGAGCCCTATGGCAACGAGCAGAAGTTCGCCGACGCACAGGTCCACAGCACCCCGCCGTTCGCCTATAAAAGGGACACCCCGCACCTTCCTCTCCACTCTACTCGCTTCCACACACACCTAATCAACCCCTACACCACTCACCCCTCTCCAGACGAGCCCGAGCTCGAGATCGAGCTCGAGCTCCGCCGCCTCGGGTCGCCGTCAATCTCAGGGTACAGGCCCTCTCCGCCGCTCCTCTTCCTCGATCTAGAATCGCCACGTCTCACTGATCATTTCACCTTTCCTCCCCGCTTCTTTTGCAGCCGGAAACGGCCGGAACCATCGACGCCCAAAGCTCCTCCATCACGTGACCTCGTCGCTGGCGAACCAGGCCACCCCGGCAACCGCAACCACCTCCACCCGAACGGCGACTCGACGCTGAGTCTAGCCTTACCCTCGCCCGACCTCGTCGTGCCCTGCATCGACGCCGGTGAGCTGGCCGGCCCTCTGTCACAGGGTTAGGGATGACAGGCTGGTCCCGCCTGTCAGCCTCTCCTCTCCATCGCCCCTCTCTCTCTCTCGCTGACGCTTGGGCCCCGCCCGTCAGTTTTAAAACCTGGCTCACGCGCGTGCACAAGTGCGCTGGGCCGCCTCTCTGGCTGGGCCTGCTGCGCTGCGGTTGTTCTGGCCCAGTAGGCACAGAGCCCTTTTCCTTTTTCTTTTCTGTCGAAACTTGCAAAAATTCCTCTGGACTAAATATTAATCCAAATGAAATAATTCCAGTTCCTAAAATCTTTTAATATTCCAACCTATTTAATGATATAACTTTCACACATATTCATGAACCTTTTCTGTACTGTCCAAATTTAAATTTAAATTTGAACACTAAAACCTCTGAACAAAAATCCATCTACCCCACTCTGTCACTCCAAATCCAAAACTAAGAATTTTTGCCCTCTTAGTTTTCCTTCTAATATTTTATATAAAATAAGTTGACATTTTTTCTGAGCACCTTGATTTTTTCTGTTTTTATTATTGTCTTATTTTCCCATTATTTTATTGCGACGATTAGATACCGTGTTTACGAAGTTGCTGAAGAAGAAGAAGGAGAAGGATTTGATGACTTTGAAGACCAAGCCAATCCAGGCAAGCAACCCATTGACCATGATACCCCTCTTGTTCATCGATACCCTTTTCCGATTGCATGATGATAAAATATGATGATGGCAAACTTGTTGGGAACCACCACATGGTGCATACCCCTACTGATAACTTTACCTTGTGAATAGATGCAATGTCAAAATATTGGTGATTGATACATGATGTTGCATATGTACCATGAAGCGTTCGTGGTTGCATTCTTTCGAAAACCCCATTAAGTGGCCCTAATGCCCGAGGGTGATGTTGAGTTAAGGCCACCACTTTAGGAAGAAGTGGTGTCCCAAAGAGATTTCTCGTGTGTGGGTAAAATAATGGATTAGATTTATGTGTGATTACCATCCCAACCAAACATGTCCAACCACTCTACCCCTTATGGGACGGGGCATTATTCATTACTTAGGCTGATACTAGCATGGTGCCCACATCACTAGTGACAGGGGAGAGTTGAGGTCACTCCCGGGATGGGGTCGTGCTTGGATAGGCGACCATGACTGTTTTTACAGGGCACCGGACACACCGTTTGTCCCTTTGTATATGCGTGACATTGTAAAAAGGGCAAGTCCCACGATCTTTCGTTTGAACACGAGGGTTGTGCACCAACAAGTGGACCCTATGTTAGTGTCGTCTAGGGAAAGGTAATGACCGGGTGCTTCCCCCGAGCACTTGAGGTACTACGGGATCGTGGATGACACGGAATCTTCCCGGATCTTGTGGGTAAAGAGCGCAACCTCTGTAGAGTGTAAAACTATTCGAATAGCCGTGCCCACGGTCATGGACAGTTGGGAGGTGCTACTTAAACTATGTCCAGAATTTTACAATCTTGGTGAAAGTATGTGTGCATTGAGCCAAGGTGGTGACTTGACTCGTTGAAAGAACCAAAAATGAATTGAACTCTAATTGTGTTGATATTTGTAACCTGTCCTCGAGGTTACCCAAGTACATTGATGATCATAAATGGTAGAATATCTTATCTAGCTTGTAGCTAGGTTGCTTATTGCTGTACAACTTGCATTGTTACCTAGAACCAAATCATGGGTTGCTTGCGAGTACATTCAAAGTACTCATTGGCTTGCCACTAGTTATTTAATTGGCTAGGCATTGAGGAGCAGGAATTTGAAGAAGAATTCTATGGAGACGAACATGCGAACTAGGACGCTTTCCCAAGTCAGAATGCCTGTAGGGTTAAGGCAGATGGCATGGGTTCTACTTATCTACGAAGACTTCCACTATTCGAGTTTATTTGCTATTCAGCCCATGAGGATTTATCAATGTAACACTTGGCCATAATGGTCATAATTTATGTAAGACGGTATGTATGTATGTAAGACTCTTGTTATTCAGCTTCTGTGTGTTCAGTGAGCATTGATCTCTAGGATCACTGTACACGTGCATTCGGTGATCTCGACTCTTAAGTCGGGGTCCCCATAGTAACCCCTCTTCTACCCGCTGTAATGTCTACTTAAACATGGTGTTCAATGCTATATATTATTTCCCAATGATGTCTATCCTATGATGATTGAGTAGATCCGTTTTGTCCTATGGGTTAATTGATGATTGTGATTGGTTTGAGTTGCATGTTTTATTATTGGTGTTGTCCAATGGTGCTCTCCGTGTCGTGCAAGCGTGAGGGATCCCCGTTGTAGGGTTTGAAATATGTTCATGATTTTCTTAAGGTGGGTGGCATGAGTGACACAAGCACAGACCTGAGAAAGTAGGTTGTTTGCGTATGGGAATAAAGAGGACTTGATACTCTAATGCTATGGTTGGGTTTTACCTTAATGATCTTTAGTAGTTGCGGATGCTTGCTAGAGTTCCAATCATAAGTGCATATCATCCAAGAAGAGAAAGTATGTTAGCTTATGCCTCTCCCTCAAATAAAATTGCAATAGTGATTACCTGTCTAGTTATCGATTGCCTAGGGACAAATAACATTCTCGTGACAAACAGCTCTCTACTAAAACTAATTTAGTTGTGTCTTTATTTTTATTTACGTGCTCTTTATATTCTGACAAACCTATCCCACAAAAACCACAAAGTACTTCTAGTTTCATTCTTGTTATAGGTAAAGTAAACGTCAAACTTGCGTAGAGTTGTATCTGTGGTGGATAGAACTTGAGGGAATATTTGTTCTACCTTTAGCTCCTCGTTGGGTTCGACACTCTTACTTATCGAAAGAGGCTACAACTGATCCCCTACACTTGTGGGTTATTAGTGTTTTGTTTAATTTTGGAATTTTCTGGGGTTCGTTTGGACATTTTTATACATTAACTTGATTTTGTAGGTATTTCAGGTGCATAATTCAAATTTGAACTACATGCACCTGCTCCAGTGCATATAAACGGGTTGAAAAGTCAAATATGTTTCCTTGGTTGCATGCATAGGTCCCATGCAAGAAATGGGAATGAATTTCAAACACCCTGCCACTGTCACTCGGCCGCAAACATTGAGATACCTGGTTTTTAAATTCTAGTAAATACAAAACTCGTCTGAAATTCATGAAACATGGCATGCTATCATGGAGCGGCATCAACATGCCATGGTAAAAAATTTGTCCCATTTGGGGCAGGTTCCGGTATAACCTTCTCACGAACCATAGCTTCTCACAATAAGCGTGACGAAATGATATCCGTTCCCTCTTATTACTTTCAAAAATCATGGAGCGGCATGCTATCATGGAGCGGCATCAACATGCCATGGTAAAAAAATTGTCCCATTTGGGGCAGGTTCCGGTATAACCTTCTCACGAACCATAGCTTCTCACAATAAGCGTGACGAAATGATATCCGTTTTGGTAGGGAAAGTGCCATCTTTGGGGACGAAATGATATCCGTTGCCTCTTATTACTTTCAAAAATTTCCTAGTGTCAACATAGAACAACAGGAGTGTTTTCTGTAATTTTTGATTTTTCGGGGATTTCTAGGCTTTCTAGTGCATAATTAAAATTTGAACTACGAGCACATGCTCCAGTGCATTAACTGGGTTTTCTAGGCTTTCAGGTGCATAATTAAAATTTGAGCTACGAGCACATGCTCCAGTGGATATAAACGGGTTGAAAAATCCAATCTGTGTCCTTCGGTGCATGCTTAGTCCCATGCAAGAAATGGGAATGAATTTCAAACACCATGCCACCGTCACTCGGCCGCAACCATTGATATACCTGGTTTTTAAATTCTGGTAAATCAAAAACTCGTCTGAAATTCATGAAGCATGGCATGCTATCATGGAGCGGCATCAACATGCTGTGGTAAATTTTTTGTCCCATTTGGGACAGGTTTTGGTATAAGTTTCTCACAAACCAGAGATTCTCACAACAAGCGTGATTGTTTCGGTAGGGAATGTGCCATCTTTGGGGATGAAACAATATCCACTGCCTCTTATTGCTTTCAAAAAAATTCTAGTGTCGACATAGAACAACAGGAGTGTTGTGTTTATTTTTGGAATTTTTTGGGGTTCGTTAGGACATTTTTATACATTAACTGGGTTTTCTAGGCATTTATGTGCATAATTTAAATTTGAACTATGTGCACATGCTCCATTGCATATAAACGGGTTGAAAAATCAAATATGTTTCCTTCGGTGCATGTTTAGGTCCCATGCAAGAAATGAATATGGATTTCAAACACCCTGCCACCGTCACTCGGCCGCAAACATTGAGATACTTGGTGTTTTAATTCTAGTAAATCCAAAACTCATCCGATATTTATGACACTTGGCATGCTATCATGGAGCGGCATCAACATGTCGCGGTAAATTTTTTCTCATATTTTAGGCAGGTTTCGGTATAAGCTTCTCACCAACCTTAGCTTCTCACAACTAGCGTGATGGTTTCGGTAGGGAATGTGCCACCGTTGGGGACGAAAGAATATCCGTTGCCTCTTATTGCTTTCGAAAATTTCGTAGTGTCAACATAGAACAACAGGTGTGTTGTGTTTAATTTTGGATTTTTTCGGGGTTTGTTTGGACATTTTTATACATTACTTGGTTTTCTAGGCATTTTATGTGCATAATTCATGTTTGAAGTACATAGACATGCTCCCGTGCATATAAATGGGTTGAAGAAACAAATATGTATCGTTTGGTGCATTCTTAGGTCCCATGCAATAAATGGGAATAAATTTCAAACACTCTTGCCACCTTCCCTCGGCCGCAAACATTGAGATACTTGGTTTTTAAATTCTAGTAAATCCAAAAGTCGTGTGAAATTCATGAAACTTGGCATGCTATCATGGAGCGGCATCAACATGCCATGGTAAAAAATTATCCCGTTTGGGGCAGGTTTGGGTATAGGCTTCTCACAAAACATAGCTTCTCACAACAAGCGTGATGGTTTCGGTATGGAACGTGCCACCTTTGGGGACGAAACGATATTCGTTGCCTCTTCATGCTTTCACAAAATTTCTAGTGTCAACATAGAACAACAGGAGTGCCGTGTTTAATTTTGTAATTTTTCGGGGTTCGTTTGGACATTTTTATACATTAACTTGGTTTTCTAGGGAGTTTATTTGGATAATTCAAATTTGAACTACATGCACGTCCTCCCATGCAGATAAACGGGTTGAAAAATCAAATATGTGTCTTTCGGTGCATGCTTTGGTCCCATGCAAGAAATGTGAATGATTTTCAAACACCCTGCCACCATCACTCGGCCGCAAACATTGAGATACCTCGTTTTTAAATTCTAGTAAATTGAAAACTTGTCTGAAATTCATGAGACTTGGCATGCTATCATGGAGCGGCATCAAAATGTCGTGGTAAATTTTGTTGCCCCATTTGGGGCAGCTTTCGGTATAAGCTTCTCACCAACCATAGCTTCTCACAACAAGCGTGATGGTTTCGGTAGGAACGTGCCACCTTTGCAGACGAAACAATATCTGGTGCTCTTCATGTTTTCAAAAAATTTCTAGTGTCAACATAGAACAACAGGAGTGTTGTGTTTAATTTTGGAATTTTTCGGGGTTCGTTTGGACATTTTTATACATTAACTTGGTTTTCTAGGGAATTTATGTGCATAATTCAAATTTGAACTACATGCACATCCTCCCATGCATATAAACGGGTTGAAAAATCAAATATGTGTCCTTCGGTGCATGCTTTGGTCCCATGCAAGAAATGTGAATGAATTTCAAACACCCTGCCACCGTCACTCGGCCGCAAACATTGAGATACCTGGTTTTTCAATTCTAGTATCGACAACTCGTCTGAAATTCATGAGAATTGGCATGCTATCATGGAGCGGCATAAAAATGTCATGGTAAATTTTTTTCCCCATTTGGGGCAGGTTTTGGTATAACCTTCTCACCAACCATAGCTTCTCACAACAAGCGTGATGGTTTCGGTAGGGAACATGCCACCTTTCGGGACGAAACAATATTCGTTGCCTCTTAGTGCTTTCAAAAATTTCCTAGTGTCAACATAGAACAACAGGAGTGTCGTGTTAAATTTTTGATTTTTTTAGGGTTTTGTTTGGACATTTTACTGGGTTTTCTAGGTATTTTATGTGCATAATATAAATTTGAACTACATGCACATGCTCTGAATCATACAAATGGCTTGAAAAGACAAATATGTGTCGTTCGGTGCATTCTTAGGTCCCGTGCAAGAAATGGGAATGAATTTCAAACACCCTGCCACCGTCCCTCGGTCATAAACATTGAGATACCAGGTTTTTAAATTCTAGTAAATCCAACACTCGTCTGGAATTCATGAAATTAGCATGCTATCATGGAGCGGCATCAGCATGCCGTGGAAAAACTTTTGTCCCATTTGGGGTAGGTTTGGGTATAGGCTTCTCGCAAACCATAGCATCTCACAAGAAGTGTGATGGTTTCGGTAGGGAACGTGCCACCTTTTGGGATAAAATGATATCCGTTGCCTCTACATGCTTTCAAAAATATTCTAGTGTCAACATAGAACAACAGGAGTGTTGTGTTTAATTTTCGAATATTTCGGGGTTTGTTAGGACATATTTATACATTAACTGGGTTTTCTACTCATTTTATGTGCATAATTCAAATTTGAACTACATGCACATGCTCCGGTGCATATAAACGGGTTGAGAAATCAAATATGTGTCCTTCGGTGCATGCTTAGGTCCCATGCAAGAAATGAGAATGAATTTCAAACACCCTGCCACTGTCACTCGGCCGCAAACATTGAGATACCTGTTTTCAAAAATCTAGTAAATCAAAAACTTCTCTGAAATTCCTGAAACTTGGCATGCTATCATGGAGTGGCATTAACATGGCGTGGTGATTTTTTTGTCCCATTTGGGGAAGGTTTCGGTATAAGCTTCTCACAAACCAAAGCTTCTCACAACAAGCGTGATGGTTTCGGTAGGGAACATGCCACCTTTGGGGATGAAACGATATCCATTCCCTCTTATTGATTTCAAAAATTTCCTAGTGTCAACATAGAACAACACGAGTGTTGTGTTTAATTTTGGAATTTTTCGGGGTTCGTTTGGACATTTTTATACATTAACTAGGTTTACTAGGCATTTTATGTGCATAATTCAAATTTGAACTACATGCACATGCTCCAGTGCATATAACCGGGTTCAAAAATCAAATCTGTGTTGTTCGGTGCATGCTTAGGTCCCATGCATGAAATGGGAATGAATTTCAAACACCCTGCCACCGTCACTCGGCCGCAAACATTGAGATACCTTGTTTTTTAATTCTAGTAAATCCAAAACTCGTTTGAAATTCATGAAACAACGCATGATATCATGGAGCGGCATCAAAATGTCGTGGTAAAACTTTGGTCCCATTTGGGGAAGGTTTGGGTATAGGCTTCTCACAAACCATAGCTTCTAACAACAAGTGTGATGGTTTTGGTTGGGAACGTGCCACCTTTGGGGACGAAACGATATCCTTTGCCTCTTCATGCTTTAAAAAGTATTCTAGTGTCAACATAGAACAACATGAGTGTTGTGTTTAATTTTGGAATATTTCGGGGTTCGTTAGGAAATTTTTATATATCAAGTGGGTTTTCTAGGCATTTTATGTGCATAATTAAAATTTGAACTACATGCACATGCTCCAGTGCATATAAACAGGTTGAAAAACCAAATATGTCTCCTTCGTTGCATGCTTAGGTCCCATGCAAGAAATGGGAATGAATTTCAAAAACCCTGCCACCGTCACTCAGCCGCAAACATTGAGATACCTGGTTTTTAAATTCTACTAAATCCAAAACTGTTCTGAAATTCATGAAACTTGGCATGCTATCATGAAGCGGCATTAACATCCATGGTAAACTTTTTGCCCCATTTGGGGCAGGTTTCATTATAACACTACTAGGAAAAGGCCTACTAATGGCGCACCTAATTTGGCCATTAATGGCGCATTAGTGGTGCGCCATTAATGCCACGCCATTAGTATATTTTACTAATGGCGCACCACAGATGCGCCATTAGTATGCACAGTAGTGCGCCATTAGTATGCCTCCCAGGGGGCCATGTGTACCCAGGTGCTTTGGCATACTAATGGCGCACGTCAGCAAGATGCGCCATTAGTAATTTCGGCATAGTAATGGCGCACTGTCTGATGATGCGCCATTAGTATCCTTTGGCATACTAATGGCGCACTGTGATGTGATGCTCCATTAGTATGAATATTATGTTTTATTTATTTATTATTTTTCTTTTTTTTGCACAGATTACAAAATCTATAATTGGACAGAATATAGACAACACACATCAACAACAAATTCATCGAATACAATAGAAGATTAGTCTCTGAATACAATTCATCATATTAGTCTCCGAATACAATTCATCATATTAGTCTCCGAATTGAAAAGACCGAACAAAGATAGAACAATATATTACAAGTCTCGAGACCGCGAGTAGCGAGTTTGTCTTCACATTACAAGTCAATATCGATCATCTAAACTACCATCACATAGAAGAGAGCTGCGGTCATCACGATGAGCATCATCACGATGAAACTCGTCTTCATCCGGTTCCTCCAACGCTCCCTCCCCTCTCCCGCTAAATAGCGTCCGTATCTAGATTCGGCCTCGGCCCTAGTGGTGTACCCTTTGTAACTGTTACCGCTGAATCGGTGAACC
The DNA here is from genome assembly GCA_902687465.1 of Secale cereale. NCBI lineage: Eukaryota > Viridiplantae > Streptophyta > Magnoliopsida > Poales > Poaceae > Secale > Secale cereale. The sequence goes on from LR738712.1 coordinate 246,286,390, forward strand.
TGTCTCCGACACTCCTCCCAGTCGTCGTAGACTCCGGGAACCTTACCCTTGTACACGACATACGACGGCATCGCTATGCACTAGCCAAACGAAACGTTAGTACCAATTCACAGGCAATACATAAGCAATATATAAGTATGCAATAGAACGATCGAAAGAGAAAAGCAAGACATTAATAGCATCGATTACATCTAAGTTGAACGACTCTCGAAACCAAAGAGACATACTACAAGTTCATTAAAGTTTAATTACAACATGAGCCAATCGATGTTTCAGAACTAGACACAGCATCACTGCTTTCGACTCGACTCAAGGGACCGGAGCGTGGATGAAGCCGCCGTCTATCGTGGGAGTCATGAAATCACGGGCGTTGTCAGCCTGCATTTGTAGCATTGTGTCGATGTCACTGTTCGACGGTTGATTTCTTAGGTAGAACTGCCCCGAGGTACAAAGGACATCTTGATGGATGATTTCCGCAAACTCCGACTGGATGCGAAAGAAATCTTGTCTGTTGTCCGCGTCCTGGATTGCCGACACGCTCGCAGCCCAATCTTTGAGTTTACTCGGTAGCAGAAGTTGATGATGGTCCCGTACGATCGCCCGCATGTGACGGATGGCGTAGTAGACACACTTCTGACCGCCAGGCGGCTGCTTGACGCAACAGAACGTCGTATTGTGGGAGAACACGTGCTTGCCGGTCTTACGAATAGGCCTGGTGAAGGTGCCTCCAGATTTGGCGTAGCCGGGGAGAACATCATCATGAACCTTCTTGACATTTGTGTAGTCTACGTTGGACTGACGGTCCGGGTCGAAATACGTGGCCATGGAATATTTGGGGCTTAGGAGGATGAGCGTGCAATGTGTGTCACTGCTTTAAACACGGAATGTTAAAAGAAGAACGATCAAAATCTAAGAATTCATATGTTACGGGGCGGTTGAGGCAGAGGACTTACTCGGGAAAGTAAGGCACGAGGAAGTTATCCTTATCTCGGTTTGCCAGAATGACGCCTTAGAGGTAAGAACTCGCGACTTGCCGGTCCCCAGCGCTGCCCAAGATCATGGCATGCATGTAGAAGGGGTCGACTATCACGATGTCCGGGGTCTTGTCGCGAATGATCCGCATCTCCATACTTAGCGAAAATAGCCGAACGAAGGTGTAGTGCAGCGGAAGAAGGTTCAACATAGCATGGATGTCATCAAACCGCAGGACGATCATACCCCCGATGGAGTTATCCACAAAGCCCTTACCCTCTGGCACCTTGGCCGCGAAAACCGGGTATGCCACATCCTTCTCTCTGAGACGCCGCTTCTCCAAAGAAAGAACACTGTCATGCATACTCCGCATAGCACCAGTTGCAGCATCGAGCATATTTCTCGGTAGCATCGGCCTACCCGCCACATGCACCCTCCTCATTACATCCTCAGCTGAAGGTGGCCCATCCTGAGCACGGATCGTACTCGGTGCAGGCTGGCTCGCACCCTTGTTAGTTTTTTATTTGCGTGCCTTCTTCTTCTCCTGAATTGGGACCGAGTTATGCTCACAGACCGCCTTCTTGAGTGTGTTGGGCTGATAATATTTCGCACCTCGCCTATCTGAGGCTCGGTGAAGTCGGCAGATGGAGGCGTCTCCTGAGAGCTGAACGGCAGACGACGCCTGTTGCAACTTGGCTTCTCCGCGGTACCAGCTAGATCGCACACGTCTTTTGTTGTGTTGGATTCTTGAGAAGGAGGCCCCATGAAGTCGCCACCGTACCCATGATCGGCAAAGTACTAATCGACGTTGCCAAATGTATCGTCGTCGTCATCGTTCTGATCCTGTGCCATATGCATGTTTGGATCCAGTGGCATAGGGATGTCCGGCACCGTTGCGGTGGTCTTGCCATGTGGATGACTTGGCGCCGGCACGACTGGCGGTGTTGTCTTTGGGGTGGTGTCCCCCGCCCCCAAACGAATCTGGCTCTTCGGCCAAAGCAGGGGCCAGCTCAGGCAGGCGCTGAGGGTCATCACGTCATCATCGTCGGCCCCCGACGGGTCGAATCGGAGGTAACACCTCGTCGCAGCCTGGCAGCACCCGAACCAGTTGAACCCTAAACAAGTTGGGTGGCATCTGGGTACAGTAGAACAAGGGGTTGCCCGGTTGAACGATTTTGCCCTTGGCGACATCGACCAACTCGTTGTTCACGAAGTGCAGGAGAGTACACGGAACATCGGCGGCGTCCTGCGAAAGCATGTAGGGCGTCAGGGATGCCTATTCAAAGGCAAGGAGATGTAGTCCTCGGCCGAGAGAGGCTTAATTCGTTACCGTGATGATGGCGTCAAGCTCGGCTAATGTCGAGGCACCGCCAACGGCGGGCGTGCAGTTGACGGAGGGGCTGCTTGCTGCAGAGGTGCCAGCCGGCGTACACCCGGGTGCATTAAGCTCCCGTGCCGGCGTCGGAGACACAAACGCCGCCTCCGCCGGAGACACCAATGGCCCCGTCATCGCGTTCTGCGAGTTGTTGGCCGTGAAGCTAGGAATCGGGGGCGGCCCCTGTTGGCCGCCCGCAATACACGCACTCAACCCCTCGATCAAGGTAGGCACAATGGCGGTGATCGTCGCTCCGAGCTGTTGTTGCACTTTCTCTTGGACAATCTCCGGAATCCGCGCCACATGTGCCTTGAGTTCTTGAACCTCGCGCGCCTGGCTTTCCGAGCTGGTCTTTTTCTCCTTTCGCCCACCAGCGTTATAGTATGACAACCATTTTGTCGACAAGCCTTTGCCGGCCACACGACCAGCTGACGTCGGCTTACTTAGCTTATCCTTGTTCTTCATTACATTCAACGCCCTATTTAGAGTCGTGTCCCAAGGGTTGCTCTTAGTCGACCCCGCGCTACTGCTTTCAGTCGCCTGCGGAAGGAATGTGAATCATTTAGAAATTTGGCTTCATTAATTAGAATGCAACCATATGGAGCTAATTACGCGGGGGTATATTCCTTACCAGAACAAGCTCAAGCGCCCTGGTCTTCGGATCCGTGGTAAGCTCCTTTGTTTTCGGGTCCTTCTTGTACTGGGCCCTGACAAAGTTCATGGTCTGCTTGTCACCGTATTTATCGAAGAGGGGCGGTAGGCCTTGCTCGGCACGGTCCGCCTCCTCCTTGTCCCATATAGGCTCCGCCACTCTGTAACCGCCGGGACCGAGTGTGTGTTCCCCTAAGTTCAGCTCCCGCATTTCATTCCCCCACTGACTTGATTCGGAGGTTGCGGTGCTCGAGCACTTGATCTTGAAGTCGTTGTAGTCATCTTCGGTGATCGAAGGATTTTTCTCCTTGATCTTCTCATAACTCTCACCTTTCTCGATCATTCTCTTCACCGTGCTTTTCCTAGTAGACAGGGCCGTGCTCATCTTCGTGAGGGCAGCATTGTTCACTTTATTCCCTTTGAGGCTTGTGTTTTCAAATTCAGCGGGGAACTTGTATCGTTCGTGCAGCTTCGTGAAGAGGAGGTTGCGCAAAATCCCTCGGTCAGGATGCCTCAGGTTCTCGGCGTTGATCGAGACGGTGCTCCGGAGAATGCACCCGAGCTGAAGCGAGTACCCCTTGACTATTCGTTCGGGCGCCGTTGGATTCCTGTTAGAGTCCACTTCAGTAACTTCCTCCTTGAGGGTGCGGAGCACGGTCGGGCGCCGGTCCTTCCGTTGCCTCTTCGGTTGGCTGCCATCTGTGCGTGCGCCGCCATCATCAGTGGTGGCATCCTTGGCGGCACCATCAGTGGTGGCATCAGTGGGGTCATCCTCGGCGGTACCATCAGTGGTGTCAGGATCGGTGGGGAAGGCGGCGTCCTCATACAAGTGAGGTTGTTCCTCCATCTCCTGGGACAGCTCCCAGAATGCCTTGCCGCCCGAACCCTCGGCCTCATCGTTGTTGGCCATGTTTCTCTCTAAATAGGAACAAAGTTTGGTCAAAAAGTTGGTTATTGTCAAGGAACAAGATCATGGTCTCATCATTTAGGGTTTGTCGACACCGAGGCATCCTAAAAGCTAAGCTTTTATAATTGAGGGTTTTTCGACGCCGAGGCACCCTAAAAGCCTAAGCTTTCATCATTTCGGTTTTTATCGACACCGAGGCACCCTAAAAGCCAAGGTTTTATAATTTATGGTTTGTCGACACCGAGGCATCCTAAAAGCTAAGCTAGGAAGGAGAATTCTAAGTTGGGCCTAATCACTTGGCTCTATTGCCGCCTATAGTTCAATGCAGCTAGAATAAAGGGGCACTTGATCCTACTTAATTAACTACTAAGATACCCCGGCCCATGCATTAGTCACAAGTACCCTGTATGTCCTATTTTTTAGCAAAGTCATGCTAAAATTCACGGAAAATTTCAGCATGACCTTTGCTGAAAATAGGACATATGGAGTACCCGAATTTGCCGGAACGGAAGTTAATCGACATTCCAGCAAACTCAAGGGCCTCTCGGGGTACCTGCAAAACTATCACGACACGATGGTCGGAGACAAAACCCAGCAGTGCAAAGTGGGGAAATCTGCCATGTCTAAACATGGATATTTCCAGTAGCTGATTTGACCAATTAAGCTATAAGATGTTACAGTACAAACAAATTAAAGCAGCAGCAATAAGACAAGCACATGTATAGCTTGCAAAAGCATATATTTCCAGTTTGCTTTCGTAGTTACATCATGAAACAATCCGATATCATTGGACAGAATATCATTAAGACAAAGGAGATGCTCTCACTCCATTCTAAATATCCATCATCCTCCCACTCCATTCTAAATAATGTTACTTCTAACTGGTTTAATTATTTTCTTCTTCTTTATTATTTTCAAAATTGAAATAACATGGCACTTTTATTTACTAGTGTTGTCTCTGCTTGTTTTATTATTTTCTTCTTCATTCATGCATTCTACAAATTGGAATGTGTATCTAGTCTAGATAATAATAAGTAGAAAACATGTAGCATGTAGTGGTACTTCTGCTTGTAGACTTCTAGTGATATGTTGTATCTTACCTCAGGTTGTCATGGTAGGAAAGGCTTAAGTATTGCATCAAAGATTTAGTCAGTAATATGCGGTGGTCACTACTTGATCAAGTAGCAATCTAAATAAACAGAGGCTGGCGGAAGACCTTTAGTTGCCAATGCAAAATTACGGATGTAAGTTTGAACATGTTTATTATTCATTTTGTTAATTTGCTTAGTTTTTTTTTCTTCTGATACAGGGACTACAATACAATACCTCCTACATGGCTAGATCATATTGCCTAAAACTTTTGACTTTATTGTCTCACTTATCTAACAAAATAGGTGGCGATTCATCTAGTTAAAAATAGAACTGGCAGAAAAGTATCTTAAATAGATGGAGTCAAACTAGGGAATTAAGGAACCCTCTGTCACATAGCTAGATTTGATACACATTTTTCCTAAGAAATTATAAAACCAGCAGAGACAGCACTAGTAAACTAGGGATGCACAAGTTTGGGCGCGCCAAGACGATCAAGGACTCGGCCACCAAGATTCGTCGTAGACAGCAGTAGTACAAAGAAAATTCCCACGACTCACTGCTCGTACAAAAAAAAAAAATAGGCAGCAGATCGTATGCCAAAACTAGGATGGCCTTGCGATGACAATTGCAGCTTCTGCAACCAAGTGCTAGCTGCGACAAAAAACATCGAGATATTGCTTATGCAAAAAACTTTCATATGAAGAAGGTACTGCCTGCTACATTACTTGATATATAGATACTGTTGAATTAACCACTATGTAAGAGGCATGTCCACCACGGACTAGTGGTAGGCTAGCTAGCTGCTATATAATTCTTTGTATCCCCTTGTAAACAAACCGTGAGATCAAAGCAATAAAAAGGCGCGACATGAGCCTTTTGCAGTCAATCAGCATCTACGTGTGCATGAGTGCTTTGAGTGTTTCCAGCCAGCCCTAGCTAGGCTGCTGAACTCCTATACTAGGGTATCGCCTGGAAAGAAATCGAGCATTGCTAGTAAACGAGGCAAGAAATCGAGCACTAGTAAACGAGGCAAGAAAATTCCTTAAAGTAGCATCATGGATGAAATAACCGAGAAGAGGCAGAGGGAGACGGCGAGCTTGGGGAGGCGGGGATAGACGGCGGCTCCAAGTCTCCGGCGGCGGCTCCGAGGACGTGGGGCGGCACCGAGGCTCCAAGTCTCCGGCGGCGGGGGCGCGTGGGGCGGCGTTGAGCGCTAGGGCTAGGGTTCGGGGGCGCAGGGGGCAGCGGCGTCGTCGAGCGCTAGGGCTAGGGCTCGGGGGCGCGTGGGTCGGCGTCGGCGCGGGCGTCGGCGAGCGCTAGGGCTCGGGCCGGGGCGCGGGGGGCTGCTGTGTCGGGGGCACGGGGGCGGCGGCAGAGGAGAGGGGAAGGGGATCGAGGGCGAGGCGAGGGAGAGAGAGGGGGAGGTCTAGTGGGCCGGGGGGCATCAATATGTATGGGGCACAATACTAATGGCGCACCGCGCCCTGGTGCGCCATAAGTACGTCTATACTAATGGCGCACCTCCCCCTGGTGCGCCATTAGTATTTTTTTTATTTCTGCGCGAGCCAACAGTTTATCTCCCACCATACCTCATACACATCAAGTCCACCTAGCTAGCTCGACTGGTCAGCCCCCAGTTCTCCCACCAGGAGGTCCTGGGTTCGATTCCCAGGCTCCACAATTTTTTTTATGCATTTAAAATGTTGTTTGATACTTATTTGTGTTTAAATATGTTCAAACTTGTTTAAATCATAACAGTAATATTTTTTTATAAGACAGAAATAATTTTTTTAAAAATATCATCAAATTTGCTATTTGAATATATTTATGAATCATGTGAGTTCAAGGGTCGGCGGCAGCGGCCGGTGGAGCGGGGGAGGGTGCGGGGGGTTGGCG